>CM045917.1:1358417-1725282 GCA_025169955.1 Salix arbutifolia | reverse complement strand
GATTGAGAGAGTGTACTCTTCTTGTCTAGCATTGAATCTTGAGGATGTTGGAACCTTGTATATTAGGACCTAAAAGGCCACATGATCGAGTTACTTTGAGAGAAATGAAAGCTGATTGGCATGCATGCTTAGACAATAGGATTGGATTTAAGGGATTCGCTATACCAAAAGAATCTCAAGGCAAGGTTGCGGAGTTCAGTTTTCGTGGGACTCCAGCCCAACTCAGACATGGTGATGTTGTTATAGTTGCTATTACTAGTTGCACAAATACCTCAAACCCTAGTGGCATGCTTGGAGCTGCTTTAGTTGCAAGGAAAGCTTTTGAACTAGAATTGGAAGTGAAACCAATGGATTAAGACCAGTCTTGCTCCAAGTTCTGGGTTTGTAACCAAATATTTAGAAAAGAGTGGCTTGCAGAAGTATCTGAATCAACTAGGGTTTCATATTGTTGGTTATGGATGCACCACCTGCATCGGAAATTCTGGAGATATAGATGAAGCAGTGGCATCAGCTATCACTGAAAATGATCTAGTGGCTGCTGCTGTGTTGTCTGGGAATAGAAATTTTGAGGGTCGTGTCCATCCTCTAACACGGGCTAATTATCTTGCTTCTCCACCACTTGTGGTAGCTTATGCACTTGCTGGAACGGTGGGTATTGATTTTGAAACAGGGCCAATTGGTGTGGGAAAAGATGGAAAGCGATATTTTTCAGAGATATTTGGCCATCCAATGATGAAGTTGCTCAAGTGTTCATTCAAGTGTTCTGCCTGATATGTTTAAGGCTACATATCAGGCAATCACCAAGGGAAATCCCATGTTGAATCAATTATATGTTCCTTCAGGCAATCTGTACGCTTGGGATTCCAAATCAACATACATACATGATCCACCATATTTCAAAAGCATGACTATATCACCACCAGGACCACATGGTGTGAAGGATGCTTACTGTTTGCTCAACTTCGGGGATAGTATTACAACTGATCACATTTCACCAGCTGGCAGCATACACAAGGACAGTCCTGCTGCTAGATACCTCATGGAACGTGGGGTTGATAGAAGAGACTTCAATTCTTATGGCAGTCGCCGTGGTAATGATGAAGTGATGGCAAGAGGCACAGTTGCTAACATTCGCATTGTCAATAAATTATTGGGAGGAGAAGTTGGGCCTAAAACAATTCATATTTCAATTGGAGAGAAACTATCTGTGTTTGATGCTTCCATGAGGTACAAGAGTCTAGGGAGCGTTCTGAACATGAACTGGGTGATGGCCGCAAAAATCTGAAATTGAGCAGGGGAACAAAGAAATCTATTGAAGGTAGGAGAAGCCAGAAGAATTTGGAGATTTCTACATCCTCAGATGAAGCAAGGAAGTCAATGATGGTAAAGATCCTAATCCTATAGGTACTTGTTTAGATATGATTACAAAGAGGAAACAACAACGTGAAGCTGTCGAGGCCATTCTAAACTCATCTTCTCATTTCCTACAAAGAAGACAGAATCATCAACGAAATCTACGTCTTCCAAAAGGCCTCCTCCAACCTCTGTTGTAAGTGTTGGAATCAGACCTCCCAAGACAAGAAAAGGTCTGCGGTAGCCTCAAAAAGGCATTGCAAACTTAGATCGATCAGCACTACAGTAAAGGTGAAACTTTGTGTGATCCCAGTATAGTATGAAGTCGGATTATGTTTTTGATGATTTTAGCGGAACCTATTTTATCATCCCTGAAAGTTTATGGAAAGAAGGTCGGCTTGATCTTGAATATCAAGGTAAACCATGGATTGGATAAGTTTGGTTTACGTGTGGTGATTCATTGTTATAGACCCTCAAGGCAAAACAACATTGTTCTTGAAAATACAGAAATACTACAAGTGTGACTGATCATTGTGGATGCTGCTCAATTGAAGGAGAAATAGATGGAAACCCTTGGTACTACGATATCAAGAATTTCATCCAAAACCAAGCTTATCCCCTGGGGGCATCCAAGAAGAGAAGGAAACCTTGAGGAGGTTAACGATGGATTTTTACCTTGATGGGGAGGTTTTGTATAAAAGGTCATCTGACAGTACTTTGCTGAGATGCCTAGATGGAGTTGAAGCCATAAACGCGTTGCGAGAAGTCCATGAAGGGATCCGCTCAACCCATACTAATGGGCATATGATGGCTAGAAAAAAAAGCAAAGAAATGTTTATTTCTGAAGGACATTAGAGAAGGATTGCATCGACTATGTCCGCAAGTGTCATAAGTGTCAAGTCCGTGATGAAAAATCAATACCCCTCCGGCTCTTATGTTTAACTCGATATCTCTGTGGCCTTTTGCACTGTGGGAAATTGATGTGATTGGGCCTATCAACCAGAAGCCAGCAATGATCATAGGTTTACTCTCGTGGCTATCGACTACTTCACAAGATGGGTAGAAGCTGGGTTATTTGCTCATGTGACGCAAAAGTTGTTGAAGGAATTTGTTCGATATGTCAATACGGACCACCAGAAAAGATCATAACTGATAATGCTCAGAACTTCAAAGGAAGAATAATAATAGAACTCTGAGCTAAATGGAAAATCAAGCAACCCCACACTTGGGGGCATGGTCAGATTTTGATAAAAGCAGAGATCATCGCAGATAGCCCATGATAAGCAATACGCTTGCGTTGAATGGATGAATGATTTATGACAAATTTGAATGAGTCATCCAATCGGAGAAGCCTGCAAAGCTTTGGAGTTTAGGCAAAGGCATCCTGTTGATAATGGAGCATCAAAGAAAAGGGCCTATGTTTCTAAAGAGAATCTCAGGTCAACAAAATCGCGGAAGATGAATTGAAGATCGGTGTTGCTTCGTTCCTCGATACGGGTGGGTCACCCAGAAAAATGAGACCACGCTAGCCGGGTGGGTCACCCAGAAAAATGAGACCACGCTAGCCGGGCTAGTCACCCGTAATAATGAGACCACTTTATTCATTCGGGCAGGTCACCCGTCATAATCAGACCCGGGTAAGTCATCCGTCACTATCGAGACTCTACTAACTCGGGCAGGTCACCCGTCATAATCAGACCCGGGTAAGTCATCCGTCACTATCGAGACTCCACTAACTCGGGCAGGTCACCCGTCATAATCAGACCCGGGTAAGTCATCCGTCACTATCGAGACTCCACTAACACGGGCAGGTCACCCGTCATAATCAGACCCGGGTAAGTCATCCGTCACTATCGAGACTCCACTAACTCGGGCAGGTCACCCGTCATAATCAGACCCGGGTAAGTCATCCGTCACTATCGAGACTCCACTAACTCGGGCAGGTCACCCGTCATAATCAGACCCGGGTAAGTCATCCGTCACTATCGAGACTCCACTAACACGGGCAGGTCACCCGTCATAATCAGACCCGGGTAAGTCATCCGTCACTATCGAGACTCCACTAACCCGGGCAGGTCACCCGTCATAATCAGACCCGGGTAAGTCATCCGTCACTATCGAGACTCCACTAACCCGGGCAGGTCACCCGTCATAATCAGACCCGGGTAAGTCATCCGTCACTATCGAGACTCCATTAACCCGGGCAGGTCACCCGTCATAATCAGACCCGGGTAAGTCATCCGTCACTATCGAGACTCTACTAACCCGGGCAGGTCACCCGTCATAATCAGACCCGGGTAAGTCATCTGTCACTATCGAGACTCCACTAACACGGGCAGGTCACCCGTCATAATCAGACCCGGGTAAGTCATCCGTCACTATCGAGACTCTACTAACCCGGGCAGGTCACCCGTCATAATCAGACCCGGGTAAGTCATCCGTCACTATCGAGACTCTTCTCCACCATTCTGTTTTTCTTTACAACACTTACTATTTAAAGTCTTTTACAAGACTTTAGTCGTAAGCATTGTAAAGAGGGGGCATCTGTTGCTACCCAATTTTTGACTCTTTATTTTTTTTTTATGTTTTTTATGTTTTGAAAAAAAAAATATTTCAAAAATAGATTTTTGTTCAAGGGCGAAATCGAGCATTTTGGGAGTTTAATGGTCGATTGGGGGTTAGATCGCGAAAATCAGGAGCCAAGGACCAGATTGGAAAGTCGCGCAAAGCCAAGGTTGAAATTGAATTTTTGATGGGATTTAATTGCATTTCAAGTTTAAATCCATTTGGGTGCAATTAAATTTTTTTTAAAGGACCAAATCATATTTTTACCTTCTTTTGATTTTTTGAAATCTGCATTAAAAAAGAAACATGCACTGTTTTGGCATGCATTTTCATTGAAATTTTTCAGGCGCGCTCACAGTAGATCAGTCAAAATTTTCATCCTTTTCAATTTGATTTTGCTTCCTAATTCACGGTGATCACAGCAAGGCAGAATTTGATTCTATTTATTCCTAATGAAGCGTGATTCTCTTCTTGATTTATTTCCTGATTTATGTCATCTTACCGATTCTCCTCACTGATTCTCCTCTGATTATATTTTCCAAATGCATCTTCTCTGCTATAAGTAGCAGCACACGGTGAAGAACAAAGAGGGGAGAGAAAAAACGGGAAGAAAAACAAAAAAAAAGAACAAGAGGGCTGAGGAGACAAGAAATTTTACGTGAAAATTTTCGAATATATTTCCAGCGCATCTGCTCTCTTTCGCCCTCCCTCTGTTTCATTTTGCTCTGCTCTCTCTCTAAAAATCACAGACCCTGTTTTCTTTCTCACTCTCGGTCCAACCTTTCCGGCCACCAGCCTCGGTCATCCCATTCCATAACTTCAACGCCACCATCTTCCACTCAACCACCTCGGCTCAGTCGTCTTCTCCAGGTAGCAGCAGAAGCTCAGGTGAAGGTGACGAAGAACAGCCCCGTTGCAGCCACACAGACCGTTACCTTCCGACGCCGTTTCCGGCCACCTCAGGCCACCATCTCCGACGCCACAACGACCAGAAGAATCACCACGAACTCCTCTACACAACTGTAGTAACAGGTAAGCCATTCGTTGTACTTGAAAATTCACCATTTGTCACTGTTCATCATCTTCTCGCATGCAGGGGGGAGTGAATTAATTCACTCCCCCTGCGGGCCGGGTGGGGCCGGGCTTTGTGCCTGGCCCGATCCATGAAAAATAAGTCCAGCCCAGCTGGTGGGCTGGCAGCCCAGCCCCCATGTAGGTGGGCTGACAGCCAGCCCACCGAAAATAATAAAATAATAAATAAATATATATATAAAATACAAATTTTCCAAAAAAATATTTTTATTAAAGAAAAAATGTGTTGTTTTCTTGCATACGGCCAATACACTAGCATATTTTAAAAATTGTTTTTTTGTTGAAAAAAATATATATTATCTTGGGTTTTGAAGAGAAAATGAGTTTTAGCATGGATTTCGCAAAGAAAAAAAAATTATTTCTTGCATTTTGAGATTTTACAACATGTTTGTAAAATCCAAAGGGTATTGGCCAATATGTCAAAAAAATATAAAATCTTATTTATTTTGAGTTTATTATTCACCATCGGTATTTGGATAAATAAATCCTAAGGGGTTAATATCCAAAATATTCGGCGGGAATGATATGCTATTATTCATCGTCGGTATTTGGATAAATAAATCCTAAGGGGGTTAATATCCAAAATATTCGGCGGGAATGATATGCTATTATTCACCATCGGTATTTGGATAAACAAATCCTAAGGGAGTTAATATCCAAAATATTCGGCGGGAATGATATGATATTATTCACTGTCGGTATTTGGATAAATAAATCCAAAAAGGGTTAATATCCAAAATATTCGGCGGGAATAATATGCTATTATTCACTGTCGGTGTTTGGATAAATAAATCCAAAAAGGGTTAATATCCAAAATATTCGGCGGGAATAATATGCTATTATTCACTGTCGGTGTTTGGATAAATAAATCCTAAAGGAGTTGATATCCAAAATATTCGGTGGGAATGATATCCTATTTGCCATTTAATTTTCATATGTTTTTTTTTTTTTTAGCCATAGCAAATCATAAGCAAACCAAAATGTCAAGCAGCTTACCTTAGGTAGGGCGTACTAGGGGTGCTAAAACCTTCCCTTTACGCAACCAGTCCCTTACCCTAGAATCTCTGAAAGACCAGTTTTAGGTTTCATAGTAACCGTAATACTAGGTGGCGACTCCCTTTGTTACAAAAATAGATAATCCCCCCGACACATGATATTTCCCCGTACACGGGGAAGAGTCGTCACGACGCCGCGCTTCGTTTTTTTTTTTTGGGGGTGCGACAAACATATTAAAATTATTAGAAATATCAAAAAATTTAATCTAAAGTAAAAAAAATTCAATTTTTTTCAAAAATATTTTTGAAACGTATTGCCAAAAAACCCTACAATCAAGTTTGTCAATTTTATTTCAGTTTTTGTTTTTTTTTTCAATTGAAATATAATATTTTAGTTCAAAATATTTCGGGACTATACTGTTTTTATATATATAATTAGAAATATTAATTCAACAAATAATTTTTTTTTTAATTCAAATCCAAAGATGAAATTTTTTGAAGTTGTGCAATTCCAACTTCAAACTTAAGTAAAAAAAATAGGGGTTGAACAGATATAACTTGATCGACTTAATTAGTCAAAAAATAACATAAAAGATTAATAAAAATATAGTTGACTAAAAAAATTAAGTTGACATCTTAAAAAATATTGAAACGATAATATATTGGACTAACTCAGGTCAGCCTAAATTAATATTTCAAATGTGTGACCTAGGTTATAAGATCATGATAAGCTTGAATAAAGCAAATAATAAAGTTCAATTTCTAATAAACTCATTGTTGAAGAATAAAATTGAGAAAAAATTAATTTTAAAAAAAGACACAATAAAATAATTTTTTTTAACAAAATTATAAATCTATATAATATTATGAGAATGTCATCGTCAATATCGTAAAGCCGTTATATTCTCTTATTGCTCTGAAATTTTAACCTAGTATATATCAATATGTCAAAAGAATTCTCGTAAAATTTCATCTTAATCTAACGATCGGATTAAGAGATATAATTGATATTTCAAAACTATACACTATTTAAAAAAACATTATTTGACCGGAACAGAATGAGTGAAACAAAACCGGAATATACCGGGTGAAATTTCCAGAATATACTTAGATTTTAAGTGAGATAAAATTTGATTTGGTTTGGTCTATTTTTTGAACTAGAATAAGATGAATTGGCCATTCTGGAATGAATGGAGAACCTTGGTCATGTTAATTGCACAATCTGAAGTACAATCGACAATTTGTAATTCTTATTGAAGCAAGCAAGTCTTAAACATACATCTTAAAACTAAAGAAAAACAGAGAAGAAAAAGATTATTTAAACTAATTGGAAATGGTTTCTGAAAGCTGTGGTACTTCTACATGCTTTGAGGATTATATGGACCACTTAGAGCCGAAATAGCTCTTTCAATTTCTAATTTCAGATGATCCATCTCTATCAAACCTGCCTGCAAAACAAATTAACAAGTGTCAGCCATTATTTCTCTCTCTTTTTTTCATTAATAAGTCTCTCTCTAGTTCACAGCATTAAACTGGAAATATTTTACTATATAGTTTGTTATATATATATGTGTATATATATATATATGCTCTGTTTCTTTTTTTTAAGAGAAAAATCTATCATGAATGACTTATCTTTTGCATATTTTGCTATTGTTCATTTTAGAATCCATGATTCTAACAATTCTCAGCTCTTGCAACCTTTATTTAAAGATTTGATATGTAGATTTAACCTCATAATCTTCACTAAATAGTTATGATTTATACCTACGATATAACCTATACATGAAATCGAAAGTTCTGTATCGACATTTACATGTGTCTTAAGCAGGCATTTCGTGTTGCTTAACATTAATTATATTCCCTTGGAGTGAAACAATCGAGAGGGGGGGAGGAAAAAAGAGAGAGACCTCTATCAAGATTGTCGTCTTGACCATCCCTGAGACAGTTGTGACACTTGCTGTAATAATCTTCACCTTCAAAGATTCAAAAACCTCGCAGATCCTAGCCGTTGCTTCTCTAGCTTTACTGCATGTAAAACTCACGAACAGAGTCTTCTCTCCCATGGATGTAACCCTAAGCTGGAAGCACAACAGCACACATATCTTAAATTTACGAATATAACTGATTTATCATTCGAGATACTTGAAGAGAGAAATTTTATTTTTTGATGGTTGAAAAAATGTGGCATATCTCCACTGCTTAGAACTTACTTGATGAACTTCTATGGGATCCCTTCTGGGATCAGGAATTTTCTTGGATGTTAACAAGACTGGCAGGTCTCTCTCAAATTCATATCCCTTGTCTCTCTCCAATCTCTCGGACTCAAGCTCCCTTATCTCAGCTTGGAGTCTCGATTCTTGTTGCTGCAAATCTTGGATGTAGTCAATAGCATCTTTGATTATAGAAGCCTTATCCAGCTAAATGAGATCAGCCCAGAAAAGAAAAACAAGAACAGGAAAAAAATAATCATATCCAACAATCAATGTGATTTACTAACATTGTATGATTTAGATTGTGAATGACATGTCAATATTAAGAATGAGCTATTAATTAACCTTGCTGATTTTGGGGACTGCTTCTCTAAGCGCGAACAGCTTGTCGTTAAGCTTCTTCCTCCTGTTCCTCTCTGAAACTGTATTTCTAGAGGCTATTGCTGAAGCAGCTCCGTCCGGCGAGCTTGAATCATAGATCTGGCTAGATGCCGGATCCATCTCCCAGCTGTCTCAGAATTAAAGAACTTTTGTTCTTAAGAGGAGCTCGTACTGAGAAAAACAACAATAGATGAAAAGTTTGGTCACTGAAAGCAAATAAGAAAGGGTGAGTACCTGTTAAGCTCATCATTCCAAGACGTGTTAGCCATCTCCCAGTAATTTTGGTAATAAAAAATATCTTCAAAATTTTCCATGGATTGAGAGTGGGGCTGTCCTAAGGGAAAGAATTCAAAGAGATAACTTGAATCTTGAGATGGTGGGTTTTGTTTTCTCAACCATGAAACAAAGGGACTTTATATGGACTAGCCAGGTGGACGGTGGCAGAGGTGATATGGAATTTGACCAGGTCAATGATGCGGGACGTGGTGTCAGCAAGTTTAATTTACTGCTGAAGATGCATTTTTTTTTTATAGTTGTTTTTTAAAAGTATTTATTTTTGTTTATAAATATATTAAAATAATATATATATATATATATATATATATTTTAAATAAACTTTTTTAATATCAAGACATTAAAACGATTATAAAAAAAGTTAATTTGAAACAAAGAAAAAAATAAATAATTCTTTTTCCCAAAAAAACTTTGAAAAAACAAAAACAAATGTACTCGAAGTCCGTACTTATTAAATAATTTTTTAATGAAATTTAAACAGTAAATATTTATATATATGATTCCATAACGAATCAAGTAATTATAGCTAGATCAACTAGTTATAAATAGACTAAGAATTCTTTAAAAAAAGGGATTTATTTTTTCTTTATTTCATACTTATTTTTGAAATTTCTCTTTATAATATTATTGTATTTTTTTTTCAAAATGCCATTGACTTGACTATTTGAGAATCTCTAAACTAATAAAATGAGACCTTTTTAGAGTTATCAAACGTCTCCCACCAGCTATCTTAAAAAGATTAGATTTATAGAATAAAACGATTAATCAATTATCTAAAATATAAGTTTTTCACCCAAGCTATTTGGATTTTCGTAGGAAATCTTCAATAATCTAGAAAAATACTCGGCTAAATGACCTTTAAAGGAGAAACTTTTTCAAGGGCATCGTCGATAGTTCTTTGCATCATGAGACCGAATGAGAAAGTTCACAGAAATTTCACAGCATTGAGAAAAAATGAAACAAAATTATTATGTTCAATACCACTAGTTTATGGGGTCAAGTCTTGATGGACGGTTGGTCTTATTTACGTCGCTGTTGGGGAAATGGAAAACCGAAGGAACTTTCTTGACTCCCCAAAAATACTTTCCTTCTTCATAATGAAAAAGTCAGATTGTGCGCTTTTTGAAAGAAAAATACGCCATGATTGGCATGGAGAAAAAACAGAAGTCTCGATGGACTATTTTTCCATAATGTCCCTTTAAGCTGAAAGGGGAGATTCCACCTGAAAAGATGAGGAAACAAAGCATGTGGTAGAGATTTGGTAAAGACATTAGCTAGTATGACTCTCGTAGCATGCATGCATACACTAACACGCCTTATTGACAGCCGTACAGCCGCTGGCAAGGGAAGAAGAAAGCAAATACCTAATTGGAATCCCATGATTAATTCAATTTCAAAATTGGTATGAGCAATAACTTAGAGGAGTCTGATCAACAACACTCCATATATTAATTAACGGGGTCCAGTTGGTCCTGGACGGTGTGGTCTTATTTACGTTGTTGCTTGTCCATGAACACTCCATATATTAATTAACGGGGTCCAGTTGGTCCTGAACATTCTTTGACTAAACAAAAAAGATCAACGTTTCTCTATCTAATAGTTTTGCTTAGTGTATGTGTTAAATCCATACTTTTCTTATTCTCTTTGTAAATATTCTGTTTTCACATGCCTAGTCTATTTTGTGGAAGGAAAACGCTCTTGGATTGAACCAAGAAATCAGCTTCTTGTACACATCCATGGAGGAAAAGACAAGAAGCTAAGCAGTGATGGGTTGAAGGGGTGCAAATGGTTAATTTGTTCGACATTCAAAGACTTTTAACTGAGAAAAATGAAACATTAATTGTACAATATCAATCAAAATAGCCAATCAGTAATTCTAGCCAAGGCACAACTCTTGCCTGATACCAAAAAAAGAAACGAAAAAGAACATCTCATGGATAGGGTTGTTCTTGGATTTTAGAATTCCAACACAAGGCTTTAGGGAAATTGTTCTTCGATTTGACATTGTTTAGACTCCCATCATAGGATTATATGCGGATCTAAGAGATGAAACAGCTCTTTCGATTTTCGTCTTCAGATGCTCTTTCTCTTCTTCATCTACCTGCAACACACAAAATTGCTGTCAACTTTCATGATCATGGCCAGGTTGGAATATACAACTTCTCGGCAGAATTTCAATTCTGCAATAATTAAATACTTTTTCTTTTGAACAGTTTATGTCAATATTTTGTTTTTAAAAATGAATAGCTATTCTCAAGATCACTGGCCCCATGTTACTCTCTATGAGAAACCTCTTTCTTGTTTTCTTTTTTAAGAGAAAAACCATCAAAAAAAATTGAACCTCTTATCTTACAGATTATAATTTGGCACCACATGAGTTTCTTTCAGTACTGGAAGTGCGTTATCCACCACGCATTGGTGTCACTTGAATTGTATTGATGGGGAGGAAGAAGAAGAAAAGAGGCAGACCTCTATCAAGACAGTCTTCTTGACCATCCCTGAGAGAGTTGTGATATTTGCTGTGATAATTTTCAGCTTCAAAGATTCAAAAACGTCACAAATCCTGATCATCGCGTCTGTTGTTTTACTACATGTCAGGCTCACGAACAGAGTTTTCTCTTCCACTTTCCTAGAATACTTTCCTTGCAACCAAACACACAAAAGAATCTAAATTATTGGTGGCTCACTCCTTGCATTCCTGAATCTCTCTCTATTTGTTATTGAATCATTAAATAATATGATTAAGTAGAGTAATTATATATAAAAAAAACCTTGGTACAAATGGTATTAGAAAGTCATATAAGATTATTTTGGAAACTTACCTTATATAATATTAGAATCTTGTTAACCAAGCAATTCTAATTTTTAATTATATTAAAAATAATATAAAATTATTCTGAAAAACTTACCTGGTAATTTAAGTTTTTAAATTCAAATAGTCGACTAGCAAATTGCAACAAAATGACCGGATGCATAAGCCTATATAAAAGCAAAACAGCAGCTACAATTTAAACTGATCTTGTTTCCAGAAATAATGACTTATAAATTGTTTAAAAACATACAAAATGTAAGAAAAAAAAGAAAATTTATGCCCAAATTAATTATATACAAAAAACAATTTATAATCGATTCAGTTGCGGCTCAGTTACAAATTGATTGGCTGTATATAATTGAAATCTGAGTTTTGTGTGTGATTTAATGAGTTTTTCTAGCCAAATCATCATCATCGTTATCTTTAAGCTGGGTCACCAAAAATTTTCAACTCAAATTTAGTCACAGGTTTGGTTCGAAGGGGTAAAGGACGCAGGCAAAAAAAGCAAAGAAAACTGGACCCACTTGGAACCCAAGATTCCCTTTGTTATTATCGAAGCAAGAAAATTTTGGTGAAGTCCCAAGTTTATTGATGGAGAAAAAATAGTATTTATCAGAGGTTACAATTTGTCAATGGTCGTCTTCTATTTCTCATTTTCATGAGCAGGCCCCGGAATGTATACATGCATGCATGCAACGACAGATGTCAGTTTCTTTTGATGTTTGAATCCTTTGTAAGATTCCATAATTCCGCAACGATCTTTGAACATTTCAAAGACTGATATTGATGATGATAAGTGCATGCAGACTGCTCCTCAATAACTAGCATATGAAACGATGATGATTCGGGTTGTTATAAGTGGCGATTGATCGTGGCTAATCATGACTTAATTTGTCTGCTTCTCGATGGTTTATAAGCAAAAACTTCAAACTTTGTATATATGTGTTTATATATATATATATATAAAACATGGATAAATATCATGTTTTTTTTTTCTTTTTCTTTTATTAGTGTGGGTTTCTGAGTTCTTAAGTTAATGATTTCTAATGATCACAATATTAACAATCACATGACTACAACCTAAAATCCTGGACCAGTTTCTTGATTCCCCATCTAATTCCTGTGCATTGATTATCAATCTGGTCA
The DNA here is from genome assembly GCA_025169955.1 of Salix arbutifolia. NCBI lineage: Eukaryota > Viridiplantae > Streptophyta > Magnoliopsida > Malpighiales > Salicaceae > Salix > Salix arbutifolia. The sequence goes on along the minus strand of CM045917.1, from coordinate 1,712,431 downwards.
GTATTATGCAAGCGTCTTCTGTTTCTTACCTTGTAACCAAAAAGTCCTTAATGGCACGAGTTTCAGATTCAGGGACCCCAGATATATATGCAGCCAACTGCATAGTCCTCTTCCATGGATATATTTTTAGCTTTGCAAAATGAGGCAAAATAAGAAGATTCAATGAAACTGGACACAAAATTGGTATGAGCAATAACTTAGAGGAGTCTGAGCAACAAGCAGCATTAATTAACGGGGTCCAGTTGGTCTTGGACGGTGCGGTCTTATTTACGATGTTGCTTGTCCAAGAAAATTTGAAAGATTCTTTGACTAAATAATTTTGCTTAGTCTGTGTGTTAAATCCATAATTTTCTTATTCTCTCTTTAAATAATTCTGTTTTCACATGCCTAGTCTATTTTGTGGAAGGAAAACGCTCTTGGATTGAACCAAGAAATCAGCTTCTTGTACACATCCATGGAGGAAAAGACAGGAAGCTAAGCAGTGATGGGTTAAAGGGGTGCAAATGGTTAATTTGTTTGACATTCAAAGACTTTTAAACTGAGAAAATTAAACATTAATTGTAAAATATCAATCACAATAGCCAATCAGTTATTCTAGCCAAGGCACAACTCTTGCCTGATACCAAAAAAAGAAACGAAAAAGAACAACTCATGGATAGGGTTGTTCTTGGATTTTAGAATTCCAACACAAGGCTTTAGGGAAATTGTTCTTCGATTTGACATTGTTTAGATTCCCATCATAGGATTATATGCGGATCTAAGAGATGAAACAGCTCTTTCGATTTTCGTCTTCAGATGCTCTTTCTCTTCTTCATCTACCTGCAACACACAAAATTGCTGTCAACTTTCATGATCATGGCCAAGTTGGAATATATAACTTCTCGGCAGAATTTCAATTCTGCAATAATTAAATACTTTTTCTTTTGAACAGTTTATGTCAATATTTTGTTTTTAAAAATGAATAGCTATTCTCAAGATCACTGGCCCCATGTTACTCTCTATGAGAAAGCTCTTTCTTGTTTTCTTTTTTAAGAGAAAAAACATCAAAAAAAATTGAACCTCTTATCTTACAGATTATAATTTGGCACCGCATGACTTTTTTTCAGTACTTGAAGTGCGTTATCCACCACGCATTGGTGTCACTTGAAATGTATTGATGGCGAGTAGGAGGAAGAAAAGAGGCTTACCTCTATCAAGACAGTCTTCTTGACCATCCCTGAGAGAGTTGTGATATTTGCTGTGATAATTTTCAGCTTCAAAGATTCAAAAACCTCACAAATCCTGATCATCGCGTCTGTTGTTTTACTACATGTCAAGCTCACGAACAGAGTTTTCTCTCCCATGGAAGTGACACTGAGCTGAAAAAACAGCACCAAAGAGAGTCACACTTTGATCTCTAGAGCTTACAAATCATCTGAGTCGCAATTAGTGGGATGTTACAGGGATGAGGTCTGGATTTTAGAAACTTCTCTAATGCCATCAGCTTGTTGAGTAACAGATCCATTGGAAGACCGTGGAGAGTGCAGGATGAATTCAATTCAAATTTCAAGAGATGTTCTAAGGGAGGAAAATGATTTAGCTTGTTTATTTTTCGAGGTAGAGAGCGTCACTTACTTCATGAACTTGAATAGGACAAGAACTTGTGGCCAGCCAATGATCATAAACTTGGTCATATTTTGTTCTCTTGGATCTTAACAGCACCGGTAGCTCATCCTCGATGTCACGAGTATGGTTTTTCTCCAATCTTCTGGATTCAAGATCCCTTATATCAGCCTGGAGTCTCCTCTCTTGTTCTTGCAAATCTTGGATATACGTAATAGCATCTTTGATTACAGAAGCCTTGTCCAGCTAGATGTTGCAAACCCAGAAAGAAAAGAATATTAACAACTTTTAAAATCATACAAACGAAGTATTAGACATTGGAATTATTGATCCATTAATGTTGGATTAAATTATGTCTGTGAGATGTATATGAATGTAATTAGTGAGATACCTTGCTGATTTTGGGGACGGCTTCTCTCAGTGCCAAGAGCTTGTCACTGAGCTTCTGCCTCCTGCTCCTCTCCGACACAATATTTTTGGATGCTATTGTCTGAGTATTTTCTTCCGGTGAGCTAGAATCAGAGTTCCCGACACTAAATTGCTGATTCGTTTCCCATCTGTATCAAAATTAAACTAGTTTTTTAAGTTGAAAACTCTATAGTGAAAAACTTTGGACAATGATAAACATAATAGAAATGAAAAAATAAAGAGTTTGAACATCAAAAGCAAGAATGCTAGAAATGTAATCAATTGGGTACGTACCTATAATCAAGATCTTCATTCCAAAACAAGGTTGTCTCCCAGTAATTTTGGTACTCCAAATGATTATCAATTATGTCCATGGAAATGTGGGGCTGTGTTGAAGAGTAGAGAGAGAGCTCAAATGAGAGAAGTAGAGTGAGTTTTGCTTGCACAACCATGCTAGAGTTGCGGGGCTTTATATAGACAATGTGAGCTAGGGCCTGGAATTCGACAGTTGTGTGCTGTAATTGTAAGAGAATAATATATGATAATGCTAATCTAGAAGCCTACAAAACTTGAATTGGTTGTTTTACACGGACAAGTAAAAAAGGACTTGAAAGGAAGACAAAAAAAAGGGAAATGTTTTTCAACATATCTTTCATGGTTTATTTCCTGTCTGTCTTACACGTACTGCATGAAAATCCCCATACCCCACTGGTTGCAGTCTGCACTTAAACCACATATTTTATTTTAAATTAATTTTTTTAGTGTTTTAGATTATTTTTATATGACGATATCAACAATAATTTAAAAAAAAATATTTTAATATATTTTTAAATAAAAAACACTTTCAAATATAATATCAACAATATTTCCCCACAGACACCAATAGAACTCTAGATGGTGCATTAGTTTCAACTAGATTATTGACCCCCATCACATTTAGGTTAAACAAAAAATATTTAAATGTTATTAATTCTTTTTATAACAGGAAAAAATATTTTAATCGTGTGAAGGCTAACTCAATGTAAATGGACCGACTTTATAATTCCAAAAGTAACATGTGTAATTTGCAAAAGCAAGATAATATTCTGTTAATAATACAGTAACAAGATATTGGAAAACCCTGGTACAAGTTGGAGGGCTAGTTTTGTCTATTAATTTTGTGGGAAATTGACAGTTTGGGAATCTTATTATTAAGTAAAAATTTGATAAATTTTATTTATAGCCCTTAATTCCTAATCTTTATCCTTTATATCTTATCAAGCTATTTAATAAAAATAGAGGAGATTGTTTTGTAAAAGGATTATTCTTGGTCGGAAATTCATGGAGAAGGCTAGGTATTTTAATAAAAATAGAGATGAATGTTCTGTGAAAGCATTATTCTTGGCTGGAAATTCATGGAGGATGGGCAAATAACTCTGCAGTTCAATCAAGGGGAATAGAATCTATATCCATAAATAGTTGTGACAAGTAAGGCTTGTCATTATAATTCTTTTATATTCAAGTACGTAATAGATTATGCTGTTCATGTTAATTGAATTGATTTGATATTTTTGGTTAAAAGGGAAATGAAACTTTGAATTGTTATTTCTTTTATTAATATATCAGGATATCAAGAAGGGATCTGCCAATGGAACCACGTACTTGGCCAAACAAAGAACGCTTTGTCGGTGCCTCCATGAATGGACGTTGTTTGGGAAATCCCATCAACTGGGCAAAATCAAGAAAATAAAGTGAAGCCTAAACCTTATCAAATGAGTTGGTCCAGCATCTAAAGCTTGACTCTTAGACCGAGTTTATAGTTTTTTAATGATATGAGTTGGTCCAACAAGCTTGACTCGTTGATTCACCCTGTCCATACTAGTTTCTGATATGATGCTGATATGATTCTGGGAAATTATGGCTCACAGACTTCCAACGATAAAAGGAAAGCTTGACAATAAAGTGATGCATACTATAACCTCGAGCATTTAGGCCTTGGTGGGTCTCTCGTCTGAAAGTCCCTCGTCGTGAATCAAGATTTTTCTAGAAAGGGGTCATGGCAAGAAATCCGACCTCGTTTTGAACTCTAATCATACCTGCAAAATCATGCTGCAGAATTTTCAATTTTCACATTATATATTCAAATGATCATATCTTAAATCTAAAACATTAGAGCCATATCATAAGAATATTTATGATGGGGTGCTGGATTGGGGTCAGTTGAGGGGGGGGCTGGATTGGAGAAGGGAGGTTGGCGAAAGAGAGACGCAGCTAGGGGTTGACGGTGTAGAGGAGAGAATGAGAGGAGCTGAGGGGGTTTGTGGGGGTGTGTGAATTTTTTGATCCCTGAATATTTTTTGGACATATATATATATATATATATATTGAAAATAATGAGTAAAAAATTATATATAAAATTAATAATTATATTGTTGTAGGGTTTTTTAAAAATAATTATTTAATTATATAACTTACTCCTATTAATTGTATAATTAAAATATATTCAAAATAATTATACTATATTTAAAATGATATATAAAAAATAATTTTTCTAAATAATTTTTACCATTGGAATAGATATAAACAAAAAAAATATATTTATATTATTTAAAAAATCATTGTAAAGAGATTTTACCATTAGACTTGCTTAAGCTATATTTATTTCCTTAGTTTGCTAGATTGAGACTTTGAGACTCGTTTCAAGAGAAATTTATTAAATTATTCTGAATAAGTCAGGCTGATAAATTACTGTGAATTTAATGTGAAGGATAAATCGTTAAACAAAAGATAATTCAAAATTGGTTGAAGGAAATTAAGAATTGATCATACGTCAGGAGCAACTAAATAAAAAATAATTTAAGAATAAATAAAAATAAATTTCATTATTTTTTTCAAAAATATTTTTAAAATATAGTATCAAACACCAAATCAAGTTATATATTGAAAGACACCTCACCTCTATAATAGACCTTAAAAAAATTAAAAAGAAATGATGAAAATGAAAAGCCAATTTAAAGCTACATTGTTTAACGATAATGCAAACGGCATCAAAGCTTATTTTTTAGATAAAAATTAACTCTGAAAATTCATTTTCATGCTATTTTTATTTTTTTACTTAAAATCAGATTGCTCCTATTTAAAATATTAGTTTATCTTTTTTCTGCATGCGTTTTTAAAATTTTCTGATTTGTTATTGATTTTTATCTTTACTATCTTGCCTCTTTTGTTTTCAAAAGATTTTTATATCTTTTTTTAATAAAAAAAATCTCCACTATTAAAATTTCTCATTGCATTTTTATTTTTAAAAAAACTACACAATATACCATAGATTTTTCAAGTCGTACTCATCTATATTTTGTGTGAAAGTTTAATAATTACCTGCCGTTTTGCTTAGGTCAAACTATTACAATTTTTTTAAAACAAATAATAATATTAAATATAAATCAGTTGTTGATTCTTGATGAAATTCTAGGGCCTATAGGTGATAAGGAAAAGGGGCGTAAATTGCAAATGCTGTGGGTGCAAAGGAAGGAGATTGGTTGTTTCGTAATTCTGTGCGGCGCGACTTTGATTCACCCTGTCCACACTTGCTGATATGGTGCTGCAGCTTCTGGGAAATTATGGCTTAGAGACGTCACCCTTCAAAACGTTCGCTAATCCAACTTTTAAAAAAAAACTAAAAAAGTTAAGCCTCGGTGGGTCTCTTGTCGGAATTCCCTCGTCGTGAATTAAGAAATTTTGTCGGAAGGTGTCGTGGGAATAAATTCGACCACGTTTTGAACTTTAATTATACCTGCAAAATCACACTGAAATCTTCGCTGCGGAATTTTCAATTTTCACATTATGATCGTATCGTTAAGTCTAAAATATAAGAATCAGATGATTCATAAATCCATACCTACAAATCTCATGAAAGACTCTTGGTCGGATAAAATCGTTTTCAATGCTGAATTCAGGCCGCAATTTGGAATATAAGATTGGTCTCTTAATGCTAAAACCGGCTTCAATGTCAAATTAACAATTTCAAGTATCATACCTTAATGATCAAATAAAAAAAAGAATTAAATAACATTAAGAGATGATCAGGGAAAGAGTCCTAATATAAGACAGGAGTAACTAAGGGGATAGAAGGAGCAACCTATGGCAAAAACAATATACATCTCTTTTCTCTCTAGAACTTTCATTTCTCTCTATTTTGTGCTAATTTGGCTATGAACTAAACTTTGGCTTTTGGTTCAAGGGAAATAGAGTTATGAGAAGCAACATTATCATTGTAATTATTTCATATTAAAGTACTTATTCATCTATATTTCAGAATTTTGCTATTGAGTTCTATGCATGCTTGTTGAATTGTTTTGAGATGATATATGTATATATATGTGTGTGTTTAGTTCAATTCATAATTGTTGTTAGAGATTACAATAAAAAAAAGTTAATTTGATTGCTACAACTATCAATTTAATTTATTAGGGAGTAATAAACTAAGTTAAATTATTCAAGCTTTTGAATGATTGCATGGAATAAATATAGATTTCGCTCTTAAAGTTAGTGCCAAGTGAATTAAAATTGATTAGAAGAATGATTAGGAGATTCAAGGGAGATCAAATTTATTTGCATGAGTTGATAGGATAATCATTTTACTTCAAAGATAAAAAAATTATAAGAATGAATATCTAGACCTTTGAATTAAATTAACAACATATCAATTTATTATTATTATTTTTTCAGAATTTTGTTTCATAAATTTTGTGACTCAAATCCCCAATTCATTTTATTTATTTCAGCTTATTATATAAAGATTAAATAAAATTTCTTTCTTTTGGATTCAACCCAGTCTTCATAGCAAATTTATTTTGTTAATGATAATAAAATCAAAATTATATTGCGGCCTGTTACTGATATATATGGCTTCCCGGAAATTACAGCTCAAATACTTCCGAAATTGGAGGAAGTGACGCCTAGTTTGAGAATAAAGTGAAGCCTTTTTTACTTGAATCAAGTTTGCCAATTCATTTAGGTAGGTGTTTTGTTCTTTCATTTGTATCATAATATTTTGGTTTTAAAATATTTCGGGATTGTACTATTTATATATAAAAATACTGATTCAATAAACAAAATTTTAGTTTAAATCCAAAGATAATTTTTTTTGAAGTTGCGCAATTCAAATTTTAAACATAAATAAAAAAATAGAAGGTGAATTGATATAACTCGATTGACTTGATAAGTCCAAAGATAACATAGCAAATTAATATATATATATATATATATATATATATTGACTAACAAAATGAAGTGATATCTTAAAAAAATATTGAGACGATGATATATTGGATCAACTTAAGTCAGCCTAGGTTAATCTTTCAAATATGTGACCTAGGTTATGAAGCCACGATAACCTTAAATAAAACAAATTATAAATTTCAATTCCTAATAAACTCATTGTTGAATAATAAAATTGAGAAAAATTTAATATAAAAAAATCACAATAAAATTATTTTTCTGAAAGAAATTATTAACTTAAATAATATTATGAGAATGTCATCTTCAATATCACAAGGCCGTTATATTCTTTGATTGTTAACCTAATATATATTAATATATCAAGAGAATCCTCGTAAAATTTCATCTCAATTTAATGTCGGATTAAGAGATATAATTGATATTTTAAAACTATATATTATTTGGCTTAAACGGAATAGGCAAAATGAAACTGTAATGTTTCGGGTAGAAGTTGAGTGAAATTTCTGAATCAGACTAAGATTTTAAATAAGATAAAATTTGATCCAGCTTGTTCTATTTTTGTAGAATGAGATATACAATCATTCTGTAAGAATAGAACGAAATTGACAATCTTAATGATATTTACCATGATATAAAATTGAGCATGTCATAATTCCATCAATTAACTATTAAAGAGATAAAAAAAAAATGTTAATTGCTCAATCTAAAGTACAATTGACAATTTGTTATTCTTATTGAAGCAAGCAAGTCTTGAACAAACATCTTAAAACTAAAGAAAAACAGTGCTGAAAAAGATTATTATACTATATAAAAAACAGATCTGAGATTCATTATGCATTGTGAGTGTTTTCACATTGGATTACAATAGTAGTTTTTGGTTAGTTTGGTTTTTGGATTGGTTTGGTTTGGGTGTTTGGGTCCTGATTTTTTATATTTATTTACACAGTAAAATAACCATTCTACCTTCATATAAGACAAAACCAAAGAGTTACCGAAGGGGGTGTCACGGTAATTTTACATTTCATTGCACAGTAAAATAACCATTTTACCTTCCATTAAGACAAAAATCAAGGTTTGCCTACAGGGTGTTTTGAATATTTCATATTTTTTGAAAATATCTAAATATTAATCTGCCCCCAATAAGACAAAATCGAAGAGTTGGCGGTAAGGGTGTTCTAGTAATTTACCTTTTTTTATTTTCCTGCGGACATTGTGGGCGCATCCGACACATGCGCCAATGATTTTTTTCGTGACGCTCCATTCGAGCGGCGTGTGCAGCGTGTTATGGTGGTGAAAAATATCCATCAAGCATCTCAGTTGATGTGCCGCTAGGTTCTCTTCCTCATGTTGTGCTACGTGGCATCACACAATGACTAGAGACATGACGGTGGTTGGTTGAACTCTTTTTTTCCATTTTCTCTCTCCTACATGCTAAATTACACGGCAGACCCCATTTTTTTTATGGTTGTTTCATTTTAGTTCCTGATATTTTAATTGTGTTGTATGATCCTTATTTTTGCTATGTAAGTTTTGATTTGTTTCAATTGTATCTTTTGATTGAAATTGATTATATATTATGTTTTCATTTTAGTCTTTATTCTTTTAAATTTGGATTTGATTTTCAATCCCTTAATATTTTCGGTACATAAGGTTTGATTTTTTCAATTTTGTCATTTGATTAAAATGATAATATATTTGGTTTTCATTTTGGACTCTATACTTTTAATTTTTTATTTTAATTCTTTTATTTTTTTATATTTATGAAATAGTCCCTATTTTTATCCATATTTATATATATGTATGCTCTTAGCTTTGGTTTTTAATTTATATTATTTTCTCTTTTGTTGAGGTAGTTTTTTTTTGAAAAATGTTCTTAAATTTTAGTTTGTGTTTATGATTATTTGAAAATTGATATTTCTTATTTTTTTTCTTGCTTTCTCTTTTGTTAATTTTTGAGTTTTTTTTTCTGTGGATAATTTAATAATTTTTATTATTTTAGTAGTAATAGTATTAATATTTTTAGATGTTAAGACTTTGATATTACTGTTATTATAATAGAGTGTGTTGATGTGTTTTATTATATCAAACTTTGTATGTATAAATATTATATTTTATTTTTGAACTACCAAAATATATTAATTGCTTCAATCTCAATAATCATAAAAATTGTTAACTCAACTTGCAACGTAACATAGACAATCTAACTAGTTTAAACTAATTAGATTAATCCATCTAGAAACAAATATCATGCAATCTTTTAGATATTCCCAAATCCTCATTTAGATATTCCCAAATCACAGAGTCAAAAGCTTTATGAAAATCAAGTTTAAAGAGGTAGCCCCTTAACCTTTTCCTCCGTAAATATCTGGTGAAGGCATATTCTGACAGTCCCCGATAAACTCAGACATTATACCTTTGAGTCCAACACTTTGGAGACAACCTTGTAAAGACTACTTATAAGAATGTTATATGAAAGTGGAACCAGTGACTTTGGGAATAAGAGTTATAAAGGAGCTATTAATACCTTTACGTAAGAGATCAGAAGAGTTAAAGCCATTCATCATATAAAGAAGAAATTGATTCTTTAACTCACATTCCCAAGCAGTAGTTTTGACTTCATCCAAAGAAAAGAAAACTTCCAGAGCAGATGGTGAAAGCTTCTTTAACTCTCTAGTTTTGAACAGGAGGGTCTGTCCCATTTTTCTAGAGAATATAAACCTCTGTAGAACTTAGCAAGCTCCCTTTTCACCTCGCATGGCTTAGAAACAGTCATTCCATTAACAAAAATTGACAAGATAACATTCTTTTTTCTTTTCTAATAGTCTCGGACCAGTGAACATTTTGTATTTCTGTCCCCTGATTTACACCATTGAACTCTGGAATTCTGATACCTTAAAGATCACTGCAATCTGTATAAGGACCTTAGATCACTCACAATCTTATTGCATTTTTCTACTTCTGCTGAGGATAATTCCCTGGTTTCCCCTTGACTTTCTAAGAACTCAATTTCCAATTCAAGAGCTTTTATTTTTTCATCCATGTTACCCACCTTAGCATAGTTCCGTGATCTGAGACCCTCTTTGAGAACTTCAACAGGCCTCACAATTCCATCTTCAGCAGTAACAGAATTAAGAGAGCAATTCCAGAAATTTTGAATAACCTTTCTAAAGTCGGAACTCAGGCACCGTCAATTAAGGAATCTAAAAGGATCACTTGTGTGTTTTATCTCCAAAAAGTAAACTAATACCGTATGACAGATTCAGGATTGATTGGGTAGGCTGTGGGGTGCAAACGAAGGAGATTATGTGTTTCATACATCTGTGCGGAGCGACTTTGATTCACAACCCTGTCCATACTTGCTGATATGATTTTGCAGCTTCTGGGAAATTATGGTTCTAGGACTTCTAAAGTTAAAACGAAAGTCATGCCTTCTTTTATGTTGGAGAATAAAATGATGACTTCTCGACTTGATTCGTGGTGATACTCGTGGAAATATCATTTGGGATTGTCGAGCTCTGGTGAAAGAATTGACTACAGGAGGGCAAGAAGACGATGACAAGGCAAATAAGATTTTCCAAAATATCCCCAAGTAATTGATAATTCTTCGTAATATTTCATGAGGAAGGATTTAACAAAATGTAACGAAATTTAAAGAGCTTTTATTGTACATAAGAGGATATTAGGGTTTCATCTGAGATAGCGTGTTAAATAATAATCTAAGTTTTTCTTTAGTAATTTATATCTACAACATATTATTTATTTATTTTTAAAAAAACTGATATCAATAAAATAAAAAAGTTTCTTGATAATTTTGTGGGGAGGAAATGCAGGAGATTATTTGTTTGATAATAAATTAATTAATTTAACAGGTTCAAAAATATTTTGGATGATCGATAAAAACACGATATAATTTTTTTTGAAAAAACATATAAGGTTTGATGAGTAAATTTTGATTTCAAACCTAGAAATTGGATAATGAAATCCATTATAATTAATAATTTATTTTTATATCAACCAACCAGTAAATGAAGTAGAAGGAATAACGTTTTAAGTTGGATACAAATAGATTGTGCAATCAATTGACGGAATTAATAAAAGATTGTATGTTTCGTCTAGTGAGATTTCTCGAATTGAATTATTATGCACCTAAAAGCTAGCAATGCTCATAATACGACTAATTAAAGACCATTCAAAGCAGACACTTTTTCAAGGGCAAGTGTGAAGTGGGGAATCGTCGATAGTTCTTTGCATCATGAGACCGTATGAGAAAGTTCGTAGAAACTTTGCAGCGTTGAAAGAAAATGAAACACGGCAGTTTGGAAGTATAGTTGTAATTATTTTTATTTAAAAATATATTAAAATAATAATTTTTATTTTTTAAAATTATTTTTGATATTCTTACATGAAAATAATCTAAAAATATTAATTTTTTTTAATTTAAAATAAAAAATAAAAATAAAACATTTAATTTTTTTTTAAAATACAGTATTAATCACCCATTCATCATGATGGACGGTTGGACTTATTTACGTTGTTGTTAGTGAGGTGGAAACCAGAAGGAACTTTCTTGACTAACCAAAAATACTATCCATCTTCTTGACAATGAATCCTGCAAACACCTTTTTTAATGTGAGCGGCCCATATTTCACCAGTCCCCGCGCTTGACCAAATATTCCTTTTTGTGTGCTCCCATGGAGAAAAAACCAGAAGGCTCAGTAGATCGATGATGGCAAAGCAATTCAATCATGCGCACGTACAGCCGCTGGCAAGGGAAGAAGAAAGCAAATACCTAATTGGAATCCCATGAATAATTCAATTTCAAAATTGGTATGAGCAATAACTTAGATATGATGGGCTCAACCAAAGATTGCATTTTTCGTCTAGTGCATGTTCTCGAATTGGATTATGCATCCAAAAGCAATGCTAAAAGTCTGCAAAATGCGACTAAATTAAAGACCATTTAAAGTAGGTATTTATATAGGGCACGTGTTGTTTATGGGGTCGAAGTCATGATGGACGGTTTGTCTTACTTACGTTGTAAAATATTTTATAAAATATTTTTAAAGCATTTTTTTCAAGAATTATCATATTTATAAATAGATTAAAGAGATTTTCTTTAAAACTCTAATTATATCTTTGTGATTTTTTTTATAGAATATAGCTGTGACTTCAACGTTGCGAAGAACTTGCTATGAAAAGAGAATTAACATTTTAAAAAAAAAATTACAGGTGGAGATAGGGTTCTTTGAATTGTTCCCCATCGATCAGTTTTCTGTCTTTCTCATCCAATTATTACGTGGCCAAGCTAGAATTCATAAATCTGTATGACTCGGAAAAAGAAACCTATGGCCTTTGATTATAGTCATCTGATGCATGAAATATGCTGTTGAGTTACGCATGTTAGTGTACCTTTGATTTCTCTTAAAACTGGGGAAACTGAGAGCGGTCGTCGTGTTCACAAGTCTAACTCTGGATCATCCCGTTGTTTCAATACATTTTACTCTGGGGATATCTCTGGATCAAGAACACCTGGTAACCATGTTGTGATCATTAATGATGACATATTCTCATCCAAAATCAGATGGAAATATCATTTGGGATTATCGAGCTCTGATGAAAGAATTGACTACACGAGGGCAAGAAGCCGATGATCAGACAAATGAGATTCTCCAAAATATCCCCAAGTAATTAATAATTTCTCTTAATAAATCATCAGGAGAAATTTAACAAAATATATGACAAAGAATAATATAAATTATATTTTGAGATCTCATATGACAAGTTTATTTTTTAGGTGAGATGATTTTTTGATATTGTATTAGAGCATCAAACCGTTATTAGTTCAAATTTCATCACTCCTCTTTTATTTAGTATAAATTAGTATATATTAATGCAAATTTCAACGTTAAAAAGCTTTTATTTAAAATAATAATAGGGTTTTCACGTGAAAAAACATGTTAAATAATAATATAAAATTTTCCTTGGTAATTTATATCAACAACAGATTATTTATAAAAAAAACTGATATCAATAAAATCAGTTTGAATACATTGTACCCTGGATTTGTACACATAATAACTGCTGACGTTTCTCTTGACTATGCTTTTGGCATACCAGATCCAGGAAGTAAACTAATACCATCTGTCAAAAGCAGGATTTATTGGGCAAGACGTTTTCAATATGTTGTGGGGAGGAAGTGCAGGAGATTATTTGTTTGATAATTTAGTGCGGCGTGACTTTGATTCACCCTGTCCACACCTGCTGATATGGTGTTGTAGTTTCTTGGAAGTTATGGCTCAAAGACTTCCAATGTCCGAGAATAAACCGATGACTTCTTGACTGACGGGTGATCCTTACATTTGTGTCTTTATGCTGTGGTGGCTCTATTATCGGAAGCCTCTATTCTCAATTAATAAAAAAAAAATCCCCGTACAATTTATATATATTTATATATATGGATGGGTAGCTTGTTTGATGCTCTTACTGTGCCCATCATAATGTCATCACGCGTTATTTACACACGTGTTAAATAAATTGTGGTAGGGCAAGCATTGCAAGTTAGAGTATGTAGTACATGCCGTGTTTGACAAAGTGGTTAAAATATCATTTATTTAGTTTTTATTTTTTTATATAAAAGTATTTTTAAATTGTTTTGATATATATATATATATCATTTTAATGTATTTCTAATAAAAAAATCATTTTAAAAAACAACAATTACTGTGATTTAGTAACCACTAAACAATTCATCATGTCAAATTATTTTTAAAATAAATAGATCATGATTACTTTTTTAGTATTATCATTAAATTTAATTATGCGGTTTGATATTGAAACCTATCAATCCAATTTTATGTTTAGCTTTAGTTTTTAACTGAACCTTTTAAGAACTAATTCACAATAAATTAATCAATTTAACGGGTTTAAAAACAATTTGAATGGATAATAAAAACATGATATAATTTTAAAAGAAAAACATATAAGATTTGATGAGTAAACTCGTCAAAACTTCAAATCTACAATCTGAATAATAGATTTCATGGAATTAATAACTTATTTTTGTATCAACCTACCAGTGAATAAAATAGAAGGAAGAACGTTTTAAGTTGGATACATATGGATTGTACAATCAATTGTCGGACTTAATAAAAGCTTGTATGTTTCGTCTAGTGAGTTTTCTCGAATTGAATTATTATGCAACTAAAAGCCAGCCATGCTCATAATACGACTCATTCAAAGACCATTCAAAGCAGGCACTTTTTCAAAGGCAAGTGTGAAGTGGGGTACCGTAGATAGTTCTTTGCATCATGAGACCGTATGAGAAAGTTCGTAGAAACTTTGCAGCGTTGAAAGAAAATGAAACACAATTACTATGTTAGCTTGTTTGAGAATACGGTTGTATTTGTTTTTAATGTATTTTTTGTTTAGAAATATATTATAATAATATTTTTTATTTTAAAAAATTATTTTTGACGTCAACACATGAAAATGATAAAAAAATATCAATTTTTTTTAATTTAAAATAAAAAATTCAAAAATATTTTTGAAATACAGTATAAAACACCATTTTCAAGATGGACGGTTGGTCTTATTTACGTTGTTGTTAGTGAAATGGAAACCAGAAGGAGCTTTCTTGACTAACCAAAAATACTATCCATCTTCTTGGCAATGAATCCTGCACACACCTTTTTTAATGTGAGCCGCCCATATTTCTCCAGTCCCCGCGCTTGACCAAATATTCATTTTTGTGTGCTCCCATGGAGAAAAAATAAGAAGGCTAAGTAGATCGATGGCAAAGCAATTCAATCATGCGCACGTACAGCCGCTGGCAAGGGAAGAAGAAAGCAAATACCTAATTGGAATCCCATGAATAATTCAATTTCTACTTCATTCCATGAGCAAAATTAAATTAATAAATTAAAAATCAAAATAGTTATGGATTTATAAGTGTTTGGTTTGAATGATTAGACCTCTCATAGAATGTAGATTTTGCATGTCCTTGATTTGATAAGGATAACCAGGCCCTTTTCTTGTAACTAACCTATGCTTAGAAGATTATTCTTAGGTTCAGGTACATAGAATACATTAGTAACAATATGGTGCACCCCATCCAAATACAACTTGGCTTTTCCTTTCCCAAGCACTGTCATTTGTATATCATTCCCAATCTTCACTAGCTGTCTAAATTCTTCATTAATTTCATAGAACATGTCCTTGTCTCCACACATATGATTTGAACACCTAGAGTCCGAAAACCATGCATCCTCTCGATTATTGTCATACAATTCCACGTGAGACATCAATAATATCTCTTCTTCATTATTCCGTTCAGCATAATTTGCCTCCTTGTTTACCGTGGGACATTCATATTGAAAATGGTCAAGTTTTCGACACTTATAACACTCCATAGTGTTTTTATTAAAGGCATAACAACCTCTACCTCTTCCCCCTCCTGTAGGATCTTGTCCGCCTTGGCCTCTGCCATATAACCTATCTTTAGATGTCACCTTCAAGGTTTGTTCTTCCACATTATGTTTATGAATTTTTTGTTCATGTACCATCAATGAGCTTTGCAACTCATCGATTGAGAGAAAATCAATGTCCTTATATTCTTTGATTGAACAGAACGTGTAATTGAATCTGTCAGTCAAGGATCAAAGAATTTTCTCCACAATTGTTACATCTCACATTTGCTCCCTATAGATTCTCATTTTGCTAGCTACAGTCATGACTTTAGCAAAATATTCAGTGATGATATCACCTGTTTTCGTCTCTAATGTTTCAAACTCTTTCCTTGGTTTTTGAAGGATTAAGTGCTTCACTCTTGCATTTCCTTCATATTTCCTCTTCATCAAATCCCATATTTGTTTAGAGGTACTCTTTTCCATAATAGTTTTGTCAATGGCCTAAAATAGATAATTTTTCACTTTTAGATATTTGAGCTTTAACTCCTCTAGTTTTTTTCGTTGTGCTTCGGTCACAGCTATTTCTGCATCTAATTCTGTATAATCTATTTCAACCAAGGTCCAGAATTCCTTGGATCTCAAGAAATTCTCCATTAGCAAGCTCAATGATCAAAATGACCATTAAAACGTGGTATGTATGATTGGATGAAATTGTTATTGTTGTCGTTTGCCATTTATCTTTCTTGCTCTCCTTTGTTTTGTAAATTTCTCAAAATTGCGACTATCTACTGATGCAACATGATTCAAGGAGTCACATAACTAATTGTCAGCTATATTCTAACTAACAACCTTACCAAATTTAGTTAGTAGTAATATGCTAACAGTTTATCGAAACTTCTCAACAGTCTGTAGGTGAATTAATATAAAAATCATTATCCAAGTCTTGTCTGGATTGAAATCATTTTTTATAGTAATAATTTATATTTTTCACATTTGATGATAAATCATTTTAATTGGATACGAGTTAGATTTCTTCTGGGTGCGTAGTAGATATACCATCAGGTTGCTGGAAAAGAAAGGTAAAAATCCCACGAGGAATTATTGAAGAGAGAAAAAGTAGATGTTATTGGCAATCAGTAACTTGTTACTGAAGCAAGGAAGTCTTGAGCATAAAGCCTTACATGGTCATTTTATTTTACATCCATAAATATTTCAATATGCTTAAAAAAAAAGGAGACGAAAAAGATTATTATTATTTAAACTAATTGGATATAGTTTCTCGAAGCTGTGGTGGCAATCGTACTTCGATTTTCGATTAGTTACATGCTTCGAAGTTCTATGGAGTACTTAGAGCTGAAAATGCTCTTTCAATTTTGAACTTCAGATGATCTTTCTCTTCTACGTCTGCCTGCAAGAGAAATTAATTAGTTCAATGATGAGATAATTTATACCTGCGAAATTATTCACTCCATGAAATCCAAATTTCTGTATCAACATTTACATATAGCTTAAGCAGTCATTTCTTATTGCTTAAAACTTTAATAAACTGGAGTGAAATAATAGAGAGGTAGGGGGCAAAAGGAGACAGACCTCTATCAAGACTGTCTTTTTTACCATCCCTGAGAAAGTTGTGACACTTGCTGTAATAATTTTCAGCTGTAAGGATTCAAAAACCTCGCAGATCCTAATCATAGCTTCTTTGGCTTTACTGCATGTCAAACTCACTAACAGAGTCTTCTCTCCCACGGACGAGACCCTAAGCTGGAAGGACATCGGCACATATATCTTAAATGTCCTTATATAACTAATTAATCGTTAGAGATACTTTGAGAGAACTTTTTATATACATATATTTTAAAAGTTGTGGGATATATATCTCCACTGTGTAGAACTTACTTGATGAACTTCGATAGGATCACTTATGGGATGAGCTCTATGATCAGAAATTTGGTCAGATTTTGTTTTCTTGGATCTTAACAATGCTGGACTCTCGCTCTCAAATTCATAACCATTTTCTTTCTCCAATCTCTCAGATTCAAGTTCCATGATCTCAGCTTGGAGTTTCGTCTCTTCTTCTTGCAAATCTTGGATGTAGTCAATAGCATCTTTGATTATAGAAGCCTTATCCAGCTAAATGAGTTCAGCCCAGAAATGAAAAACAACATTTCATAAGTTGTCAATATATGATTTAGATTGTTAATGACATTTCATAACTAATGAGCTATAAATTAACCTTGCTGATTTTGGGGACTGCTTCTCTAAGCGCAAAGAGCTTGTCATCAAGCTTTTTCCTCCTGTTTCTTTCTGAAGCTCTACTTTTAGAAGCTTTTGGTGAAGCAGCTCCGTCTGGCAAGCTTGAATCACAGTTCTGGCTAGATGCCTGGTCCATTGCCAAACTGTCTCGAAATTAAAGAACTTTTGCTCATAAGTGGAACCCTAGTGCTGAAGAAAAAGAGTGCATGGGAGAAAAAATAGAAAAAATGTTTGGTCAGTGGAAGCAAATAAGAAAGGGCGTGTACCTGTTGAGCTCATCATTCCAAAACATGTCAGTCATCTCCCAGTAATTTTGATACCCAGCATTGTTCTCAGAAGTCTCCATGGATTGAGTGTGGGGCTGTCTTAATTAAGGGAAATTAAGAACTCAATGAGAGAGCTTGAATGGTGCTTCTTCGCTTGAGATGGTGTGTTTTGTTTTCTCAATCATGTAAGAAAAATGAGACTTTATATAGACTACCTGGGTGGACTGTTTTGTTTTCAAGTTATTTCTTTATTATTGTTGTTATTTTCATGATCCTTTTTCCAGTGATTTACTATTATTTTCTTATAAAAGTCGATGAAAAAAGCCATGTTTCTAGTAACTCACAAAATGAACAAAAGATTGCATGTTTCGTCATGTGCGCGTTATCGAATAGGATTAGGCAACTAAAAGCAGTGCTAAAAGTCTGCAAAATACTACTAAAAGACCAAGGCACTTTAATTTTGCAGGAAAGGTTCTTCGCAGCATTGCAAGAAAATCAAACACAACTGCTATGGGGTCATGTGAACTTGATGGTCGGTTGCTATTAGCGACTGACTGTTTGAGAGTGTGGTCGTAGTTATTTTTAAAAGTATTTTTTGTTTAGAAATACATTAAATGATATTTTTTTATTTTTAAAATTATTTTTGATATTAACACATGAAACTAATCTAAAAACACTAAATTTTTTTAACTTAAAATAAAAAATAAAAAAAATAATTTTTTTTCAAAAATATTTTTAAAACACAAAACCGTACCTGACATTTGTTGTGATGCATGAAAACCGGGTGGAGCTTTCATGACTAGCCAAAAATACTTTACTTACTGAAAATGTACGTATCTCCACGTTTAGAAGTTAGATTCTGCGCTTTCCAAAAGAAAAATGTGCTATGACGTGACCAAAAATTCATCTTAACGCGTAAACAGAGAAAAAACATGGAGCTGATCAGCCGAGTACTGATAGCAGATCAAATTCCATTATGCATCTTTATGGCCGGCGGCTTGCTAGGGAAGAAGTATGCAAATATCTAGTTGGGATCCCATGATTAATTCAATAATTGCTGCCATGTTATCCCAATACATAAAAGTACGTCATATCGGACTCAAATCACTTCTGAGATAGTTTACAAGTTCATGTCAGAAACATTGTTGGGGTTTCAAAAGTTTAGACGGTTTTTTTGACGCCTTAATCTCCAGAGAGTTATGATTTTGAATCATTACTACATTCATCCTTCTAATTAAATTAATAATTTCAAAATAAATGTAGTGTTGGAGTGGCTTCATTTTTTGATGAATTTTGAAGCCATCTCGTATTTGCTTTACAGTGAAAGGTAAAAAAAAATCCCAACTTAATTCCAACATGTAATTATTAGAGAGAGAAAAACTAAATGTTAATTGCACGATTTTAATTACAATTGACAATCAGTAATTCTTATTGAAGCAAGCAAGTCTTGAACATACATGGTGATGATCTTTCTCTTCAACGTCTGCCTGCAAGAGAAAATCGACTGGTGTCAGCTTAGCTGAGTTTGGATCTTATCGTCTGAGATACTTAGAGAGAGATTTTTTATACATACATATATTTTACAGATTGTGCCCTACCTCCACTGTTTAGAACTTAGTTGATGAACTTCAATGGGATCATGAGTTCTGGGATCAGTCATATTTTGTTTTCTTGGATCTTAACAAGATTGGACGCTCTCTCTCCAATTCATAACCCTTTTCTTTCTCCAATCTCTCAGATTCAAGTTCCTTTATTACAGCTTGAAGCAGCTTCTTCTGGCAAGCTTGAATCACAGTTCTGGCTAGATGCCTGGTCCATTGCCAAACTGTCTCGAAATAAAAGAACTTTTGTTCATAAGTGGAACCCTAGTTCTCAAAAACGACAGACACTGACAGCAAATAAGAAAGTGTGTCTACCTATTTTGTTCATTATTCCAAAACATATCAGTCATCTCCTTGTAATTTTGGTACTCAGCGTTATTTTCAAAAGTTTCCATGGACTGAGAGTGGGGCTGTAGCCAGGGAAAAGAATTCAAAGAGAGTGCTTGAATATATAGTGCTTTGCTTGAGCTTGAGATGGCGCGCTTCTACCATGTTGAACTAGCGGCACGATGGCGCTCCTCTCTTGAGTTATCTTCTTGTTTGATTTTTTTGACAATTTCATCTTTCATTGTTTGATTTTATTGAACTTTCATGTTATATTTTATGTGTTTTTTTTTCATGCTATTAAAAAACAGCCCAAGAGTCTACTAGTTATTTAAATAATTAGTTATTGTTATATAGGAATTATTAAAAAAATATTAGACTAGTTAAAAAGTGGAGGTTTTTATTAAAGTTATAATCTTCCTGTAAATATAAGAATCAATGTCTGTGTTTAGAGTTTCATGAATAGCGAATTGGTATCAGAAAAACTCTTTGCAGCAAAGGAAAAGAGCTTTCTAATTTGCAGCAGCAAAATCTCAACAAACAAGGCAACAATTACAATAAAATCCATGAAAATGATCAAGTGTAGGACATCCAAATCTAGACCTGAGATGGCAGGAACTGATGCTGATGAAAGGGAAATTTTCACTCCCTGCGAATAAGTTATTTTACTACTCTCTCTAGTAACTGAAACGCGATGAACAGCAATTCTTCTAGCAAAAGTATATATTTCTATAATTTCATCTCTACACAAATGTAAGAAGAAAACCATTTTTAATACTCCTTAGAAATTGAGAAATATTGTGTTTTCCCAAGTCCAGATAGAGATAACTCAAGAGAGGAGCTGCCTCAGATGGTCCTTGCTCCACATATGCCCTGGAACTTGTTCATAGTAATAATGCCCGAAGAAGTCCAATGACTTTCAGATAAGCATTTGATAATTTGAGCAGTTTAATCCTAGATATCAAGAAAAGGAAATTCCAAACCTCATATTCTCAATAATTGAAACATCAGCACCATATAGAAATTCAAGAATTCCATACAAAAATTAAATGATCATAAGCTAACGAAAAGTTATGAACCCATCATTTACAGTTCCAGGAATGACGCTGAAAGATGCCAATCAGCTTTTATTCCAAAACCCAGATGAGAGTTAGAAGAATAGATAGCTACCTACCATCAATAATGGTGTATGAAAGAGATGATCTTCGAGCGTAGTTATTTCTGGAGTAACCAGTGATCTGACCATCAAATCTATTGCCGGTTATAATTGCGGGCTTTTTTTAAATTAAAAAAAAAAACTTAAATTATTTTATATATATTTTGTGAACAATTTATATGTATCTACTGTATCAGTTCCTTGCAACTCTATCTTCTTTCTCTTTATTTATGCTTTCATGGGACAAATATTAATTATTACTTTTGAAATTAGATAAAAATTCATGAAATCCATGCAGAAATTGCACTGACGAGTTGCACTAATTCCGATCCTAATGCTAAGTAAGCTTGATGAACAAATCTTATGGCAATCACACCCGTCATTCAAGATGACTTGATTGCAGGTATCATCAAGGGCTATCATGACTTCAACCGTATTCTTCTCATGAAAACCTGGATACCCAAAGCCATATATCATAATATATATAGCCTCAAACTTGATCAAAACTCATCCAATCAACATCGGTAGTGTAATAGACATAATGGGATCGCTAACGTTATTATTTTTTGAAATAATATATTTTTATTTTAATTATTTTCTAAAAATATCAAATTACATTGATTATTTTGCGAGTTAATTTACGAAATCCATCAGAACTTAAGTCAATATACAACCTTAGGCGAGTTAATTACATCATGGATTGGTAGGTTATTAGGTTGAATATTCAATTTTTACAACAATACCCTGGCTATACAAGTAGTCATAGATTCTCCATCAAATAATTTTTATATCAACTTTTATAAATTCTTAATTAAAAACTATTATTTTTAATTTCATTTTATTTTATAGAAAAATCGGATTTTTTTTAATATAGCTTATCGGATCTGTTAAGTGATTCTAACAAAAATTCTAGTTAAGAAATAAAAATAATTTAGAATCAAAACTGTTGCGAAAAAAACATTAGGTTGTGGATGGGCTGCTTGTTTTAATATGGCCCAACGAAAGAGACCTTTCCAACAAATACAGACCAGCCCGTATAACGTACGAAAGGCCCGTATATATAATTCTATATACACACAGTATTATTAATTATTTATTAGACGAAGAATTTATTTTCTCTTTTCTTTATTTTATTTTGAAAGGAAAAAATATGGCGGCAACGATCGACGAAGAAATCAATTCGCTTCTCTCTTCCTTCGATCACATTTACGAGGCACTAAAATATCTCCTTTCTGTTTGGTTGCTGAGAAGGCACGAGAAAATCAAAATGAAAACTTATTTATTTATTTATTTTTCTTAAGGATTTCAAGAGCGGTTTCACGGAAATTCAAACTCTGAGATCGAATTTGAACGCAGAGATTACGAAAACAGAAACACTCGAATTCACTTGCAAATCTCTTAATCAAGGTTTTCCTCTTCTTAATTACTGCTTAATCTCTCTCTTGATCGCCTTTTTTCTTTCATCTTTTCTCAGTTACTGCTTAATCTCTCTTAATCGCTTTTTTTTCTGTTTTCTTTTCTTAATCACTCTCTTAATCGACCTTTTTTTTCTTTTTTGAAAACTATTTATTACTATTATTACTACTACTATTACTATTATTATCTGCAGAAAATGAGAGACTTAGGAAGCTGTACACAGGATCTTTGAACAATCTAGCTGAAGAGGTATGCGATTTTGTTGATTATAAAAGGAAGTGTTTTGATTCGTTGCTTAGTTCTAAATCACTATAAATTTAAAGCAGCATTGATAAAAATAGAATGTTAATTAATTTTTTGTTGCTTGAATTTATGTGAATACAGCTTGAGCGCCGTACGAAATGTGTAAGCTTGAACGAGGATCTAAAAAGATTGAGAGATGAGCTGATTAATAAAGAGGATGTAAGTTAATTTCATGATTATCGATGCCTTGAGTCTCGTGTTCATTGTGAGTAGATCAGAGTGCTTTGTTGAAACATTACAATACCACATGACGTGTGATTCAATCCCTAATGAGTTTCTTGAATAATATCAACCCGTGATGGGTAGTGTGATGTGGGAACGGGATCAATCAGTTGAATCCAACTGTCGTGGTCGATATTATTGAAGGAACTAGTTCAATGAGGCTATTTTGAGATGAATAGCGTTGCTTATAACTAGAGTCATTTGGAGTTCGATTTCTTTGAGAGATGATAATTTGTTGTGAAATGGATAATTCAATCATGAATGAATATCTTGAATAATGCCATGTGGGAATGGGACCTGCCAGTTCGAATCCCCTACGTGATGGTTGATATCATTCGGGGAACTCGTTTAGAATGGCTATTTCTAGATGAATAGAGTTACTCATTACTAAAGTAATTTGGAGCTTAATTTCTTGAAGAGATGGCAATATGTGGTGAAATGTGTAATTCAATTTCGAGTGAGTTTCCCAAATAATATTGTGTGAGATTGACCAATGGAATCTACTATGTCATGGTTGATATTATTCGGGAAACTCGTTTGATATGGCTGTTTTGGGATGGATAGCGGGTACTCGTAACTGGGGTGATTTGAAAGCTTAATTTAGTTGGTGATGATAATTAGTGATGGGATTGAAATGGTTTCATGTAGAACATGCACCATCTGATTGCATGATGAACACTGTATACCAACCAGTATTAAGATGTTGAAATATGTGGGCAGGAGCATAAGAAGGCAGTGGAATTGCTTAGGAAAGACTACACGGCTAAGGTTGGAGAATTAGAGGACCAAATCAGGTAGCTTGTCTAATTCTGAGTGATGATTCAAATATTTTCCTCCCAAATTACTGTTCTTATCTGCGTGATGATTATGCATGTTAGTGGGTTTCTACTTGAGAAGGAAACAAATCAAGCAACTGTGAATCACCTCCGCCAAGATTTAGCAGCGCATAAAGCTCATATGCAAACTCTAGCAAACAGGTTGGACCGTGTAGCTTTCGAGTTGGAATCAAAATGTGAGGTTCATAATTGGTCAATAATTATTGAATTTGGTGGTTGGATTTTACTATACCAAAGGAATAGTAAACTTAACTGATCATTCTATGACAGATCATCTTGAGCTTCAGGATCTGAAGGATTGCCTCATGGTTGAACAGGAAGAGAAAAATGAGTTGAATAAGAAATTCCAGGGTTTGGAAAAGGATTGTAAGTGTCTTATCTTTCTGTACCTAATACATTTAAATGGTTCTGAATAACTTCGTACTTGTTTCTTGCTCAACATATGTACTTGAGGTTACTCTGGTTTGCCGTGATTGAATGGTTTTTCTGTATCTGGTGAATTACAGTGCTGATTTGCAAAACAAAACGGGTTGAACAGCAGCAAGATTTGGCATCCAGTCGACTTGTTGAAACACTAAAACAGAAGATTATGAAACTGAGAAAGGAGAATGAGATCCTGAAAAGGAAGCTTTCTCATCCAGAGGAGGGTTAAAGGATTGTAACTGAAACTTGGAATAAATTTCTGCTAGTTAGAATTGAACTTTACCATGAGAAGCTGTAGGGCATCTAGCATTTGGAGTACAATGTAAATGAATCAGAGATCCTATTCCTTTAAAGTCCCTGTCAGGTTCAGCAAACATCGAAAACCTTCATTACTGTTTCAAGTTTGTTTGCTTGCACTTTAACTAACTTGTCGAGTCCTTCAAGGACAAGAAGAGACCGTTACATATAACCAATTTTCTGGTGTTTGCAGCTAACTACCAACTGCCATATAAATGCAATGGATGAGTGACTTTCAAGCACTCTGGTGGGAAGAAAAAGCTGTTCCTTGTTACCCTTAAAGCCAGCCAGCCAACAAAATTCAACCACCTTATGTATCTTTCGATCCAAGTGATAACGTTGCCTGAATTTATAACATCAATAACCCAAGAAAAGGAGAGGAGCAACCACTTCAAACTAAGACCACAACTTAAAGAAAAAACTCATATTAGTTCTCAACCTATAAGTAAATCTTCAATGTAGTCCCCAAACTATCTATTTCCTTCATAGGGTTTGGTATACCATACATTACTCAATTGAGTCTTGCCCGAAGCTATAACTTACCCCATTCATTCACGGCTCGAGTTGGTTGACTCAAATTAATCTAAAATATTGCCATTTTAATATTTAAAGAAAAAATTGCAATTCTTTGATTTTTTTTATAAAATCATATCAAGATGTGATTAGTTTATTTCAAAACATTACCAATATTGGATTTCAAGTCGGTAATCTTAAATTGACGAGATATTAGGTTGATTTTGAAAGTCAAGTTGGTTTTAATATTTCTGCTCAGTGGAACCAAAGCCTTGAGTTTACTTCATTGTATTGCATAATATATGCAATTTAGATGTAAGTCTTAAAGAAGTTAAACGGGATCAAGGAACGTCTGATACTTTTGGGAACCCATTTCATAAAATTAATAGTATAGAGACCTACTTGACAATTAAGTGGATAGTTAGGAGAGTAATATGATGTTTACCAAAAGAACAAGAAAAGTCATGAACAACACCGACCACTGATATCAGTTGTGAGTTGACCTAGGTGGACTTTTGCAAATGAATAAAATATATTAGAAAGGATAACAATCCCATGAGTCTCCCTCTCCTAAAATCTGGGTTGTTTCTTCATTTTTAATCCAAAATGGGGAAAAAACCTTCTTCAAATTCCACTTCCTTATCAATATTTAATCCAAAATACTACTTCAAGAAACCCCAACAACTTGTTCTTGTCATCTTTGGATTTGTCTCTCTAGTTTTGCTTGTTTCTGACCGTCAAAGTCTTACCAGAGACCACCATGAAGAGGTTTTGAGATTGAATGAAGAATTGGCACAGCTAAAACTGCATCTTGAAGACTTAAGTGTAAAGGTTAAATGGTCAGCAGGTCTGGAGAGTTCAAACATTAGCAAAGATGATGATGATGATCCTGTTAGTGTTGAAAGAAGAGAGAAAGTTAAGGAAGCTATGCTTCATGCTTGGACTTCTTATGAGAAGTATGCTTGGGGCCATGATGAACTTCAGGTCTGCTTTCTTTTTTACAGAAATTTACTGGTTTTTAGTGCTTTGTATTATGATTTCTCGATCAAGTTCAAGACTTCAGTATCTAGGGCTTTATTTTGATGATATTTAGGATATGATCGCAGTTTCTTAAAGATGTTTGTGCTCACCTTTCTTTCTATTATGAGAAATTGGGTTGGGGGTTGGGATGTGGTGAGTCAATTGTGCAACCAATGAGTCAATTCTGATTCTAAACAGCCACAAACAAAGGATGGAGTTAATAGCTTTGGTGGTCTTGGAGCAACTCTAGTGGATTCTCTTGATACATTATTTATAATGGGTCTTCATGAGCAGTTTCAAAGAGCCAAAGAGTAAGTTTCTATTTCTTGAAAATTGTACCAGATTGGATATCACTGTGGTTTATAATTTGGCAATTTTTTAAATTGTTTTATTTCTAGATTTAGAAAAGTTTGTGCGTAAGCTATCTGTTATGTGAATTGCAGGTGGGTTGCGAACTCATTGGATTTCAACAAGGATTATGAGGCTAGTGTCTTTGAGACAACCATAAGGTTGCATTAGAAGGTTTAATCTGTAATTTTCAGTTGCATTACATTTTTTGCAAGAATACATTCTACCTGTATTGCTTCTTAACTCTCTTGTCTACTTTTTCCGTGTTCAGGGTTGTTGGAGGGCTTCTCAGTGCTTATGATCTTTCTGGCGACAAAGTTTTTCTTGAAAAGGCTAAAAATATTGCAGATAGATTGCTACCTGCATGGAATTCGCCTTCAGGAATTCCCTATAACATAATTAATTTAGCGCATGGGAGTGCACACAACCCTGGGTGGACTCGGGTAATTTTTATTGTTCATTGGCTTCTTTAATGCTCCCAGAGTACTCCTCGCTTTGCAATCTGTCATACAATGCACTGAGAAGCCTGCTTCAGTCATGAGCTTGAGAATTCAAGCCATACTCAACTCACTTTGACTCTAATGATTATGTCTTTTATAGGGAAACAGTATCCTGGCAGATTCTGGAACAGAGCAGCTTGAATTCATTGCTTTATCTCAAAGAACAAAAGACCCAAAATACCAGGCGAAGGTATTTGCGCTCTCATGGTTGCATGCCTGGAAGTGTCACTTTTGAAACTTTTTTTTATTTTTCAAGTCATGTTTGTTTAGTTGAGACTAGTTTTGGCAATTCCAAATATGATATGTGATTCCCAAAGAAAGTGTGGTAATAATAGATGTGGAACTGGAGTGTTTTGTTATATGCTTTCTGTAAGTTTTTCTGTGAACTGATATTTCAGGTAGAGAAAGTCGTAAAAGAGCTTCAGAAAACCTTTCCAGCTGATGGTTTACTTCCCATATATATTAATCCTCACTCTGGAACAGCTGCATACTCATCAATAACATTTGGTGCCATGGGGGATAGGTATTGATGCGTGTTGTCGTATTTAAGATGCTATTAGCTGTGGAAACATTGTAAACCGATTATACTGAATATGTTCCTTTTTATAACATCTATTGATGCAAAAAAACAAAGTAGTATGTAAAGCAAGCTATATCATTTTTAAGAGGGCAGTGTCAAAAAAGTCATCTTATAACCACCATTCTGTCACATATCACCAGACAATTAAACCCGAGTAATATGAATTTCAAACAAGATATTGGTTCTTGTTGTGTATGTTGAATACATTTTGTGCTTGTCTTAAAAGAAACCAAAAATTGTGCTACTTGAATCTGCTACTTAGTACCATGATCAAATGATACAGGATTCACTTATGAAATGGCGCTTGTGATCCTGTATTTTTCCAATCCCTCATAAAAGGTTCTATCATGTTCATTCCTAGGTTTTATGTTTCTTGCTGGCAACAATCTACTTCAAAAGTTTGACCTCTTAGAAAGTGCTGTAACATTGTACTTGGTACTGCAGTCTATTTGATCAAATATTTGATTTACTGGGCAGTTTATGAAACCACCCAAATTATTAATTCCTTATGTTGCGTTGATTATTGGGCTTGAGGACCCGCTCTTGAGAGGAATAGTTATGGACATTCTTAAACCTTTCTAACAGCTTAACTTTCTAGATCGAATGCTTCTTTTAGCATAAAACAACTCCACGATGTCATCTATGGCCTTTTAATACAAGCATAAATGACACGAGGCTATTTTTTTGCAGCTTTTATGAGTATTTACTCAAGGTGTGGATACAAGGGAACAAAACAGAAGCTGTGAAGCACTACAGGTGGTCTATATTAAATAATAAGCATTGATATTATGCAATTTCACTAGAAATGCTTTTAATTTTGTGAGCTGTGTGGTAGGATTGGCAAAATTCCAAAAATCATGGTGTTACAAATATGATGATAAAAATTCCTAACTGCTAATCTATAACCTGTGGGAGAAATGTTATGTTTCTTAGTGTCATATTTGGTTGCTAAATGGTAAAATGTTAGGTCACTTGACTAATATATTGTTTGTGCCACCATGAAGACACCTATACTTCTTGCCTCATAATATTATTTTTATAAAGCTTGTAGGAGTAGCACAAAGTATCAGTTCCCTATAATGTTGATTTCTGTGATGAAAAATTTATGGTGTTGGCTTGTGATCTTGGAAAATCAATGTTAAATATTGACTTAGGATGCTGTGATCAATTTCTTCAATTGGTCATTGAACCATTATGATAAAGATGAGCTTTGATTATTATTTCCCTCATCTATTTTGTAATGATTGCATGATATTTTGCATTTTGAGACCTCTCAAATGAATCTCTACGTTGACGAATTTTGTGTTAATGAATACTGCAAACAGAGAAATGTGGGAGACATCAATGAAAGGTCTCCAAAGCTTGGTTCGGAAAACAACCCCATCATCCTTCACATACATTTGCGAGAAGAATGGGAATTTTTTATCTGACAAGGTAGTCAAACAATTTGAGGAAATCTCCTAACTATTTGATGACTAAGCTGTTGTCTTTCAAGTGCTTAACTTCATTACTGTAGATGGATGAATTGGCATGCTTTGCTCCTGGCATGTTGGCTTTAGGATCTAAAGGTTATGGTCCTGGTGAAGCTGAAAAGGTTTTATCACTTGCAGAAGAGGTATTAATTAAGAAATAGCCTTTATATTTATTGTTTGTGTTATCATCGGCATTTGCACTCATGTGCTTGTTCTCTAGTCAATTTGTATTAGTCTACACTGCAATACACCGAGCTAATTGTATTAAGACAGTATATAAAAAAGAGTTTCTTGGATTCAACTGACTTTATGATGTGTTCAAACTCTTGAAAAAAATGAAATTAGAATATTGACAGCTTGTGAGATAAGAATATCTGAATGAACCAATAATCACTGGATTTTTAAATGAGTTTGCATCTTTTGTGAAGCTTGTGAGAAGCAGAATTCATGATGGTACAAAGTTAAGTTTAATTGATGAGAGATACCTTGATCTTCTGAAGTTAAAGGAAATCTCATTGTGTTTGCTCTTTCTTCTTTCTGTCATGTCCCAACCCATCAGCCTTTGAAGGCTCCTGACCACTATGGATTTGGTATTGATAGTACAGGAATCTAAAATGAAGTTTGTAATGTCATGTGTCATAAGACTGCTGCTTCTGTCCTGCAAAATTACAAATGTATTTCCATGGTTCAAAAAAGATAAAATTTAAATATTTTTTGTTGAATTTAGAGATAACTTGGTTTTATGGAAAAATGGATGCTTATTGTGCCAACTGGTCTTGAAAACTGCTTTGTTTTCACAAATAGTTGGGATGCTGGGATCAATAATACTGGCTATTGCAAAAGGGAATACTAGAGAATTATGGTAAACTTACATTTCTTCTACATCTAGATGAATGATAAGGTGTCAAACATAAAATTGTTGTGATGGATAAAAGATGGCCGAAGGAAGACATAATTTTGTGTGGCGGAATTGACATGGGAATTTAGATGAAGTGACTAGGAAAAGCTTGGTTGTGTGTAGAGTAGGTTATTTGATAAGTATGAAAGAGTTTAAGTGTTGAAACCACAATGAAAATATGCTTTATTTAGGTAGTCATGTTTTTTCAAGAAAATGCAATAACAGAGAGAACTTATTGTTACTACGATTGATATTAGGTAACCTCAAGGGCACATTTGCAGAAAGCTTGCTTGCCTGGCCAAAAGTTGAGGTCCATCACACAAGCAAAAGCGTTTAAAGAAGCATATAGGCAAAAAAAAAATGCAGCTGAGAACTTGAATATGCAAGTCCAGTTTCTTGGCTTCCTAATCTACTTAATTGACTGGTGCATAGCTATTTTGTTTGTGGTCCACATGTTTTAATTAGCTTCAGATTTTGGTGGATACACATAATTTAGTTTTCGGCTTTGAACTGTAGCTTGCGTGGACTTGTTATAATTTCTACCAGTTGACACCTACAAAATTAGCTGGAGAGAACTATTTCTTTCGCCCTGGACAGGTTTGATACTCTCTTCTAGATTGGAAAATGGAAGATATTCGCATGTTGTAAGCTTGATGCTGAAAGATGATGAAATTGCAGGACATGAATGTGGGCACTTCATGGAACATTTTGAGGCCTGAGACGGTTGAGTCGCTCTTTTACCTGTGGCGTATCACTGGAAACAAGACATACCAAGAATGGGGTTGGAATATTTTTCAAGCATTTGAAAAGAACTCCCGCTTAGAAACCGGATATGTTGGCCTTAAGGATGTAAGATTTCTCTAACCCAGAGATTATAGTCTTAATGTTATATATAACAAGCACCTTCATGCATGCACACCAATAATGATCCTAGTTCAGTTCATGTATTCTGTTGTGTCGTTTCATCATGATCCTACTTCATTGCATATTGGAGAAATAGAACGAACCAGAACCACAACTCCTAAATACCACTGGTTTTTCCAATGCTTCATGTTGTTTAGTTGCCTTGGAAGTTTGTGGTTTTGTTAAGTGTATGAGTCCTATTCATATCCATTTTAAAATCCCATGCATGGATTTATTTTAATGAATAATCCTTAATTAGAACCTAAAAGCAAAGCATTATAAAGTTTTGAACTAAACTAGTCTTGAATATTTGCGCAGGTGAACTCAGGTATCAAAGACAACAAGATGCAGAGTTTCTTCCTTGCCGAGACGCTCAAGTATCTGTACCTCCTATTTTCACCTACATCTGTCATCTCTCTGGATGAATGGGTATTCAACACTGAAGCACACCCTCTGAGAATTGTGACTCGTGGTGATCCTCATCAAGAGAATATTCAAGTTGACAGACAACAAAAGTTACCAATTCATTTTCGAGGTAGAAAGGAGGGTCGACTAGGCTACAATTAGCTGCTGTCCTCCCCACATTTTCAGTCTGATAGAACTCTATCTTTCGACCTTAGAATTACAACCAAAAACAGAGAGAATCAAGAAACGAATTCTGTATTTTTATTCAACATACCTCTGTAATGGCTCCCCTCTCGGTAATAAAGCCATGCACAAAGTGTGTAAAACAGAAAGGTAGAGTTTGTAACAGAAATTATAACAAACTCTTCAACTGATTTTCCCTCCAATTTCCCTCCAGCTGTTGGCTCCTATCATTACCCCTCCCTTTGAAACTAAGTTTTCAAGAAATGAAAACTTATTACAAGGCCACAGATGCTAAGGAAGCACATTGAAACATATTACAATGACAACAGAGGAGCTAAGGAAAACAATTAAGTCATCTGGAATTGAAGACAGCTTCAACCTAAGCAACAAAATCAGGGAATCTAGCCTTGAGTATTTCTCGTAATAATCCTCAAACCCACGAGAGCCCAAAGTCTCTGCAAAATATCTTCACAAAATCTTCCCAACTGGAGCAGGAAAGCGCACACTGTGAACTCTTTTGTTTATTGTAGTAGTCCCATATAGAGGCCTTTTCACGCTCTACTCTTCTAACTGAGCAAACCCTCTCATAGAGCTCTTGCAGAGAAGCCTTTTTGCTAATCTGTATAGTTGATTCACTATCGTCTTTGGAGTCAATTAACTTGAGGCGAAGAGGATAAACCTCCACATTGAACTGCATTTTGTTAAAAACACCCTGAGAGATCATCTTTCTTGGCAACGCTGGTCCTCCTTTATACCACTGGACAAGCTTCTCCCAAACTTTCTTAGGAACTAATACATAGTCCTTTCCTTCCCACAGCATTCTAACAAGCTCCGGTTCATCCAAATCTTGAGACTCCAAAGATTTCCCATTATCCAAGTTGTCAACAAGGCCTTGACCAACATATCTCTCCCATTTCAAGTCACGCTCAGCTTCACGATTCAACTCCTCAACTATCTGTTTCTCTTCTTCAGGCGTACACGGCAAACAACCTCTTCCTCCTCCTCCTTTCTGATCGAGGACAGCTCCCTCTCGTCGAGCCTCAATTGATTCAAAGCGCTTGTCAATTGATGCGAATTTTTCCTCAAGGAGTCGCTGAATAGATTCCAGAAGAAGCTGCTGAGATTCCAGAAGGAGCTGGTTCTTGGAACCCGAGGCCTCAAGCGCAGCAACACGAGCTTCCATGGATGTCGATTGGGTACGAACACTAGCACGGGTCATACACTAAAGGAACAGCTTAGAGGATCAAAGGCTCTGATACCAATGATAGAACTCTATCTTTCGACCTTAGAATTACAACCAAAAACAGAGAGAATCAAGAAACGAATTCTGTATTTTTATTCAACATACCTCTGTAATGGCTCCCCTCTCGGTAATAAAGCCATGCACAAAGTGTGTAAAACAGAAAGGTAGAGTTTGTAACAGAAATTATAACAAACTCTTCAACTGATTTTCCCTCCAATTTCCCTCCAGCTGTTGGCTCCTATCATTACCCCTCCCTTTGAAACTAAGTTTTCAAGAAATGAAAACTTATTACAAGGCCACAGATGCTAAGGAAGCACATTGAAACATATTACAATGACAACAGAGGAGCTAAGGAAAACAATTAAGTCATCTGGAATTGAAGGCAGCTTCAACCTAAGCAACAAAATCAGGGAATCTAGCCTTGAGTATTTCTCGTAATAATCCTCAAACCCACGAGAGCCCAAAGTCTCTGCAAAATATCTTCACAAAATCTTCCCAACTGGAGCAGGAAAGCGCACACTGTGAACTCTTTTGTTTATTTAGTAGTCCCATATAGAGGCCTTTTCACGCTCTACTCTTCTAACTGAGCAAACCCTCTCATAGAGCTCTTGCAGAGAAGCCTTTTTGCTAATCTGTATAGTTGATTCACTATCGTCTCTGGAGTCAATTAACTTGAGGCGAAGATAGAAAACAGCCTTCCGAACTCATGAGGGCCATTACGAATTCCTTGTGATGCCCTTCGGATTGACAAATGCCCCAGCTACCTTCCAAGGGCTGATGAATGAGATTTTTAAATCTCATTTGAGGAGGTTCGTTCTGGTATTTTTTGACGATATCCTCGTCTACAGTATTTCCTGGCCAGACCATTTACGGCATTTGCATACTGTTTTGGGAGTATTGGAGCATCATCAGTTGTTTGTCAAGAGGACAAAGTGTGCTTTTGGGGTGGCAGCTATTGAGTATTTGGGCCACATTGTATCAAGGCAAGGCGTGGCTGCAGACCCCTCCAAATTACAAGCTGTGGCACAATGGCCAATCCCTACTACTGTGAAGAGCTTGAGGGGATTCTTGGGTTTGACGGGCTACTACAGGAAGTTCATCCCTCATTACGGGAAAGAAAGTTTTCCCTTGACTCAACTGACCAAAAAGGATGGGTTTATTTGGTCTTCAGAAGCTACCACGGCCTTCCACAGGCTCAAGGAGCTAATGTTGTCTCCTATGGTGTTGGGGCTGCCAGATTTCACCAAAACCTTTGTCATCGAGAGTGACGCTTCAGGGTATGGCATAGGTGCTGTGTTACAGCAGGAAGGAAGGCCAATTGCTTTCACAATCAAGGTCCTTGGTCCGTGAAACAGAGCTCTTTCCACTTATGAAAGAGAGATGATAGCAATTGTGCATGCTATAAAGAAATGGCACCATTATTTGCAAGGGAGACACTTTATCATCAGGACAGATCACAATAGCCTTAAATACTTTCTCAACCACAAAGCTCACACTCCTTTCCAGCAGAAATGGGTTACTAAGCTGTTGGGATATGACTATGAAATTCAGTACAAACCGGGAAGTGACAATAAGGCAGCTGATGCTTTGTCAAGGTATCCACTTGACAACACCACACCCATTCAGCCTTCTCCAGGGGATATAAGGGCCACGGGACAGGAGGTTTGTGAACCACCAATGCAGAATTTAGCAATCACCTATCCTTATCACAGTTGGATGGACGATTTGCATAGGTACAATGAGGGAGATCCTTGGATCAATAGCAAGAAACAACAAGTTCTAGCACTTAATGATCCTACACAGCAATCACTTTCACAACCTCTGTCAGAAGCTAATCATTTGACCAAGTTTCACATTGATAATGGCCTCCTCAAGTATAAGTCCAGAATAGTCCTTAGTCCTGGTTCAGTATGGATAGCCAAGGTATTCTCGGCTCATCATTCAGCCCCTACAGCTGGGCATGCTGGATTTTTGAAAACCTATCAGAGGTTAGCTCGCAGCTTTTATTGGGTGGGTATGAAGCGAGATGTGCAAAGAATGGTGGCAGAATGCCATACTTGTCAGCAGCACAAGTATGAAACATTAGCACCTGCAGGGTTGTTGCAACCCCTGCCTGTCCCGGAGAAGGTTTGGGCTGACATATCGATGGACTTCATCGAGGGACTACCTCCTTGCCACGGAAAATCAGTCATTTTCGTGGTCCTAGATCGATTGAGCAAGTATGCTCACTTCATTGCTTTATCCCATCCTTATTCAGTTGCCACGGTTGCTCAGACTTTCGTGGACCAAGTGTTCAGGCTTCACGGAATGCCCAGCTCTATTGTGTGTGACAGGGACCCCATATTCATCAGTGATTTTTGGAGAGAATTCTTCAAATTGCATGACGTAACATTGAGGATGAGTTCAGGGTACCACCCACAGACCGACGGACAGACTGAGGTGGTCAATAGGTGCTTAGAAACCTACTTGAGGTGTTTCGCAACATCTCAGCCTAAGAGATGGTTGTCTTGGCTGTCTTGGGCAGAATTCAGTTACAATACGGCTTATCACACGGCCACGAAACTGACCCCGTTTGAGGTGGTGTATGGGCAGCCTCCTCCCACAGTGACTCCCTACGAACCAGGCACCACACGCATTGACAGTGTTGACAGGAGCTTGGCTGCGAGTGACAGAATGTTATCCCTACTCAAGGGCAATCTGCTTGCTGCCCAGAACAGGATGAAATCTCAAGCTGATAAGCACCGATCGGAAAAGGAGTTTCAGGTGGGAGATTGGGTGTATTTGCGTCTGGTACCTTATAGGTTGAAGTCACTGGCTGCTCACTCTTACCACAAGCTCTTGCCCAAATTCTATGGTCCCTACGAGATATCGGAAAGACTAGGGCCAGTAGCCTACAAGCTGAAGCTACCTCCAGGATGCAAAATTCATCCTACATTTCATGTTTCTTGTTTGAAGAAGCACTTAGGGGAGCAGGTGGTTCCTTCCATAACCTTGCCACGAATTACTGAAGATGGGATAGTGCAGGATGAACCATTGGCAATCCTTGAGAGGAAACTTGTCAAAAGAGGACACGCTGCAGGGGTGGATGTTTTGGTGCATTGGAAGGGACATACTCAGGATGATGCTACATGGGAAGACTATTCCAGCCTCAAAGCCAGATTTCCTGAGTTCATTGCGCAAGTGGAAGCTGATTTTAACTCTTGAATTGTTTTTAGTTAAATTGTTAGTGTTTACAGTCTATCAAGTTACTGTAATATAAGTTTACAATTCTTGTAAACTTAGTCTCTTAAGGGGTGGGTAATGATAGGATTCCACAGCAAATTGTTAATTAGCTGTTGGCGGGATAATTGAAAGAGTAGGAGGGAAATTAAAAGCATAGTCCACGTAGCATAGTCCACGTGTCAATTAGGGGTGAGTCTGTTATAATTTCTGTTTTACTTGCATTTTCTGTTAGACACCAAAGGAAGGAAGGCTTCATAAAGAGCCATAGTATCCATTCTGAATTTACGATTGAAATATACACAGAATTCTTTTCTTGGATTTCCTTTGTTCCCCTGTTTTTGGTTGTATTTATGAGGTCGAAAGATAGAGATTCTATCACAGTCAGCTCACTTGCCTCCTTTTTTCACATACATCAACCATAAAAAGAGGTACCAGTGCAGAACATTTTTATTATTGAAGATTTATAGCAGCATTAGTCCTTGAATCTGGATAAAGAGTTACACTGTCAATCAAGTCCATCAATTAAGCAATCAGGGTGGTGCTGTTCAACACTCTGCCTCAGAATTTATGCCCTTGCAATATGCTTATCCTGTTTCCAGCATGGATGGTTGTGTAAAACAGACAGTACATTGTTACTAGAAATTATGATTCAAGACATGATTGAGGGGCAAATGAGCTGCTGTACAAATAAAATGATGGGTTTACTGGTCATAAAGAATTGTTATAGATTATTGAAAATAAAATTAAGAGAACCAATATATAATCATGCAGAATTCATGGAATTCTTGGTGCATTCAAACCTTGTCAACTGGATTACAAAAGAAAAGAATAATGAAGTATACTGTTGCTATGAGTCTGGATTATGTATTTCTTTCTCAAAAGAAAAAAATCTTTATATTTCAAAATGTGTGAAAACTCTGTTTTTCCGTTTTATCATCTCATATGTGAATCCAAGAAGTGAGGGGGGCAACATTGCCATCATATTATGGACAACTCATTTGATATTTAATAAAAAGAAAAAAAGAAGAGAGAGTTAATGATGTTAATCTTTGTAAGTTAACCTACGAAGAGAAATGTTGTTGTAACTATATGTGGAGAGAATTCTTATTATATTATGGTGGAATTGGATGTGATTTTGTATCTATCTCTTCTATATTATAATTCTAGATGTGATTTTCAGATCTAGAAATCCCTTCATCATTGAAAATTCTAAGAGAAAACCAGTGTTTTGAAGTGAGATATTATACCTAAAAATGTTGAAGGCATGATCTTAGAAAGAGACAAGGTTAGTTGATTAAGGTTGTGATTTTCAATTAGGTATTCAATCAAACAACCTTATAATATTAAGTTGAACAACTCTGAAAATGTTAGTTGTGCTAGCTTTATGATCAATCAAGAGACTGTAACTGCGACAGACAGCTCAAAGAACATCCTCTTCTTTAATGAAATACCAACATCAAAATTGCCAACTCATAGCTGTATTTTTCCTCCAACCATACTTAGTTTTTCGTTGGGGCAGTTCGACCCCATAAAAATAAAATAATTTTAGAACAATGTTTTGACAAAACCAACTCGAGTTTTTCACTAAATCTGCAGCTTTTTTCATTCCAGATTGGTCTGGTCCAAGGCTTCGGATCGAATAGGTTTTAAGCAACAGGCTTAGTTTTAAGTATAAAGAATCATTAATTGCAAAATTAATTTAATTATTTTTCCTGTATATAGAAATGGAGATAAGGTCCCATGGCATGTGCTGCACCTAAAAAAAGCCATGCTGGGATCAAGAACAGAACGTGTGGACCACTACAAAAGGCATCCATCGTTAAGGGGATCTTCCCTCTCAACACGTTGTGGTTGCACCTTTGAATGAATGATTTTTCTCCTGCTTTCCCATGTGAAATCACTTTAAGTTCAACCCATCTTATTTTCCAACATTATAAAACATTTAACCACCCCTTTTTTTTTATTATAGAAGCACTTTTTGCATAAATTAAGATTTTTTTGTTCGATTTTAGATTGAATTTTGACGAATATATTTAAAAAAAAGATTGTTTTTTTCTGAAAATATCATATTGAATGCACGTTCGAGATGATAATGCGAGAAGTAAACTAACACTTCGAGAGCATAAAGGGCTAAGATATACATATTTTAAAGTTTAAACTATATGTTATTTTGATTGACTTAATTGATTTTATTTTTATTAACAAAAATTTAAAAAAAAAGCATTTTTTATTTCATATATTGCTAAAACGAAATATGTAGCCCATAATAAAATCCTAAACTTTTAAGGTGTTTTGATTAATATCACTTGAGTCATGTTATTTTAAATGTTACAAGATTATATGCAAATCATATGTTTTTTTTAACTATTAAAAACACATTAAACAGTTATAAGACTATCAAGGGTTGATATCTTGATGTTACATTTATCATTTGGTAAATGATGTTTTTATCCTAATACTCATCGGGTTTAATTATTTTAATATTTTTAACTTATTTTCTATTTTATATATGTGTGTGCGCGCGCGTGCAATTCGCATGTTATTTATCAAAAAAATGGATAGAATATGTCATTCTAACATTTCAATTGAACAACTGGATGACTAATTAGTTTTAATTAAAATTACTTCTGCTACGTGATATTATATGATGATCTGATTCAAGATTGAAGTATGAAAAAAGTAATTAAAGTGTTTTAAATCAAAAATTCATGGAGTCCACGGTGATTGTACGAATTAGCCGGCAGAAAGCGTAAACGCGTGAAAGTAGGAATATTATCAGTGGCTGTCATCCAGCTAACATCCAACTCATCAAAGGATGCCTCCCCATGGGGGCGTCAAAACATCATAGTCTACAAAGCAGCTAACGTCGAAACCTAGTTGACAACAACAGGATCATAACTCCTTCCATTTGTTACCACACAGCCTTGAGAATTATTCAAACACATCAAAGCTGGCAACAAATATGAGGGGAAAATGATGAGAGAAGGGACTAAGGTGATCGTAGACCTACAGGATGTAAATGTAATGTAATAGTGAGATGATGGAAACCGAGTGAAGAAATATATTACAACATTCTCATTGTCTGGATAACCAAATCAATTGGTTAGCTACAAGGAATTAATAAAAAAAACAAGGCTATTGGTTTGGCTCTGTAACAGATAAGATCATTCAAGGAAAAACAAACAAAATGAATCTATCAATGTAGCAAAACAGTGGCATCAACTGAGATTTTGCATTGCAACTCACGGGGTTGAATAGTTTAGCAGCCTATCTCTTTCCCCCCATTCATCTTTAACTGTATGATACCTGCCTCCTCTTAAGAAATATACAGATTGTTTCTTTCTGGTCACCGACAATCAGTTGAAGTAAATGAGTCTGAAAATCCCCCTGGAATACTTGATTGGGATTGGGAGTAAGACATATCGTTAAACATTGTTGAAGTACCTTCATCAGCTTGCCATCTTTGGAGAAACTGAGGAAGGCTCATGTGGAGATCAATGCCAGAATCGCCTTCCTCTTCATGGTTGGTAGGTTTCCATTGTTCTACTAGAGGTCCTAGGACGTTGACGGCATGGCCCATATCTGGTCTTTGGTGTGGCTCGCGAGCTGTGCAATGTCCTGCTAGCTCAGCGACTTTGAAAATGCTCACAAAGGTCTCTTCGTCAGGATTCAGAGTTTGGTCGATTGCCTTCGGAAGGTTGTCCTTGTTGACTAGGACTCGGCGGAACCATGTGACCAAGTGAGCCCTTTCATCTGGCACTGTATCATCAAGAGCTTTTCTCCCTGTCATAACCTCCATCAAAATCACTCCAAAAGCATATACATCCACTTTTGTTGTAACCCTTCCAGTAGCTGTGCAGAACATAGTAGGTTCAGCTCATATTTGAAGAGAACAGTCATCAACAAATCAACATATTCAGGAGGAAGCAAATGAATATGAAAACTTAATATACCAACATCTAAAAATCTTATTAACAGGAACAACTGGAAGATAAAGAGGATCATGTATCTTGATCAAGAGTTACACTTTCTGAAACTTCAGTGTGCCTAGAAAAGATCAGGCTCGTTGAAAAATAAAATGCAAATGTGTCTTAGGTTTTCCTATAATTATACAAATGGGTAAAAATAGGTCATTTTACTACTTCAAGGTTACATGCATGCAAAAATAACAAAATACAAATTGATGAAATATTAAAAGCTAAGGCAACTTGCAATCACTTGAAGGGAGAAAACCAAATATGGACTTTTAAACCTCTACTTACCAGCATATTCAGGTGCAAGATAGCCAAAGGTTCCTGCCAGCTTTGTCTCCATAGAATACTTCCCATCAGGCGCATTTTTAACCAAACCAAAATCAGCGACCTTAGCTCTCATGTCATCTCCAAGAAGTATGTTTGAAGGCTTCAAATCTCTATGAATGAAACTCTGCTGAGCTAAGCTGTGCAGGTATTCCACTCCTCGAGCCACATCCAGTGCAATAGTAACCCTCTGTTTCCAAGTAAGAGGAGGGTAACCAAGTTCTTGCCATTCAAACAAATGTTGAGCAAGATTCCCCTGCGGCATGTACTCATACACCAAGAGCCTCTCATTTCCATTAATACAGGAACCCAAAAGAGCAACTAAATGTCTGTGCCTCACTTTAGTAAGTACTGCAATCTCTGCCTGGAACTCATTCATTCCCTTTGTCCCCATTGCCCCGGATTCCATCCGCTTCACAGCAATCTTAGTCCCATCATGCAATTCGCCCTTATAAACCACACCAAAACCTCCCTTACCCAGAATGTTATTCTCACTGAAATTACCAGTTACTAGTCTAAGTACTTCGATTGAAATCACAATGTTCCCGCCCTCAAAAAAGTGCCGGCCGCTATGGTTGCCACTACTTTGACTTTGTATTTCACTGAGAACCCCATACCCATTCGTGCAAAATGATGAACCAGTCTTAACCAATCCATTGATTCCATTCCCATTCTCTTGATCATTAACTCTCCCAGACTTCCCTCTCCTTTTCTTGCGATTAACCTTAAACAACACGAAGAAGCCAATAGCACAAATAATCACAATACCAACAACAACACCAGCAATCAAACCTGGACTCCCCTTCTTACTGCCATTTCCGGTTTCATTAGTACCACCTCCAGGTGCAGTTGTATTTGAATCTGAACCAGATGATGGTGTCCCTCCACTTCCAGAACCCCCACCACTCCCAAGCAAAGGATTGCCTGGTGTAGTGATTAGCTTCACTGAAGGTGCGAAAGCTGGGATCTTCCCGGTGAGATTGTTATTGGAGATATCAAGAAGCGAAAGTTGAGACAACTTTAACAAGCTATCGGGAATGGGACCTGATAAATTATTATCATTCAATTTCAAAGTTGTCAATGCAGTGAGATTAGCAAAAGCAGGAGAGATTATCCCTCCAAAATGCTGCTTCCCCAAACTCACTGTAATGACAGTCTTTTTTTGTGAATCACAGGTAACAAAAGGCCAACCACTGCAAGCATCATTCCCTTTCCACGAATCAGACAGCATCACAGGATAACCAAAACCACCAGCAATCTCGAGCAAAGTGGTCACTTGTGGATCACAAGCAACACGAGCACTATCCACGCAAAAATTATTAAGACCGCTAATATCAACTTGAACATTTTTTCCAAATCGAGGCCCGGGACCTTGTAATTTATTATTATCAAAAGAAATATTCAACAAATTAGGAAGGGAAGACAACGAAACCGGAAAGATCCCAGTAAACTGATTATCCCTCAACTGCAAATCAAACAAACTCGTGCTCTTTGACAAATCTGGAATTGGCCCAGTAAACTGATTCTTCTGAAGCCAAACTTGACTCAGCTGCTCCATTGAAGACAACACCTCAATAGTACCAGACATCCCTATGTCCTGATTATTGAGCCACAAATTCTGGATCCCGGAATTAGCAAAAGATGGAGGCAGCCCTCCAGTTAAGTTATTATAAGACAATCTAAGATTTTGCAAGCTAGGAAAAGAAGCAAACATATCAGGTATGGTACCAATGATGTTAGCCTGGCTAGCCTCAAAAGTAGTTAAACTAGAAGACTCGGTTAGATCAGTAGAAATAGCCCAAGAGCCCAAATTTATATTCGCATTCATGCTCAAAGTTTGCAAACTAGTTAACCCTTTAAAGAAATCTAAAGGGATACTAGTAAAATTATTACTACCAATATAAAGTTCTCTAAGAGAAGCTAAATTTGCAAACGAAGGCAAAGGACCACTCAGCTTGTTGCCTTGAAGAGACAAACTTTGAAGATTGGAAAGTGTTGAGAGCTCAGATGGGAGAGTCCCTGAAAGACCTTCAGAAGCTAGGTTAATGGAAATGACATTGTTGGAGTTGTCACATTGAACACCATTCCACTTGCAGTAATCATTGCTGTTTGTTTTTGACCAGCCTTTTGGTGTTGGGGTTAGGGCAGAGGCTAGTTTTAGAATGGTGCCTGCATCATCCGCGGTGGTTGTTGTGGTGGTGGAGAGGAGGAGAAAGAGGAGGAAGAAAGAGAGAAGAGGGTCAGCCATTGAGAGTGAGAGAGAGAGACAGAGGGTTTGGTTTGGTTTGGTTTGTTTGGTGCCAGTGTTTAATAAAGTTTCTTTTTTTATTTATTTTTTTGTATTACTGAGGGATTTCGGATTTTCATTTTTTCTGGGATTTTTTTTCCTTTTTTGGAGGCGGTTTAAGTGGTAATTAGAGTATAATGAAACCCCACATGGTGGCAGATCAAGAAGAAAATCAACCATATCATAATCGTAATACTCTAACTCGATCGCCGGGTCGAACCGGAACTTAGCGGACGCAGAGTTTAACCAATCTTGAATAATAAGAAATAAATAATTTAGTAAGAAATGACTGTTTGTTACTGTGTTTTAAAAATATTTTTGAAAAAAATATATATTTTATTTTTATTTTAAATTATAAAAATTGATGTTTTTATATATTTTGATGTGATGATGTCAAAAATAATTTTTTACAAAATATTATTTTAATATATTTTAAAAATAATTTTAAAATTCAACTCTCTATTCATTAATTTTAAAAAAGAAAAAAAAATGTAAGAACAAGCTATTTTAAATTCTTGCCCCAGATTAACCCCAGTCGGGTTTTACAAACGTTTCCCTTCTCCCATATGTTCCTTCTCTTTTCCACTTCTGTGAGAGAGAAATAACAATTAGTGAATTGTAAATCGATAAATAGCTCGGTGACCATAGCCACCATGGTCATCGTAGTTTTTTTAATTAATTTTTATATATCAAGATTAAAAGACTCAGTATACCTCATATTATTTTTTAAATTACGGAAAACCCACAATGAAACACAAAAGTTCAATCTCTAGTTAAATAAATATTAAAAAATAAAAGTAAAAAGTAAAATCAAGTGAAGAGACATGATAATTGAAGAGGGATCATTTTGTTAAACTCTAATGATTAGCAAGTGAATTTCTTAGCACAATTGATAAATAAAATTCAATTAACATGATTGTTTAAAAATAACTTGATCGATCAGTAAAAAAAAAGTTTAATGATGAGATTGAAGAGAAAAAAAACTTCAAAATTAAATTATATGGTATGATGTAGTCGGCTCGGCTAGTCCAAATATAGCTTGATTAACTGATTGTATTTTAATCAAGTAAAGTTTTTCAGTAATTTAATGTAAAATCTGGCTCGAGCCGGTCTTCGAGTCCATCATGCTGCTAATGAGTGTAGCTAGAAGTGCAGTGGTGTCTAATTTATTATTAATAATAAAAAAAGATTTATTTAATTGTTTGATGAAGAGAGTCGCTGTAGTTGTTTGGAACTTTGGATACTGAATTTTAGCGTGAAAAAGAAACTTTACAGGCAGAACGCCTCTGAGAAAGATCAATTTAATGGGGGCCAGACGACAGCTAACAGCCGCGGCTTTTGGGATCATGATTGGAATTATTTTTTATAAAAACATATATTAAAATAATATATATTTACATAGAATATATCAAAATAATTTAAAAACATGAAAAAAATTAATTTAAAATAAAAAAATCTAAAATTTTCTTGTAAAAACTCTTCCATACACACCCATAATTCAACCAAATAAACTTTGACCACATCACAGCACAATTAGCGGTACCCTGCAAATTCTTATCTTCATGTGGTGGCTTGATTTCCATGTGAAGTTTTCGATCATAAGTTTTACCATCTGGTCAAAGTTATATAATACATTATCTACTAATTGCAATACTATTATAATTTTCTGTCCAGTAGTTACGAGAGATTTAATCTGATTAATAAATCAATAAATAAATAAACTTGTTTTTCCCCATAAAAATAGTAATATTTTAGATTAATTTATTTTATAAAAAAAAAGTTA
Organism: Salix arbutifolia; assembly: GCA_025169955.1. Taxonomy (NCBI): domain Eukaryota; kingdom Viridiplantae; phylum Streptophyta; class Magnoliopsida; order Malpighiales; family Salicaceae; genus Salix; species Salix arbutifolia. The sequence continues at coordinate 1,668,044 of CM045917.1, read as the reverse complement.
GATTACCGCGACTCAACCATATAATTCTTATAAAAAATTATTTTATTTGCAAAAACAGAACCCTTTATTGACGGTGATTGCTAAGCAATTTGCATGTATATAAAGTCATGTAAATCCATTTTGCTAGGTTGCATCGTGAATTGGGACATATTTGTGGTCGAAATTAGGTGCCACGCCATCTACCAAAATTAAAATAGAGGATGTAACATGACTTCTTGACATGGGCACATGAAAGTGTGGATAGTGTTCTAGAAAAAAGGAAAAATATATGCACACCTTTGAATCTAGAATTTGGACCGTCACCATACATACATAAATAGAAATAAATGTACAGCTTTGAATCTCATATCATCTGCCCTGCCCATGTAAAGTGGTCTCCTTGTAAGCAAATAGAGGGCAATTGCTGCATTTATAACCGCGTTTGGATAGTTAATGGGTCCAGCTACGTACGCTGTGAGCAATGCATTGAATATTTCAGAATTCAATCCTCGGGACAGCGCCCACTTTTGTCTATCATATCAGTTTGGCATTTGAAGATGATGGTAATGTACACGAAGCCTTTCTATTTTTATTATTTTTTTCAACGTTGATATTGGACTACTTTACGTCTCGACTAATCTTACAAACCTTAAAGTTAATAGCCAATTAAAATCTTTAGTGACGATATGAGACTTGTACTGATAATCTCTAGAAAAAAAATTAAAGGTCTGACTAGTTGAAATCATAGTTGTCAATACCGTTCCGGTTGTCGTTCTAGTTTTTCTATTGGAACGGAACGTTCCGGTTTCAGAGCATTTTGGCGTGCCGTTTCGAGGTTGTACTATTCATATATAATTAAATTTTTTTATATATAAAAAATTAAAATATTAATTTAACAAGTATAATTAAAATTCAAGATAAATTAACTTTAAATTATACAATATAAACACAAAGTCAAACAAACATAATCTCAAAATTTGAAGAAGAAGAAAAACACAAAATAAAGAGGATTTTAAGGCCGGAACGGCACACCCGGAACAGTACCGAGACGTTCCGACCGGAATTTCCGGAATGGACCGGAATTAAAACTAAGACAAAAACAACGCCGTTTCATCTCGGATTTTTTAACGAAACAGAACGGAATTAACAACTATGAGTTGAATAACACCAATGAATGTTAGCTTTTTCCATTTCCATCTCACATTTTCACTCTCTTACCCAATCCCGCATTGAGTTCTTTGAATAATTTATAAACTATATTTGAAAAAAAAGTTTTTTTATTTTTTATTTTAAATTATATTTTTTTGGTATTTTATATCATTTTTGTATGCTAATATCAAAAAATATTTTTAAAAACAACATAATTCTTGACACTTCAAATATACCACTGCCATGGTCCTTCGCAGCTGTAGAGCATGAACGAAATTGACAGGCGAAGTAGCCGTCTAACGAGGTAGGGCTCTAATACCAGCCCACGAAGTCCCATTTGTCAAACAACTAACCTTTAAACAACATGGGCCTTGAAATAAGATTCAGATCCATTCCATGACTAGGCTTAAAGTCATTGATGCACATCATCTGGGCTTTGAGGTACACAAAATCTATCCTGGTTTGATTTGGTTTTTTTGTGCTGGGCGTCTTAGAAATGTACTACGATGGGCTTGAATCACACGTTCGAATTGTATCATTAGTGGATTGGCTGCGTAGCTGGTTATAAAATGTTTTCTTCGAGAGCAAGGGGTGTTCTGTTATGCGTCTTAAATTGAACGAAATAGAGATAAGAGAATATAAGCTACTTCGAGGGTAGCCTGGCCTCCAAAGACAGTAGTCTTTTCTTGAATGACTCAAATTGTGTTTATTTCATTTCAAACAAGGATTTAAATACAGAAAATCAGAGGAGTTGCTTCCGCATTTTACTCCTACTTGAACTCATAGTTTGTTACTAACAAACTAGTTATTTTGACTCTGCTGCTAAGGAACTAGTGACAGCGACATTATTGACTAATTCAAACAAAAGACCAAGTAAAACAAAAGACTAATAAATAAACAATATCTTCAAGCATCTTCAACTGACAGCATACTTATGATCGTAACAATGCCTCCCCCACAAGACTAACCTTGTCCCCAAGGTTAAGTTCAGGAAACCGCCTCTTCATATCAAATAGTCGCTCCCAGGTTGCAGAGGCCCGAGAAGTACCTTCCCATTGAACTAGGATTTCAGTAATATTACGGCGACCTCGACGAACAATGCGACCATCCAGCACATGAGCAGGTTTGGGCTCCAGGACTCCCTCATCTGAAATATTTGGAAGGGAAATTTGCGATACAGCTGCAGTACCTAATTTCTTCTTTAGTTGGGAGACATGGAAAACATTGTGGATTTTTGCAGAGGAAGGCAAACGTAGCTTATAAGCCACTGCCCCAACCTTCTCTGTGATCTGATACGGACCATAATAACGTGGTGAAAGTTTGAGAGATTTTCTTATTGCAACCGAGCACTGGCGATATGGCTGCAGACGTAAGTAAACATAATCACCAACCAAGAATTCACGTTCAGTGCGCTTCTTGTCAGCAAAAGTCTTCATGCGGTTTTGAGCTTCCAGTAGATTCTGTCGCAGCATACGAAGAATAGATGAACGAGTTTGCAGTAGCTCATCTAGCTGAGGCAGGGAAGAGGACTGGTTAATGTATGGTACTAACGTTGGAGGCTTGCATCCATAAACTGCCTCAAAAGGAGTATAGCCAGTAGAGGAATTAACATTAGTATTATGCCAGTACTCTGCCAGTGTAAGGAACTGCATCCAATCTTTAGGTCGAAGGCTGACAAAACACCGAAGATAAGTCTGAAGACACCTATTGAGGACTTCTGTCTGGCCGTCCGTTTGAGGATGATAAGATGAGCTGAAAAGGAGACTAGTCCCCTGCAACTTGAATAACTGCTGCCAAAAGTCACTAAGAAAAACACGATCACGATCACTTACGATGGTTTTAGGCATTCCATGGAATTTGAAAACATTATCAAAGAAGGCTTGTGCAACCGATGAAGCTGTATATGGATGAGACAATGCGATGAAGTGAGCATACTTTGACAAACGATCCACGACAACAAAAATAACATTTTTACCGTTGGATTTGGGTAAACCATCAATAAAATCCATCGATATATCTTCCCAAATCTGATGTGGAATCGGAAGTGGTTGTAGAAGACCTGCAGGTTGAATATTTTCTGACTTGTTGCGCTGACAAGTGTCACACTCCTGGATATACTTTTTGATAAATGAGCGCATGTTAGGCCAGTAGAAGTTCTGTCTAATTCTTTGGAGTGTTTGAAGGAACCCAGAATGACCCCCGACTGGACTGGAATGAAGCTCCTTTAAGATTAGGTTGCGAAAAGAGGAATCTGCCCCAATGTATAATTTGCCCTTGTAGAACACCCTGCCATTTTGAACAGAAAATTTGGATTGATCAAGCTGGCCATTTGTATACAATTGCAGCTTGCTAATGATATCTGGGTCAGTATGAGTCATATTATCAATTGCCTCAACCCAAATTGGTTCCAGCTGGGAGATGGAATGGATACCAGCGTCGGGATCACGCCTGGAGAGTGCATCTGCTACCACATTCAGAGAGCCCTTGCGATATTCGACAATATAATCGTAACCCAGAAGCTTGGACAACCAGCGTTGTTGAGAAGGAGTTCCCACCCGTTGTTCAAGCAAATACTTCAGGCTATGATGATCAGTTCGGACTATAAAACAACTGCCAAGCAAATAAGGACGCCATCGCTGCACAGCAAGGGTGAGTGCAAGCAGTTCCTTTTCATAAGTGGAGAGTTGGAGATTTTTACCATGCAAGGCCTGACTGAAATAAGCCAAGGGACGCCCTGATTGCATTAAGACCGCACCAATGCCACTGCCCGATGCATCACACTCGATCACAAACTTTTTTGAGAAATCAGGAAGTGCTAGAATTGGTGGGCGAGTCATAGCCAGTTTAAGTTCGTTGAAAGCTGACTCTGATGAAGGAGTCCACCGAAATGCGCCCTTCTTGAGCATGTCTGTAAGAGGTCTTGCAATCTGCCCATATCCAAGCACAAACTTTCTGTAATATCCAGTGAGGCCGAGGAATCCACGTAAAGATTTCAGTGAAGAAGGAAAAGGCCATTGAAGAATGGATTCAATCTTTTTCTGATCAACAGCAACACCATTAGCAGAAATCACATGTCCCAAATAATCAACCTCAGAGCAACCAAAACGGCATTTGGACATCTTAGCATGCAGTTTATGAAGACGAAGGATTTCCAAGGTTTTCTGAAGATGGATGACATGCTCTTCCTCTGAATGGCTGTAAACCAGGATATCGTCAAAGAAGACTAGAATGAATTGTCTTAAAAATGGACGAAAGATTTCATTCATGAGACTCTGAAAAGTTGATGGTGCGTTTGTGAGGCCGAAAGGCATAACAAGGAACTCGTAATGGCCGTCATGGGTTCTAAATGCAGTTTTAGGAATGTCTTCGTCTGCTATCCTGATTTGGTGAAAACCAGATCGCAAGTCTAATTTGGAGAAGATGGTGGCCCCATGAAGCTCATCAAGAAGCTCATCGACCACAGGTATAGGAAAGCGATCCTTGACTGTGACAGCGTTCAAGGCACGATAATCAACACATAACCGCCAAGTGCCATCATGTTTACGAACTAACAAGACTGGAGAAGAGAATGGGCTGCGACTTGGACGAATTATTCCCTCATGGAGCATCTCTTTGACCATGCGTTCAATTTCTGCTTTCTGGAGCATCGGGTACCGGTAGGGTCGAACATTAGTAGGTGATGTGCCTGGAGGAAGTATAATGCGATGATCATGATACCGAGAAGGAGGCAAACCTGATGGTGGGCAAAACAGGTCAGAAAAACCATCAATGACTGCCTGGATGGAGGGTGGGACTTGATAAACATTGTCGATGGCATAGATCTGCGAAACATCTAGAACCAAACTCGGTGGTCGGACCCGGAAGAGTTTCTCCAATTTATGACATGAGAGGACAGACAACTCCCTTGTTGGTATACCAGCCAGTCTATATATTTTCCCCTGGAAACGAAATTCCATGGTTAGTTTGGAGAAATCCCATAAAATGGGGCCGAGGGTCCGTAGCCAATGTGCACCCAAAACAGCATCATATCCCCCAAGGGAAAGGAGGTAAAAATCTGAGGTAACTGGAACTCCCTGGATGTCAATAAATATATTTTGACACTGACCCTCGCTATATAAACGATCGCCATTAGCCACCATGACATCAAAGGGGGTCTTACAAGATATATGAAGACTGAGTTTTGATGCAACTGAAGGATCCAAGAAGTTATGAGTGGAGCCTGAATCCAGTAGTATGTAGAGAGGTTTATTGTGATAATAACCAGTGACACGCATAGTCTGGGGGTTCGTAGCACCTGCAATGGCATGAAGAGATATTTCTGGAAGTGGAAGAGCATCACTATCAGGAGAGCAATCCATGTCTTCATCACAATAATCGTTCCCATCAATTAGAAAGAGAGTAAGAGATTTGCATTTGTGACCAGGTTTGAATTTCTCGTCACAATTGTAGCATAATCCTTTTTCACGGCGCTCCTTCATCTCCTCAAAAGATATCTTTTTCACCTTTGGGTCTGTAACTGACTGGGTGGTTGCTTGGGTCCTTGGAAAAACTCGACGATCTCGGGATGAACTCTTCTCCTGGAGACGAGCAAGACCGATGGCATCTTTTAGTGAAGTAGGGCGGAACGATTTAACATTTGTCTTGATGTCATCCTTGAGACCACTAATGAAAGTGCGTGTGAGAAATTTGTCAGGAAGTCCATCGATTCGTTGAGCCAAATTCTCAAACTGACTTTGATAAGCTGCAACTGTGGAAGTTTGACGAAGTTTTGACAGTTCTCCCTCTGGATCTTCATATTCAGTTGGTCCGAACCTCTTCTCGAGAGCTTGGATAAAAATCCCCCAATTTATAAGCTCTCCTGCATGTTGCAAATATTTATAATATTGGAGTGCCGCCCCCTTCAAATGGAATGAGGCATAAAGGAGACGTTGGGCTGGAGGGATCTGATGTAAGAGGAAGTATTGATCAGCCAGTAAAATCCAGCCTGAGGGATCTTCGCTGCCATCATATTTGAAGAGATCAATTTTCAACCCCTTTGCTTGTATTCCGCTAGTGTCAGAAGGCAGTGAATGCCTTGAGGAAGATCCAACACTGTGCTCCTCTCTCACAGAATTTGGACCCTTGGTGAGCTGTTCAATGGATAAGGTGAGGGCTGTAATTTGTTGTTGAATATCAGTCATATGAGTGTTGATCTGCTGCAGCATTGTTCCTTGCTTGGTAACCGTCTCAGATAGAACAGTGAAACGAGTTCCAGGGGCATCTTGGTTAGCCATAAGATGGGTGGGGGACAAGGCGTTTAGGGAAGGTGTTTTGGGGTAGGTGTTTAGGGATTTTGATGTGGATGGCAGGGGAAGTTTAGGCTCTGATACCACTGTTATGCGTCTTAAATTGAACGAAATAGAGATAAGAGAATATAAGCTACTTCGAGGGTAGCCTGGCCTCCAAAGACAGTAGTCTTTTCTTGAATGACTCAAATTGTGTTTATTTCATTTCAAACAAGGATTTAAATACAGAAAATCAGAGGAGTTGCTTCCGCATTTTACTCCTACTTGAACTCATAGTTTGTTACTAACAAACTAGTTATTTTGACTCTGCTGCTAAGGAACTAGTGACAGCGACATTATTGACTAATTCAAACAAAAGACCAAGTAAAACAAAAGACTAATAAATAAACAATATCTTCAAGCATCTTCAACTGACAGCATACTTATGATCGTAACATGTTCTAAGATAAAATTACTTGTCAATCCAGATTAAATTCATTTTTTTTTAATGTTTTTAAAGATGCACCTCTCATATTTCATATATCCATGTTGATGTGATACATTCGAAAAACTTTAATAAATATTTTCTGAATAATATTTTAACCATTTTATGGGTGTGATGGGACTATGAATATCAGGAATACCTGATAGTTTCTCTTTTCAGGAACTTCATTCGGAAGCCATTTTGTATGATTGCTGCAGGATCCAAGGAAGTACTTGTGAGATTTTTTGCTGGTGCCTGGGGTGGGTAGGAACTGACAGGGCCAATCCACCGCGTTTGAAGAAGCAGCAGAGGTGGCTAGGCCAGGGTGGGTCTATGAAACCTCAATGATTTGGACATGGCCCATATGGAAGCTCCATATTAATTCAAGCAAGCGCGCAGCATGAGATTGATTCGGATATTTCATATTTTTCCATACAGTAGGGGATTTTACTCTCTTTTTTTAAAAGAAAGAAAAAAGAAAGAAAAGAAAAGGGTTATGTGCTACAAGATGTGTGTCGGTAACCGTGAGTTTCAATGTGCGGGATCTTTTAACGTTTACAAATGAGGTTCTATCGATTAGCAGTACTACACAGAAGAAATCAACTATAGAAACTAATATAAATAGTTAGATATTCTCTTCCAAGGCATGGATAAAAAAAGTTATTTTCCCCGGTGAAGAGAAAAGGGAGAATTTCTACATTTTGTTTTCTAATGCCTTCATCTTCTCCAACTTTATTGCAAACCACGACGAGTATATTGTTTTTGAGCTGTCTATTAACAATGACATGAGTGAAATTGACATGGGAAAACGTACGTTGATCACTAATTAAGTAGCAAGAACCAAAGCTTCTGCCTGAACGTTCTTTCCATTTCACTTCACACACACTCACAAGGAGAACAAATCCACAGTCCCAAGACAAGTGGAGGGCACAAAGATTGAAGAAGAAAAGAAAAGGGAAATTCACAAGCTCAAGCAAAGAGACATTCCTTCAACCCTACCCAGAAAAAGGTATGTTCAAAGTTAAAAAGCAAGGCCATCCCCACCACCACCTCAGCTGCAATGATGGCAATGAGAGTGGGAGTGGGGTCTTTTTGACACATAAAATAATAAAAACAATGTCCCAGAAAGGATCGTGATCACTATTTATGATCTGTTAGCTTCCCATGCAAAATACATAAACAAATCATCACTATATTAACTAAAATATAAAACGCGTCCCGGTTTTACTGTGCTAATCCACAATAAACTTACTATTAATATATATTGTAGTGAATGATATACGAGATGCTGAGATGGCTGAGTTGGTCTACAGTGCGTGAGATTAGGATTTTGGTCCGAGGAGGGCGTGGGTTCGAATCCCACTCCCAACATATTTTTATTTTACTTTATATCTCAAATTCATCCTATTACTGCAGATCACTTATCCAAGTCCAACTCTCAAAAGTCAAAACCAAGCCCTTCTTCTGAATGTGAAAATCATGCAGCTCATGCGGTGCCATCGGTAAAGCCAAATGTTAAAATATTATTTATTTAGAAATATATTAGTTTTTTTAAAATTATTTTTAATATCAGCACATGAAAATAATCTAAAAATATTAAAAAAATATAATGTGTGGATAGTGTTTGTTTTCTGTCCGTATTTATTCATTTATACTTTTAAAAAAAAATCGGTTCATTTTTTTTCAGGGTTTTGTTTTTATTATGTTTTGTTCTGAAATTTTAATTTATGTTGGTGATAATTTAAAATTAATATTGCTCATTTTTTCTTTTTTTTGTGTTTTTTGTTATTTTATCTATTTTTTCGGATCAGATAATTTTATGATTTTATTATTTGCGCAATGATAATGATAATTTTAGAGATTCTTTTTTTATTTCTTTTTTGTTAAAATATTTTGATTTTTTTTAGGGAGTTTAATGATTTTAATTGTTTGAGCAGTAATGTTGATAATAATTTTAACTGTTATAGTAATGAAAATGACGGTAATGTAGGGATGAATTTTCAATTTATATTTTTGTCTTTTTGTGGATAGAAAATTAACTACTTATTTTTTTATTTGATTATTGCGGGTCTTTTCACAGTTTATAGTTTATTTTTAAATGTGATTTAAATTAAATTATAAAATGAACTAATCTTAATATAATGAATTCAAATATTCGAATTTTCTTGCTTTTTTAATGATGATGAAATCTACACAATTCATATATTTTATTGGTTATTTCGTTGAAATCTACTAAACAGATAAATTTATATCTATTTAAAATTTATATATTTTATAGAAAACTTGCACTTCACAAGATTTCTGTATATATTTATTATTTTACTCAAATTTATATTATAATAAAAAAATCCACACAATTAATATATTTTTTCATTGAAAAAAATACAGTTCCGACCGCGACGAGGCGCGGGGAAATGACTAGTATATATATATATATAGAAGCTGTTTGGCACGGCTTTTTTCAAGCCGTGCCGCAGCTTTTGAAATATTTTTGTTTTTTTTATTATTATTTTAAATGAATATGTTTTGGTGTTTTTAGATTATTTTGATGTGCTGATATCAAAAATTATTTTTAAAAAATAAAAAAATATCATTTGAATGTATTTCAGCATATAAACCACTTTAAAAAACTACAGTAACAGCGGTTCCAAACATGCCCATAATCTGCTTGCACCATGGTGAGCAGTAACGCGACTCTCTCTCTCTCTCTTGAATTAAAGATGATGAAAGGGAGGAGCAAAAGTGTGAAAATAGAATCTAGTACTATCTCTTGAGAGAAGTGATGGGTTTTGCACTGGCAAAGAGAATCCATGTTGCTTGAAAAGGTGAGCCAGCAAAGAAAGAAAAGATGGCGAGGTGAGAGTTTAGGGTGTTTGTATGTGTGTTTGTGTCAGCCTGATAGGGCATGCGCTACTCAAACTTCAAAGGCAGATAGATCGATATAGAGAGAACCAATGCTGTTTCAGAGATTAAGGAATTTGAGGGGTTTTCTTGGGTCTTTTCCTCTTGGCGTTTTACTACATTCCCTTCCAATCTCAGGCCAGGCTGATTCCCATGCTGCCTATATATGTGTCAGTCATTATACATTATACCTTTTTTTACCCCTTTCGTGTGATCTTGCTCTGAGACTCTCGGGACCAAGTTATTGAGAGGATGTTTTGATATATTTAAGCATCATTTGATCATGTAATTGGAGTATGTTTTGCACATGAAAGATTGTTTTTATTTATTTATTTTACATATAGATGTTTTGAAATGATCTTGAGGTGAATATATCGAGAAAATAATCGTGAAACACTAGAAAAGGAAAATTAATCTCTCACTAAAAATACTTGAACTTAGTTTGGTGATGTATCCGAAACATGTTTTGCACTTAAAAGAATTAAATATATTAATTTAAATTCAAATGTAGAATCATTTAAATCTTTCAAGTTTTGAATCAAGCCAGAACCTCTTAATTACCAATTGCTCTATCGATAATTTTTTTAGTATACTTTGCTACGAATGTGGCGTACTTTGAGGTATAAACTTTCGAATCAAAAAACAAAACCTTTTTCTCTCTGTCTTCCTGGTGGCGAGTTCTTTGTTTTATCAAAGATGGCAGGGAGAGGCCGATAGGCCCTCAAAGACATAAATGTAAGGTGCGAAAAAAGCTTTCTCGATTCGATCTTCAACCCAATGATTTAAATAATAAAATGATTGTTTTTTATTTAATTTTTACTGGCATGGATAAAGGATTCATAAAAGGTGAAGAAAACTTTTGACTATAATAGTGGTGTGGTGAGGTTATTCTCGCACCTTTTAACTCTTTAATTTAATGTGACTCCATAGCTTTTTCCTCAAAGTTATTGCCATATGTAAAGATGTGTTTAATCACATATAGATTCTTTTGTTCAAGTGAAAATACGTTAAATATGATTTGTAAATGTTTTTATATGCAAAGAAGTTTAATCATGGATTTTAATATATGATATGGGTCTTCGATATATTTTTTGTGGACTCCAAGATTATTTCTGTAGCACCCAATTTATTCCACGTTAATTTGCTCTTGAGATCACAACGAGAACTCTTGAACAAGATATTAATCATGATTTTTGTAAAATCCTCATCACGAGTTAAGTAAATTAATGTGTATTGATTAAAGTTTTTATATAAAAATATTATTATTTTAAAAATAATTAGAAAAAAAATCAAAGCTTTGTCATGTTCAACCAAATCGCAACTTAATCAAGTTTACCTAGAATTGTTTTTTTTTTTTTTTTTTTTTTTTTTGGGGGGGGGGGATGTAGCCAGAAGCTTAACTCATGCACTGCATGAAACATAACATTAATCATCTTTTTCATGCTGAGTAAAGGGAAAACAAAATGAGGGTTAAATTCAAAAACAAAATGAGTGATCTTTTGACAAACTCGTGGGATAAAAAAGATTCATGTTGTCATTAATGGACAGTCGGTACTTCAATAAAAAGTTTTATGATTATTAGGAGAATCAACGTGAAATAATATTTACATGCATGCTCAAATAGATGATCAGCTAAGAGAAAGTTGCATTCAAAGAGCAGTATCATTCTTGGAATGATTCATCTCGATCAGCAGTAAATCTGTCCACATGCCTTCATATTTGCCACACAATTTGCTTCTTTTTTTATTTACTTTCCATAGCCTAAAATTGGGATTTTGCGTAGCTCTTTAAATGACAACACCTAGCTACTGATAAGATTGTGCTAGCTAGCTTGAACCATGTTTTAAGTTAAATTAAGGTGAGATTATCTGAACATGTGTGTCTAGGTCATTCTAGTTAAAACTTGATATGACTTTTTAATTTATTTTTTAAAATATAAAGTTGTTTTAACTTCTTTTTTTAAATATTATTCTGAATTGATCCCGTTAGCTCGGCCAGTACTCCATAATAATATGGATGCAGACACGTTTAATAACTTTGCCTTTAATTAATGCTGAAAAAATAAAAAAAATAAAAGAGAGAAAAAGAAGCGAATCCAAGGAAAACTACAGGGACAGGAAGGGTAAGAACTTTACAAATGCAATAGCACATATCAGTTTTAGTCAATATATATCACCATCACCATCTATCGATACATGGCGCAGGCTCTGCTGACGAATACGAGACATTTGATGAGTCCTTCATATTCTTATTCCCAGCTGACTACTGAGCTTGAAAATTTTCGCAGAATCTTCACAAGCTTCCAACATCCTCAACCCCACAAGTGAGAATATGGTGTAATATGATGCAAGCACAAAAGTTGTCGTATCGTCAAATATTTCTTGGAGTTTTTTGTTTTGGCCAATGAATAAATATTTCTGCATTTCTGTCATCTTACGAAGAGACATCATGAAGAATATAGGACGAGAAGGGTTTGTGATTTCAAATACAATCAAGTTGAGCATTACCAGAGAAAGAAAAAAAAATGTCAGGTAAAGCACACCATAGTACTGGCCTGGTGAAACCCTAGATATATAGGCCACAAAGAGGTGATTACAGTGTCTGTCTGTGTATTATAAATAATGACTTTTTAGTCGTAATTATGAAATAAGATCAATTTAATCACTTGATGATAATAAAAAAATCATTATTATAAATTAAGGAACCTACAAGGGGGGAGACATTATATAACTCATTGGTTCTTCAACTTCAAAAAATATAGAGGGACGAACGAACAAACATTTAAAAATGGAAAAAAAAACTATAATATAGAAATAATTTATTTAACAACTATTTACAACTGCTTAGGAAACTTTCTCTTGGATAAGTTCCATGTGTAAATCAATTTCATGATGTTTCAAAAGGGGTCAAATCTATATATATATATATATGGGACAACGGAGTCGAAAAAAATATATCCATATGTATTTTTTTATTTTCAAGATATATATAAATTTATTTTAAAATTAAAACCAAGTTTATTTTATGTTTCTGTCTCTATATCTTAAACCAATTTTTATATATATATTTATCTTTTCTATCATGAAACACTAGCCAAACACAACTAAAATATTCGAGGGGAAGCCTATTCAACACTGTAAATGTCAAATTGTAACCCATGACACGCGTTTTGAAAGGTCTATTTCTAACCCAACACCCATCCACAGGGACTTTGTTGTTTAGTAACAGTACTTAAGTGGTAAGATCAGTAAAAAAAATCTATCTTAAAACCCTAAAGACCAAAACATAGAAAGCTTGGATTCCACTACTTCTCTGCCATGCACCAGAGTTGTTTGAAAGAGAAGCTGGCCTTTTGTCTATGAATTATTAGCTGAGTAGTGGAAGCTTTTGTCCATCAATTATCAGCTCACTGCGAACCAGGACATAAGTCATCACCTCTCTTTTGCGCTACAAATTGCTTAAAAAAAGAAGAAGAAAAACTGACAAGGAAAAGGAAAAGGCAATATAAAAAGGATGCCAAGCAGAGAATAAAACAAACTCGATGTTTAGAATGCTTTGACTGTCTCTCGTAACTGTGGAAAGTTGGGGGATTATTCTCTATAATTATATGTTTTTTTTCGAGAGTTATTAGTAGTTTAATCCTATCGATCCAAATCTTTTTTATTTATTTATTTATTTATTTATTTATTTATTTATTATTATTATTATTATTATTATTATTATTTTTTGGGGGGGGATGCAGATCTTGATGGGAGGGCATTGTCACAATATTATTGGAAAAGGTACTTTAATTTACTATATGATCTCATTGTTAATTTAATCCCAGATTTTTATAATTCTATCAGTTTTAGTTATTAAAATATAGCCTTTATCAGACCACATCACCTGAAATTATTGTGATGTTAAACACTAACTTATCGTTCCAAAAAACGAAAGACTTGTCTATATATATCCGATTAAAAATAATATCTATAGTAATCTATCATTCTTCTATAGATAACTAGAAAGATTATTACGACCCATCAACTATTTTTTTTTTTTTATATATATTATGACTCAAAAAAGGAGCATGAGATTGAGATATTGAGAGGAGAGATAAGAGGATACCCTTTACAATGTGTAAGACGTATGAGGTTTTGGACTAACTAAGAGACAAGATCTTAAAAAGGTAAATAAGATTATTGTTATGCTAATCCGCGAGGAGTGTGCTTTATCTTATGTGAGATGCAACTATACGATCACTTTAGAGGATGACATGTGTTATGTACACGTCATTATGTACATAATATCATGCATTATAAGTGTATTATATATTTTTTTTATTTAACATGTTTATGTCTCAAAAACATATATTACTCTTTTATTTTACATTAAATAACTAATAATACTCCAATAATATATGTTCAATTGAGAGAATATACCTTCTAAATTTTTTACATAAAAAATAACGAGTAAAGTGGTTGAATTTAACAATATCTATACCGTATGCGTTATATATTAAGTAAATAACAATAATTATCTATTCGTATCAGTTCATATTATTGTCTAAATAATGAAATACAAGGAAACGGAAACAAAAAATTTGAGACGTGTTTGTACATTGTTCTTAAGAATATTTCCCAAACAATAAGGTATACTCAAGGATTCAACAAGTTCTTTCTCAAATAAATAAAGGAACAAAAAAATAGCTTAGAAAATAAGAGTCTAGCAAATGAGAAGAAGAAGAGAAGTAGTTTTTGGATTGTAATGTTTGAAAAATATGCATAATATTTATAAGCTACTATAATGTAACGGTCATATTTAATTTAATTATGAAATTAAAATAATAGTTAAAATAATTTAAAATATGGTTGTTATAAAACTAAATTATGGCACCAGTTATATAATTTATGTTTACAATAATTATGAAAACCAAAACCAAAACTGCTTTGAAATTTATAACTATTAGAAATAATTTTCAATTGTTATAAATTTAATGTTTTCAATTTAAGAATAATCAAAATATTTTAACAAAACAACAAAAAGATTCCAGAATGATAGACGATCAGTTCAAGAGGGCACACGACTAGTTCACTTGGCCAGAGAAAAGTTTTGAGCTTGCTCAAGACTTCTCATATGGGGTGAGTTACAAGATGTGGCTTGTTTGGTTTTGCAGGAAAGCTCCATTTTCATAACTTTATCAGGTGTAAATCTCTATAAAAACAAGATTGCTAATTTTCTGGTATATTTCAAGACTGTATTATTATACATGAACAATAATGAAAGTTAAAAAATATGATAGAGTTTGAGAATAACGGGAGGCTTCGCCACTGTGGTGGATTTTTCCATTATGATCAGGCCCGCATCAAGAAAGATCTTCCAGGTCTGTCAAGATCCTTTCCTTTTGTTCAGAGAAAATCTTGCATCAAAATAAACTTGATCGCAGCCTAATGTAAGGACGCATCGGGACATCAGGCTGGACATGTACGTAAGCAGGTCTTAATGCTTTCTAATTATTCTTTCCTTTCTTAACACATCCGTTCTAATTGTTCTTGTAAAGCAGAAAGAAAAAGAGGGAGAGATCGGAGATTCATATTCTGTTCATAGGGATTGGTGAACAAAAGAAAGAGTGAGAGTAATGATGGGTTATATATGCATACATACAGTATGGAAAAAGAAAAAAAAGAAAGAAACACGCTTTCATTTTATTCTCTTCTTTTTTGTTTTCTTTCACTTTCTTTTGCTTTCTATGGTGACCAACTTTGATCACCAGTCTCTTAGATTTCAGCATCAAAAACCTTCCTTTACTCCCGTTTTTGCTCTTTAAATTAATAAACACAAATTTCTGCTTAAGTTGGAGATTGCCCGCATTCCCAAACAGCACTTTTGGCCACGTTTTCAAACGGGTTCTCAATTAGAAGAGCTATTAATGCTATTTAAACAACAAATTCTATACATGATGCTCTTAATTATGTATCAATCATGGTTAATTGGTTAAGATACATTTAAGACGCTCTATGATTTCCCGATCGATCCCGTTAATGAAAAGACTAATTACAAGTTACTCAAATCTTTTCCTTAATTAGCAAGGCCATGCATGTGCCAAGCACATTGATCTGGAGAAAAACTAATGATTTATGGCATGATTTACAGTCATGACAAGCAGATTGAGCTTGCAACACTTTTTTGCATGCATGGCTGGTTAATAATTACAGCACACCATCGACAACAAAGGTGCAATCGATCGATCTGTTCTTTCAGTAGAGGAAAAGGTTGGAGTGATTGCAAAACCCCACAAGAAATCTAAGGCTTAATTATCCATTTCTATCAGTCCGGATATTGAAGAATCACTGTCCACGAAACATTTTATAGATGAAATATACACTTCAATCAATTACAATAACATGAGATTTTTGAGTTTTATTGCTATTATCTACGTCTTTCAATGTAGAATGCACAAATACAGAAAGGTTAGAAATATATATATTTGATTTAAATAACGAAGACATAAATATAAATTGAATTTATCGTTTGAATAGTTTTATAGTGAATTTATATTCTTTTAAAATAAAAAATACATGAAAACATATTCTATTTTTCAATATTTTCTATAAATATATCATTTACATAACAAAGACTTGGTAACATCTTGTTGTTTTTGGTAAACTAAAATATATTCACACACCATCCACCTACACGTACCTAATGCAAAACAATGCATGCTAAGTCTTGAATTCACATGGCGATCCAAAAAGATATCCATGCAGATTGAATATTTGAAAGGACTGCATGCGTAAGATTTATGGGTAATCAATTCTATTTGTGTGTGTTAGTGTGCGAAGATAAGATCATAATCTAGCTAATGGCCTGTAACAGCAGGACCACAAATGTGTATCTGCACAGGCTAGCTAGGACTGGCTTGCCATTTTCTCAAAAAATCTGCCAAAACCTCGAAGTACTATTTGAGATCGCAAAACTAAATCTATCTGGAAATACATTATACCCTTTTCCTCTCTTTTTTCTACTTTTGTAAGGGCAAGTTGTCGAGGGGATTCGTATAGTGGAGGGTGTAAATGCCTGAAAACTTAAGTATATGAAACAGATTAAATTTTGGAAGATTAAACATTGGACCTACATGAATAACTTTATAATAAACTAAATTGATATGTAATAGTTTTTCATCATGAGATATCATCATGGAAGTTGTGGCGACCATTCACATGCTTCATGTCAATGGAATGAGGTTAGATTGGTAAGAAAACAAAGGAATTGCAAATCCCTAAGAAGGAAAAGGGGATTGGAATATTGTAATGTAAGGTGATTCAGAGAGAGTACGTAAAGGAAAAGTGGAAGGACATTTAAAGTATTGGACTGAGAAAAGAAAGGAAAAGCAAAAGGTGGAGTACCACATGATGATGGTGGTGGTTTGGGGACATTTATTGTATAAAGTTGCACGCTTTCTTTACAATTTAGTCCTCTCTACTTCCAAATCTTTCTATCCCTTTAAGCTATAATGCTTTGCTCTTTTTATTTAAATCAATACATTACATTTTAAAAGTGTTTTCAAAAAATAATTGAATTTTTTTATTTTAAATTAAATCTTTTTTATAGATTATTTATATATTGATATCAAAAATAATTGTTAAAAATTAAAAAATTCTTTAAATACATTTTTTAATAAAAAAATACTTTTAAAACAACTTTAACCATACTTTCAAACATTAATTCTCATGACTAGAAAACGTTAAGAGGTGAAGGTTTGGAGTTAGGGTTGGATTGTGTGTCTATGATCAGCTTCGAGACCCATTTGCCTCTTCAAAGTGTAGGACCCAACTTAAGGGCTACTCTACTGCCATTGCCTTTACTTTACTTTTCCTCACATTCCCACCCCCAAAAGGCAGAAGCTATTTTTTCCCCATGGTTACATGCATTTATCCTTAATTTGGTCCACATCTAGAGTATTATTAAGGCTATTTTCACCATTTTCCAATGCCTGAAGAAATTCATTAAGAGAAAGAAAAAAAAATGTAAATTACACACCGAAACCCAATTGCACCCTTCATAAGTATCCATAAACTACAGGAGACTCCGTCCATGGCAGTTTGTTTTTTGGTGTATTAAATGTTAAATTTTAGCTCTTCACTCACGTTAAAGAAGAACATTCATGTTAACGTTAAGTATTTGTGGAACAACATAAACCCTTAGGGGGAAGCGTTTTCACGGATCTATTTGCTACAATGGAAACTTGTGAGAACAATCTTGCATTACTTTTTTTCTTGAAGGACCACAACGTGAAATTTAAGCATAAATTCTCTTCCCGTTTGGCATTGCGATTCTACCGGCTTTTGGCTGAAATTTAAAAAAAAAATTCATTTTAAAGACCAGCGGTTTGGTGTTTTTAGATTATTTTGATGTGCTGATTTCAAAAATAATTTTTTAAAAATAAAAAAAATCATTTTGATGTATTTCGAAACGATAAAAACTTTGAAAAGTTACCGCAATCACACTCTCAAACAGGTTCTTAATTGGAGCGACAATCCTCATATGATTTCCTCACCTGTATACTAATTCACAGTTCAGCAATCAATTTCACAACCTATTTTTTTTCTTCGATTGAATTAGATCTCCAATATATTGTATTGACTTAGGCTGATCAGTACATCCATATTTGCTAAGTTTTGTCATGTAAGATATCCCTATCAAATCATGAAATTTTTGGATATATATTAAATCTTAATGCACGGGCCATCATTCAATGATCACGACCTCATAAGCACGAACACTTTATTGATTGATTTTTTTTTTCAAACCAAAGCAAAATGGGATGAGGTCGTTTGATATTTTGATTTATAGTAGTACTAAGTGGTAAATCATAGTTTTGCTTTTATCATGTGGGCCTTGATGTTCCATTTAATGTAGCTTGTGATTTAATCCCTTTTCTACCTTTGTTGAAAATTGGTTTCGAGAATTACAAACCAAATCATTAGGGCTCCCAAAGATGATGACACAAAAGAATTACGCAATCTCCAATTAATTTCATAAAGGGATACTTTTCTTCCAAGATGAGAAATTCTCATTCCTCACCTCTTGATCATCACCAACTTTATTTAAACCTTGAAATATTATGCCCTAATGATTTGAACACCACCCCTCGAACTAGCCCTTTTTTCAATCAATGCCACAATTTCTTTGCCAAAAGGAGCACTAGTGATAGCCCAACTATATGACCTAATTATCACTATACAAGCAAGAGAGCACGTACGTGGCCATCACTTAAAGCACGAAGAGGCTTCCCATTTCATCATCTCTTTCTTACAATGGATCAAACATAGTCCCATAAAGCTCACAAAATCATGAGACGATGCAGAGTCATTAATCAAAAGGGTATTTATTGCTAGTATTTATTAGCATTGCTACCCTTAATAAAGCTTTTTTGCATGAAAATGTTAACCTAGACGATTTCTACGACTTTGACTAGCCCGTGTTTGGATGCATGTTATTTTTCTACTTTTTTGACCTGAAAAACAAAAGGTTGTCTTAAAGGATAGAGGAAGTGTGTTTTGAGCACAATAATTGACGAGAAAGCAGGATTTTGTGCGCATTATTTATAAAAGTATTAGTGTGTTACACGATGAGGATTGATAATTAAATAGCATTTGGATAGAGATTAGATGACCATTTGGCTTGATTTACTAAGGAAGATCTTCAAAACATGATAACACAAAGATTTTTTGCAGAAGTCCAGCTATTTCCACACCAACTTTTTGCATGCTGATATTAAGTTTTAGATAAGCTATGATATTTGTACTTTTGCATATATAAATTAAAAAATCATTTTTGTTTTTGGACTCAAAACTGAAATAATAATAATAAAATAATAATTAATCACTAGTATTTTTTTAATTAAAATTGTGTTTTTGGATAATGTTTCAAGATAGAAAAGAAATTAATATAAGAAAAGTACAAAATGGGTTAGCTAGAGGAATATAAATAAGATATTATTTTTATCATTTTTAAACGGGAGATATACGAGGACATGTTCGATTTATCATTTTTTGGCATCACAAATTTTGAACGTGCCTTTTCCAAATACTTTAAACTGAAGCACTCTTCTCTTTGGATGGTGGCATATATCGCACTCTGCAAATTTCTTTTGGCTCCTTTTAATGCAATGAAAACTTGGGAAAATAACCCTTGAATCAATCTTTTTACGTCCTGTGTAGATGCTATTCTTGGAAGTCCCCCCGTTCAATCATTTTTTTTATAATCTTTTCTGGGGGGGGGGAATTAAGGCTTACATTCTGATGAGTGGAAGACATGTTGGACCGGACCACACCTACACGAAAAGTATTTTAATAGTAATTATAGTATTTGTTCTTGTGACGGAGAGTGAGTATCTTCTAAATTTTAATGTTCTTTACTATCAGCCCGTTTGGCTTTGTCTGTGCGTTTCAATCGGTGTTTTGCCGAAATTTGAAAAAAAAATTCATTTTAAATGAATATAGTTTGGTGTTTTTAGATCATTTTGATGTGCTGATGTCAAAAATAATTTTTTTAAAAAAAAAAAACATCATTTTGATGTATTTCAGCACGAAAAGCACTTTGAAAAGCTACCGTAATCGCACGCATATGTTTAAATCTTGTATTAAACTTGTGCTGAGTTGTGCACACACATATATATACACTTTTTCCATGTATCATTATATCTGTAAAACTCTGAAATTAACTTACTGTTTGTTTTCAGGGATAATGAAATCTTGAAGAGAATAATGTTTAGAATGTGGACCCATTAATTCCCTTGTTGATTAAACCTCTTTAATTCGTTTTGCATGGTAAGATATCACAATCACATTCCACATCACCCAAAAGTTTGAAATATTCCTTGCGAATAATTTATTATCTGTCTAATTCTAAAAAGCTAGCTTTGGGGATTCTCATCTCATATAATAATGGACCTATAATGTCTAGTGTTTTCCCCCCTTCATAACACACACACGTGTGTGTGTGTGTGTTTGAGAATATTGTATTTTCATGCTAACTATGTTGCATATGGTTGTTGTTAGATAATTACGAAAAAATACTTGAAAAACAAGAGTTAGGGCACATTGCATCATGACGAGGGGAGTAAAAATGATAAACTCCCCTAAACAAATAGCCTACGTAAGTCCTATAACTAAAACTTTTCCGTGGTTGGTCATGGTGGGTCAATCCAAATACTAGTTCCGACTGAGTTTTGAAATAAAAAATATAAAAATAATTTGGTTAATTGAAAATTGGTTGACCAATTAAAATTGAATTTGACTTTTCCAAAACATTATTATTTTAATTTAACTAAAAGAAATTCAAACAAATTTGTTTTAATAGTTAACTCTAGTTAATTTATTAAACTCATGATATAAATATTGGGTGAATCATGACCTAAAATGAGTTTTATAATTTTGGATTTAGATTTGATCCTTTTTTTAATTAATAAGAGACTTGTTTAAAAATATTGGAGAGCATAAAATAGTGAAATTGCACATAGGTCCATGTATATTATGACCCCACTATATCCTAGTACAATTAGAATTTCTCACCAAAAAACCCATTAACTTTTTTTTTTGCCTAAGATAAAAGGGTCATGAGGTATTGGGGACAGCGCAATAAGTAGGTCTCTTCTCTTCCTCATTAGTTGAATTTAATAATATAAAAAAAATGATGCCATTTAGTAAACTACTATAGTCTCATCACCTCGAAGTTTTTATGCTATTTTTTTAATTCAAATAAATATTCTCTATCTAATTCCATCACGGTCATTAGGTTAATTAAGTTCATGTTTGGTATTGCGTTTAAAAATATTTTTGAAAAAAAAAATTAAAATTAAAAATTTTTATTTTTATTTTTTACTTTAAATTAATATTTTTTTAATATTTTTAGTTTATTTTCATGTTTTGATATTAAAAATAATTTAAAAAAATTAATATATTTTCTGAATAAAAAACAATCTCAAATACACTCTTAAACAATCACTACGTAACTTGGTTATGGCCTTCTTTTTAGTTTCTACACCAAGCTTATGCAGAAAGGTCAGAACAGAATTGTTATAATTACAATTATTCAAGCATGAATGAAGCTATCTGGTGAAAAAATAAATATCACAGTCACTGTGCAGCAAAATAGAGGAATGATGAACGACATAGATGCATGTTCCTTGATGTACAAGCATGGGCGCCATGAAAACAAAATAGGGAAAGGGATAAGAAACCTATCGAGTATAATTCTTCATGTCCAACGACAACCAACAGTAGTGTGTATTTCTTTCTTACACGAACAGAGATGTGAAACATTGTTAATTTGTCTGAAAGCACAGCATGCAGATTTCTGTTTTTTACCTCCTTTGTTTGGCAATTCTAGATTTTATTCGAGTCAGGTTTTGAATCGAGTCGGCAGGTCAACCCATAACGTGGTTCGAGGTCTTAAAGAAGCTAAAACAATTCGTCTCATTTTATGTTGATTTAAGCTAACCGGACTGGTACATGCAACCCGTGAACCGAGTGTTGAACCGGGTCAACCAGTTTGTATAACAACGGGATGAGGTGGGATTAAGACAAAATGACATTGCAGGCTGTGGGGAAGGAGGGCTGAAAAAGAGCCAATAATGCTGTGCAGGATAGGAGACAGAGGGTTGCTTTTTGAGTACTTTGGGAATAAAATGCTGTCTCTCTACGAGGATTGGCGTGAAGAGAGAGACTCTCCTTTTCTCGATAACTAAACATTTATATACAAAGAACAGATGATAAACATGAGGAAGAAAATAAAATCGACCTAAAAAGAAAAGGAAAACTATTTCCTTTTTATCTCTCATCACAGTCGACCCTTCTTTTAATCCACCTTTTCTCTTTACTACTTTTTTTGAATTTCTGCTGGATTTGTCTGTCCATAATTCAAAGAAGGTGATGTGCGAAAATGAAAGGTAATCCATCTCTGCATGGGTATGATAAATTGAATCGTGGGTGCTTTTTGTGGGATTTGTTTATCCCATGAAACACCATTCAATTCACTATGGAATGGTTTGGGTCGAAGAAAAGAGAGAGAGTAAATTCTACGACTAAATCATATTATAAAAACATGAGTTTATCTGTGATTTCGATCAACCTAGATAAAAAGTGTTTTATGTTTTTTAATTCATTTTGAATCTTTTTTTTCTATCAATACCATGTTCTTTTAAGTTATTTTCGTAAAAATTAAATTAAATTAAATGAAACCACGAAACCCGGGTGTTATTTAAATTGAGTTTTAAAACTATAAAAATAACAAAATAAAAAAGCTGTAAACTTGCTGTTAATTACATTAAAAAAATGGTGTTATTCTGATAGTCTAGGCGTGCTAGTATTAGTATTCTCTCCTGTAAAAAAAAAAGGACTAGAAATGCTGTTATTCTAAAATACAAGGCAGATTTCCTTTGAGGAACAGCAGTCTTATAGTTTTGGCTCTTGAAATCTTGTTAAACATGTAATCATACTCCTATATTGATTAATATTAAATGCACCCACATACAAATTCTTCTTGAAGAAGGTAAACAATGTAGGAAGAATTAGATTGAGATCTTCTTTTTGCAGCTTTTGATCATCCAGCTTGGGAGAAGATTTAGTATCATATATATATATATAAGCCTATCATGCATGGCATGCCATTAAATTTTACCATATGGTTTCGATATTTGCAAGTCCCAACAAAAAGAATATGATTGTTAAAGGTAAGCCTTTTTTTTATCATAATTATCACCAAAACATAAATCAAGTGACCTATTAGAGTACCCTTTGGAGGGACATTGGGTGATAAAAAGATGTTGCAGAGGTACTGTTAACTGTTTAACTTGGGACAGAGAAAGCAATGAATAAGTGGGAATAAAAAAGAGAAAAAGCAAAAGCTAGATCAGCAGCATGGAGTATAAAGAAGGTGGAGTGGTCTAGACTTGTTCTACTAAGACCTCTAAGCTCTCCTTTCAAAAAATCTCGCTATCCATTTCCAGCCCAAGCCTACAAAACCAGGGTGGTAGTTCTAGTTTCCGCTTAAGCACGAGAGAGGAAATTAGCCGGTCTTTCTGTGAAGCTTAAAGCTTTCGGATTTGTGAGAAAGAGAGATCTAGGTGGGGGTGGTGTAAGGGGGAGAGAAAACATAAGAAAAAACTAAGGAAAGGGAGAAGTTCGGTCCTGAAAACACAGAGGTTTCATTCAAGGGGGTGGTGTGGGGGTGGGTTTTATATAAGTTATGCGCTCAGGAGCTTGTACGGTCCAGCAGACCCTCACAGCTGAGGCTGCTTCAGTATTGAAGCACTCTCTTAGCTTGGCAAGGAGGAGAGGCCATGCTCAGGTCACTCCGTTGCATGTTGCTGCAACCTTGCTGAGCTCACGAACTAGTCTTTTGAGAAGGGCTTGTCTTAAATCACAGCCCCATCAAACTTCACATCCTCTTCAATGCAGAGCTCTTGAGCTTTGCTTTAATGTTGCCCTGAACAGACTCCCGACAACTCCTGGTCCCTTACTTCATGGCCAGCCATCTTTGTCCAATGCTCTGATCGCAGCCCTCAAAAGAGCACAAGCTCATCAAAGAAGGGGTTGCATAGAGCAGCAGCAGCAGCAGCCTCTTCTGACTATTAAGGTTGAGCTCGAACAGCTTATCGTGTCTATCTTGGATGACCCTAGTGTTAGTAGGGTTATGAGAGAGGCTGGGTTCTCTAGCACTGCTGTCAAAAACAATATAGAGGACTCTTCAGCTTCTTCTGTGTTTCAGTGTTATAGTACTTCTGGTGGGGTTTTCTCTTCACCTTGTTCACCTTCTGCTGCCGAAACTCAGCGAGAAGTCATCAACCCTGCTACCTTTTGGCAAACCCAGTTCTTGACTTACACTTCTGAGCAAAACCCAGCTCTTTTTTCAGCGCAAAAGAAAGTTTCAAGCAACTATTTTACAGATTCTGGTTCTGTGAAGGAAGATATCAAGTTGGTTCTGGAGGTTTTATTAAGAAAGAAAGGAAAGAATGTTGTGGTTGTTGGTGATTGTGTATCTGTAACTGAAGGTCTTATTGGAGAGTTGATGGGAAGGTTAGAGAGAGGAGAGGTTCCAATGGAATTGAAAAAAACTCAGCTTATCAAGTTTCAGTTTGCACCGGTTTCTTTGAAGTTCATGAAGAAACAAGATGTGGAAATGAATCTCTCAGAACTGAAAAGAAAAGTGGATTCTCTATGTGAAAGTGGGGCCATTATCTATACAGGAGACCTGAAATGGACTGTTGAAGAAATTTTTGTTAATGGAGAGGTATCTGCTTATAATCCAGTTGATCATCTAGTCAGAGAAATTGGAAGGCTACTCTCTGAATATAGTAGCTCAAACACAAAAGTATGGTTAATGGCCACTGCAAGTTACCAAACATACATGAAGTGTCAGATGAGACAACCTTCTCTCGAGACTCAATGGGCACTTCAAGCTGTCCCTGTTCCTTCAGGTGGACTTGGTTTGAGCCTCCATGCATCCAGGTAACTTCCGGCACCTCTATTGTCATTGTCATCGTCACCGTTATTATTATTTTATCTACGTATCCATTATTGTGTCTACATAGAAAAAATACATAGATTCTCCATTGGTTTCCATCAATTTCTTGAAGCTTTTTATTTTGTTTTTGTACTTTTCTAGCTGTGCATCCCTTTATGGTCTGAATGGGGCAAAAAAACACTGTGAAAAGTATGGTTAGGTGGTAAGACAGGTCGCAGATAAGAATCATTGTCCTTGTGTTACTTTGTTTTGTCAGGGATATGTACAGCAACTGCATATTGCAGGTTTTCTTATAGCAGAATCATTAGAAAAGAAAAGGGAAACAAAGTAAAAATGAAAGGTTTTCAAGGTTGCACTTTGCTTTACTTTTTGGTTGAGTGACCTTAAGTTTGATCGGTTTCAATTCTTTGAAAGAATGTATACTAAGTAGAACTCATTAATTTTGAACAAAGATCTTAGTCGATACTTGGTAGAGTCTAGACTTGAATTTTCTAATCAACTTTTTTTCTTTTTTTTGACTTTTTATGCCTATTTCGGTTGCCTTTTTTATTCCTATAACGCTGGCTCTTATGTGTGTATTTGGGAGGGCTTTTGCGGTTGTTTTTTAAAGTGCTTTTTATTTAGAAATACATCAAAATAATATTTTTTTTATTTTTTTAAAAATCATTTTTGACATCAGCACATTAAAATAATTTAGAAACACCAAAAAAAATTCATTTAAAATGAAAAAAAAATCATTTTTTTTTAAACGGCTGTTGAAACGCAATCCCAAATGGGCACTTTGACACCTCAACAACCTTGAAACATCTACTATTCGAGGAATGTTTGAATTTTTTATTGGCCCAAGACAAGATAGTAGCAGCTTAACTGTTCTGCATTTGCTAGCCCACTTTGCTGTCTACCCTCAGCTTGGTTAATTGTGTTTGCTAATGGATTTTGTGTAATGAACTTGTTAATGGCAGCATCCATGATTCAAGGATAAAGTTCTCCCATAACCCATCTCAAGTCCTGGAAACAAAGCCGTTCATTAATGATGGCAAGGAGGAAGAGGATAGATTCACTTGCTGTCCAGAATGCAACTCTAATTATGAGAAAGAAGTTCAATCACTCAAATCAGAACAGCAGAAACTTTTGCCTCTTTGGCTTCAGCCACAAGGCACAAATTCCATTCAAAAGGTAATGCAAAGATGAGGCCTTTCTGTTCCACAACAAATTGGGAAAACAATATATAAATGAACTTATCAAGTGGATAATCTTTATAATATCCTTATTTAAATCTTCAGGATGAAATTGTTGAGTTGAGGAGAAAATGGAACAGATTGTGCCACAGCCTGCATCACCAAGGAAGACAAAGCAACTTGAACTCTACCTTGTCTAGCAATCAAAGCCTTCTTGGAAAAAACTTCTCATTTGCATCATCATATCCTTGGTGGCCAAGTCAAAACAGCTTCTTCCCAGATTCAAATTCAATCTCCTTCGGAGATTCGGCTTTGAAGCCTAACTACAGCTCCAGCTTTGTGCCTAAATTTAGAAGACAGCAGTCGTGCCATATTGAGTTCAACTTCGTTAACGATACTCAGAAGAATGAACCAAACTTGGATTCTCTAAAGAATACTGTAGGCAAGGACGTAAAGATCACCCTTGCTCTTGGCAATTCTTTGATTTCTGATATAGGCAAACTGGAGAAAGGGAGAAGTGATCATCTGTGCAAGTTGCTGAAAGAGAACGTTCCTTGGCAATCTGAAATCATCCCTTCAATAGTGGATGCTCTGGTCGAGTCCAAGCCAGTTGAAAAGGACACCTGGTTACTGATTCAAGGGAATGACACATTGGGAAAGAGAAGATTGGCACTCGCAATTGCAGAGTCTGTATTAGGCTCCGCTGATCTGTTGCTACATTTGAACATGAGGAAAAGAGATAGTGAGGTGACCTCATATTCCGAGATGCTTGCACAAGCCTTAAGAAACCAAGAAAAACTTGTTGTTTTTGTGGAAGATGTTGATTTGGCCGGGACGCGGTTCTTGAAATTCCTTGCTGATGGATTTGAAACTGGAAAATTTGGAGAATCAAGTAGTAGAAGAGAGGGAAATGCCAGTCGAGTAATATTTATTTTGACTAGGGGTGACTCCATCATTTACGAGGACAGGAAGATGGATGACTCTGTTATCCAGATGACACTGAAGGTGAACGAAATAAGAGCTGCTAGTTTTGGATCACCCGGCATCGACCGCAAGAGAAAAGCTGAGTGGGAGATTTCAGGCAAGTCCAAGTCTCCAAGAGTCAATGAAAAGGAAAATGCATCTTGGTTTCCTGATGAAAACGGAAACAAGAAGAAAGACTTCTCAAGGCAGTCAAGTTTCAACACCCTTGATCTCAACCTGAAGGCCGATGAGGATGATGAAAGCGAGGGAAAACCAGGGGAATTCAGCCCCATGTCAAGTGACCTGACTCGTGAGACTTCATCTGATCAGCTTAGTCCAAAAGGGCTTCTTGATATGATCAAGAACCGTTTCGTTTTCGATCGAAATCAGGCTCATGATAGAGAGATGACAGAGGTTTTGTCATCCAAGTTTAAGAGTAATGTTAATGAGGTTTTTGGGGGTCAAAATGGGGTATACTTTAGCATTGAAGAGAGGGTATTAGGGGAGGTATTAGAAGGGTCCGGTTCTTTTGTGAATAGTCAGTTTGAGAAATGGCTAAAAGGCATCTTTCAAACAAGCTTGAAAACAGCTAAATTGGGGGGGAAAGAAGAGGGTATAGGTGTTAGGCTTTGTTTTGGATTCACTAGTGATAGAGTTTTTGAGGATGGATTCATGGGTACTTGTCTCCCCAGGAAAATCCAAGTCTCTTTCATGGACTGACTGGCTAGCTAGTCTCTTTGTAAAATCCATCACCAGATGACATTGCATCACAATGTCCTTGTGTAACTTCTAATTTTCATAATAGGATGTGTTTTGTTTTTTTCCCTTCTCTTTTAGCCTTCCTTTTGCTACATCCATGAGATCCATTTCACCAGCAAATAGCCAGCTCTGTCTTCATTACCAGCATCAGAATTCCCTATTCAGCTCATCAACTAGACCATTGTACAGGAAATGCAAGCCTGGACTATTCAATCTCTCAAGTCTCTCATTCTGGGCTATATTCTAACCTGATTCTGGATTACTCAATCTCTTTAAAATTTCCCAACTATTCAAGCTTCATGTTAGATTGGAAATCTTAGCAAATCTTAGCACTTGCCTAAAGCTTCTTTCAAGATCATATAGTGAAGGCACAATTCCAACCTGAATCCTGCCCTCTAGTTCTTTTTTCAAGGAGAAAGCACTCGACTGAATTAAACACTTAATCAATTCTTTCAAGATAAGCTTATCATGCAATGTTAGAACCGTTCAACTTGAATTGTATTCTCAGAATCCATCAATTATTGCTCCTTATAAAACACCGTGCAATGATTCATTCCTCATCACAAACTTAATTAATCATAATAATGAGACGATAATGAAGGAAAAAGAAAGGGGATGGAGAGAGCATACTGCCTAAGCAATGATGAGAGCATTGACACATCAAGAACCCGAACAACTAACTTAAAAAACATATCGTCTAATCGTATAAAATTGTATGCACAAAGTGGAAGATTTCTAGCATGGAAGATGCGGAACCCACTCACTTGAAAAGGGTTTCTTAAGAAAGTTTCTTGATTAAAAAATGTTATCCTAGTTATTTTAATTTCCCATTCATCTACTCCTTTAATTAAATTTCATATCATCAAATATTTCATCTTCACATGCAAGATTATAGTTTTAAAATCTAATTTCGGGCAAGAACAGGTTCGGTCAAATATTTTTTTTTAAATAAAATAATATTATTTTAATAAAAAAAATCAATAATTTTTTATTTGGGTTAATTGCATAACGAGTCGAAATAGAAGCTAACCTGGACATGTTTACATTTCCAAGTCGGCAAGTCCAGAGTCGATGCCCTACAAGCCAATTTGAAGGACAAAACAAATCTTCTCCACTACAAGCCAATTTCTAACTATTTGCTTAAGAAATTCCATTTCTTAAACTAAGTAGCCTCATTATTTGACCTAAAGGACTAATAATAATAAGCAAAGCCATGATTGCATCAAACGGCGGAAGTGGTGACTGTCTTCCTGTGGTAGAACATCCAATTAATTCGTCTTTATATGCTTTATATATATATATATATATATATAGATCACTGTAGAATTTAATTCAGATAAGCACAGCTTTAGAAAAGCTACCGAGTGACCTATCATGTTAATTAAAGAAAAGATGGGGTTTCTTGTGGGGCAATGATGGCTGTTTTTCCTTGATATTGCTTTTAAACATGTTGTCGATTTTTTACCTCCTCCATTAGGGTTCTTCATGAGGATTGATTGGTGAAGCCTTCCTATTCCTTGTCCCCCTCCATCGTAATATAAAAAAGTACGCCTACGGATACAGAAAAATTGTGCTCGAGTATTTCTTCGGTTATTTATGAAGTCATTTTGGAGTTTTCACGGCCACCTACTAACGACTGGAAACAAATTCTCCTCCGGCTTAAACCCCGTCCCTCCGCCGAGGATGTGGAAAGAGGATGTCTTAACCTAAATTTGTTATTGGGCGGGGGAAAAAATTGTAAGAGGCGTGTCAAAAGCTATTACTCTAATTCTTATAGTACATAATGATTCCATCATCTACCAAGTACTTTAATTCTTTATTTATTTTTTATTTTAAATTAAATTTTTTAATGTTTTTAGATTATTTTTACATGTCAATGTTAAAAATAATTTAAAAAAAAACATCATTTTAATGTATTTAAAAAAAAAACACTTTCAAAAACAACTTCAACTAAACTTCTAAACAAACACTTAACTTTTAGTATGATCATTATTATTGAAACAATTAATTTTAAAACCAGAATAAATGAAGTCAATCATACGAGTAAAAAATCATCCAAGTCGACCGAGTTTTATCCAGTCAATATTGTTTTTTTTTCAAATTGAAACCTAGCCCAAATGACTTCAAGGAGGGGGATTCTCAAGTCAACTGAACAGAACGGACCGTGTTTAACAAGGTGTTTCTGGTACATCACATTCCGAGAATCCTACATTCCAGATGTACATGAATCCGAGATACAAAACAGCTTTAACTGGACAAATGGCACTTGCTAAAGAAGGCAGAAATGCTTGTAGCACACTGATCGGTCAAATAAATAAGGGCCAATGGGGAACGAATATACATGAATTTTTTAAGTTGGAAAGGTGGCATGCCTTGAGCACATGACGTGTATGCTAAGGAAGTCTATTCCTTTTAAGAGCCTGTTTGAGATAGTTGTTACTCTAACTTTTCAAAGTATTTTTCATGCTGAAATATATCAAAATGATGTTTTTTTATTTTTTTAAAAATCATTTTTGATATCAGCATATCAAAATGATCTAAAAACACCAAAACATATTTCTTTAAAATGAAAAAAAAAAATTGAAACACAATTTGAGAAGCTGTTTCAAACAGCTTCTAAGACCCTTCTAGCTCTGTGGAAAACCACTTCTGGGGCACATTTACTGATCTGGAGGACTTCTGATTGGAGCAGCAACCTCGACGTGTGTGACAGATTCTCAGTGTAGCTTCATCGTTTTCTTCAACGGAACACTTGAAATCCTAGCTTTTCAGCGCAATGCTACATTTACAGAGGTTCTTGCCAAAATCACCATTTGATTTGTAAGGTCTGCCAGTAGGACCCACTCATTCAACGGGTGAGATTCTTCCGGGAATTTTTTTGGTAAAATTAGAATATCAAAATCTATGCTGATTTTAGAGTAGGGTTAGGGTTAACATCCAAGAATGAAGGACACGCTTTAGGTTAGCGAAACGTTATGGAATTTAATAAAGCTGTAACATGCACTCTGAATATTCCTCAACAAAAGCTTTTGCTATTAAATTGCCTCAGATATACACTATTGTTACACGATACAAATTAGGAAACAAAAAAAACAGAGAAGCCTAGGGTCAGAGGCTAAAGAATGTTAAAAAAAGGCCACTAAATTCATCAAATCAAGGCAAAGGAAGCTCGTATACAAAGAATGACTTAATTGGGGTGTTAATCTACGTTGTTGGGCATATCTACTGTTTCCATATAAACATTTATGTTAGGGTGGGATGGCATAATAAAGTTCACACCCAAAGCATACCGTTACTGAGAACTCGAAAAAAGTAGGAACTTACGATGAATCGGACGGTATTTGGGTTGATGAGGACGCCTCAGAAAGATGTAGAGATGTGACTGAAACATCTATATCTCCTTCAAGGTTGAGCAATGGTTTTAATCTTCTCTTGACTTCACTGCTTTGTAGATCAATCTCCTCGATAATCATCGACAGCGCAGACTTGCAAGATTCGTCATCCCTGAATGCTAAGGTCCATCTCCCATCAACCAGGGCTTTTGTCTTAGCCTTCCCATGAGTAATGGATTTAGCAGGATCCAAAACAGGTATAGTAGATGGACGGATCCGCAAGTGTAACCATCTTGAATGCGTCTCATCAATTGTAGGCTGATGGTAAAGATCAAGAAAGATAAAGAAAATGTGAAAATAGAATCATTCTTCTGAGATATTAGAATGTCTCTGTTCATATTATCGAGTAGTGCATGCTCACGGAAAAATGGGCTACATGATACATAGAAAAAAGGTCTGTGCATACATGACAATGTTATAAAAAAATCAGTAATTATCATCCAAGGAAGCAATCTAAAGAAAGAGAAGGCACAACAAACCCAGACATACATTTGAACCTGCCAGAGGAGCAACAATACGGATGATTCCATAATGCTTCTTCAAGGGTAATTCTTCAGCAAGTATGATCCACCCGGATGAGCCCACGGAGGTTGCTAAAAAGCAAAAATAGCGTTCTTTACCCCTCTCAAATGCAATCCTACAAGGCACGGCATCAACTGCATATGGCAGTGACCAGAGAGATTATACCAAGAAATGTTTTAATCATCTGACTCTCACAATAAATTTCTAAGAAAATAAAGCCATACTTCAGAAGTTAGAAGCAACAGGTCATATAGGCTAATCATCAGTTATCTAGGCAAATAGTGCTCCAAGCAACACCATTATCATATCATATACCATCACTGTCATTGTTATTATCATCATCAGTTAATCACATCAAGAACCAGATGGAAAACCGACCTAGTGTCAACTCGGTGCCTAGTTTTGGACCTGAAGCATCCAGACCAGCAGTTCTTGCACGGGAATTTTCAGGGATATCACTTGGAAGACAAGCAGGAGGCTGGTCAGGTAAAGCTCTACCTAGGGAGAAAACGTGAAGTTGATGAAGAAGTACAAACACCTGAAATGGAAATAAAAATAAAAAATTATAAACTGTAACAGTACAGAAAGAATAACAGCAGAATTCCTACATGATATCTTATTGCCAGATTATGTAGGGCATTTATTCTCAATATTTCTCATAATACAAACTCAAGCAGCAGGTCAAAGTCACACTTGCATGTGTGCGTACAGAGAGTATCTTAAAGTTCATTGACTATAATATCAGCATAAACCACATTTACATCTTTCTTAAACTTTATCAACTTGGAAGGGAAAAAATAGCTGAGCAAGAAAGAATTCAAAAGCGAACCTTCACCACCTTGCACATTCTTTCACCAGCAATAATTGATGATTCACTGGGAAGAACATCTACAAGTCAAATAGAAACACTGAGTGAATATTACCGAACAAATTCCCAACCCTGTAATGAGTGGAAGAAGAATATCCAAAAGCATATCCCAACCCTGTAATGAGTGGAAGAAGAATATCCAAAAGCATATCTATTGCACGATAGTATTACCATCAGCAGAGGGTTTCTCTAATGGAAAAGGTGTGCACTTCGGCTCTTTCTGGGGAGATGAAGCTTCCATTGCTGAAGTGCAAATTTAATTGGTCAAATACATAAGTCAACCTCTCACTCAAAAAAGTTATTTGCAACATTCAGAGTTCTACCAAATAAATACCTCTTTTACACCTTTTCCATTCATCATGTAAGATGGTTACAAGTAGATCAGGCCAGGTACCTCTTGTCTCCTCAAGAAGAGCGCAAGTGCAGTTCTTATAAGAATCCTGTGCATGAGAAGTCTACTGAATCATTACAATATAATGATATTACTAGATCATCCAAAGACACAACATCCACGAATATAAGACATGCATCATGAAACCCAATAGCATAAAATCATGATTTCAAACATTGGCTGCAATGTGACAATTACCTAACATCCCATTATGTTGCACTTTTATAACTGGTCATCATGTATTGACACAATTCATACAATTTATTGGGGAGTACTACTTACTTTCAGTAATTTAAGATGCTGGCTATTGAATTCTGCCACACTATAAGGAAGTAGCTGACGAAAAAGCCAGCCACCAACCCACAATGTCTCTGGAGATATATTTGAACGACAAAAAAGACTAACCAATGCGTTGAGCACCTGCACAACACATTACATGACTAATCAAGTACATATTGGATATTTTCCCAAAAGAGGAGCTTGTTAACATTTTAAAGGGAATGGAAGTTGAACCATTTTTCAATATAGTAAAGAATATTCAGCAAAGTACGAAAAACAAGCATAATTCCTGTCTACTATGTAAGAGGAACTTCAACTTGTAATAATCGACTTGTAGCAAGAGGCTTTTGGCACATAATTTATCAAATCATAATTTTTTATAGCAAAAGGAAAAAAATTCTACTTATTTCATGATTCGTCTTGCTGCCTCAGGCTGCAGCTATCTAGAACATGATGCATATCAAAAGGATCATATACCTCAAGCTCCTGCTGTCAACCAAAGTGCGGGCCAATAAAATTGAAATTTCTATCCCAGAACATATTCAGATTGACAGGCCACAAATGCATTCAAAGAGCTCACATTTGACTCAAAAAGAAAAACATGCCTGAAATCTATGTGCTGAGGGGCTTGTTCCTGCCTCGGGAGAAGAGCACACTACTCCATACTGCTCCTGTTATATATTATTTAAAGGAATAAGAAAACAATCATCATGTGGAAATGAAAGTGTCTTGTTTACTCAAAATAAGATAGGAAGTAGTAAGGAAAATTAGAACATGAAAAAACCTTCAAGGAACAAGTGTAACCACATCGCAATAAAGGAGATTCTCGATCATAATTACTTTAAAAAAAGAATAATTGCTGTAAATGGATTTATCAGTAGTGAAACAGTTTGATTCCACAGAGAAGAGGAACATTGTATGTCTAAGTTAGATGATGATTAATCAAAGTTGTTGAATAAACCTACACCTATTATGTGCAGTAAGACCCTAGTTTTTCTTCCAAAAAATTTATAACAAGCAGGGTACAACAGGAAAATAACACAATACTAGCCGCATTAATTTGAACAGATGCTAAAGTAACCTTCTACCCTGCAACTAAATCAATTTTGAATTTTAATCTTATAAGCAATCAAAACATTAACTCCTAATTATATACTGTGATAATTCACATATTATAACAATTTCAAGACAATACAACCAAGATTCCATTTTTTTTCCTAGATCCCGTTGCACAAGATACACCATTGCTAATATGTCTATGAGGGAGAGAAAAGGGGATGGAACCGTTACCTTTAGAGCTTGTAGATAGCCATCAAGCTCATAATTAAATTCATCTTTTATAGAGCTCCTTCCTAACGAAAAAAGTTGATCTTCCCGTGAGTCCTCACCAACCAATGCTTGCTGCAGAGATGAGGACAAACCATTTAATTTTACCTCCTTGCCCAATCAACAAGTAAAAAGTCTCACCAAAAATTAGTTTAGATTAAAAATAACAGGATCATGACAGCCAAAGTATTAGATACAATTAAAATCCATGCTGTATTGGCAATACAGTATCTAGCTAATAACCATAATTCCAATTCACAATTTAGTAGCAAGAAATATGAAATGCGTATTGTTTACCAAACATGAAGTCGGAAAAATAAATAAATAGTATCCCAACACAGCTACCAAGAGGAAAAAATATATCCACAACTTACCAGTAAGAGTTTCTTGTGTTGCTTGCGCTGAGGGAGAATTCCAAGAGCATCTAGCATTATTTCATCCAATTCTACTAAAAGAGATATCCAATAAGATAACAGCAATAGAAATCAGTAGCAACAGAAGCTGGATAATTCCAAAAAGAAAACCTTTTGTTTGCAACAATGTAGCCAACATGCTCAAAGAACCCAGAACTTGAAGATCATCTCCAGCTGTAATATATGAAAGCAAAGCATCCCTGCAAGCATTACAAAGATCAAGACACAGTTGGAAGGGATAGCAAACAGAAGCTGAAAACTCAGAAAGCTAGTGAATCAGAAACTGCAGCTCAAGTCAAGAAGCAGCATTTAGAAGGCAGCCAGTGCTTGGTTAGTTAGTCAGTTAGCCAGAGATAGAAAACATTCTAGTCACTTCATAAAGCAAGCAACAAATAATAGACTGAAACTGGACAGTAAGGGAGGAGATCGAAAATGGAAAGACTTTGTAATTCAGAATTTATTAATCTTTACCTCAAAGTTGAATGAGAAACACCTTTTGAGATAATATTTTGAGGATGAACTTGGGAAGAGCTAGACAAGCTCCGCATGATCTGTTTTGAACATCCATTCACCTCAATCACATTCTCATTTTCTGACTGCTGGATTTCAGGCACATGACCATTGAGTTGAGTTTCAGAATCTGCAGCAAAAGCCTCCGGTGGACAGAAAAGAGCAGCAGCAATGGTATTTGCCAAATCTTTGATTTTAACTATCCGTAAGATGCAACAGAGCAAATATAGAGAAGTGATAGCGCCAATCTGAATATCCTGAATTCACAAGCTACCAGGGTTAAGTAAGAAAAATTTGTATTCCATAATCAAAAAGTGCATCAGCACCTGTTAAAAGCCCTTGAGCTCAAAGGGAAAAACTAAAGAATGAAACAAGAGCAAGTTCATACATTAGCAGAATCAAACTGCAAAGATGGAAGAAGCAATGGAAGAAGCAAAAGTTGCATAATGTTGTCTGTTATTAATCTCCCAACATCAGGAATCCCTGCAGAAATAGCATCACTAATATAGTAGAGATCGTCCTCGATTTCATCCACAGCTGCGAGAATCGCAGTGGTTGTATCTGAGTCTGGGTTTCTGCCTCAGCAACCAAACAACAATATTTAGGACTAAGTACTTTCAACTCACCGTGATACAAAGTTTTAATTATCCTACTCTTACTTTAGAGTTTCAGAGACCAATCCATTTAGATCAATGCACTGCTTCCGGAAAAAAGTAAGCAAGCTAGAAAAATAATCAGCATGAGGGGCCTTCACAACATATCTATTCACAAATTCATCTCCAACTGAAAACCAAGAGGATATAGAAGAAAACTTGTTCAGTTTACAGAAAACAATTGCAAGATAAACAGTTGGAGCAAAAGGAGCAGGGATAGAATAACACCCACTCACCATGATAGACATTGAGTGTAAGAGCACGGACTGCGGTACGGATCATATTCTCTTCATGGAAAGCAAACCGTATTGCCTCAACATACAATGGAAAAGAAACAACTTCTTCCTACATGCACAAAGCAGTAGAAGAAAACATCAATAAGCTATAGCATGCACAGAGATGGCTTGATTTCAGATATAGCCCAGCAGAAATTAAGAAAAACATGAATAAGAACATGAAAATATTATAACTAAAATTGATGCAATGTTTAGACCAGCAAACAACCACCCCAACTAGTTTGGGATTGAAGCTTTGCTGTTGTTTAGGCAGCAAGCCATGCATTGCTTGTCAGCTTGAACCACTTAAAATCAGCCAGGTGCCCCGGGATTTCAGTTTCGGTGATTCTCATCAACATATAATACTCAAAAGCACTTTGTAGTGCTGTTCAAATGGACTTTTGAATGTGTCGACAATACGGTGCACTGCACAGGTATGCAATTACACAATTGTCCTTGTCTATAAGTGCAGAATCATGCTATGGGATAGCCCTCGTCAAAAATGTACTCAACATCAAATCTCAAAATTATCTTTATTTATTATCAATTTTTATATTCTTTGAAACTTCAGGCACAAGAACATTTATAATATATAATAAGGACAAAATTGGGATCATGCAATAAAAACAAAGTAGAAAAAACAGACAAGCCTACATTTTGCGTCTTCACGAACAAAGAAATTGTGTTCTTGTCAAGTTTCGCACTTATTGCCCTTCAAGAACCGCAAAACATGTCGTTAGAAAATCATACCCAACACAAATTACCAACATATCAGTCAATTACAACCAAAACAACTTAAAAAACAAAACACGCACCTCAAAAAAGAAATGTAGTAAGACAACAACTCCTCATTCCTAAAATCAAATGCATAAGTTATTAAAAAATTAATATGCTCATTACTGAACATATAATCTGCAAAAACAAAAACAACTTGTTAAGAGAATCCAACAAAACATAAAGCAAACAAGATTCAATAGTTCAGCAACCAAACTCACATATTGCATGCTCAGATTTTAAATTCTGAATCATGATGCTCATCGTTTGCAGCAATTGACGCGAAATTGAAACAGTTCTGCTAACCTTCAGTATCCTCACAAACTCTCCCATTACTTGCCTTTCCATAAAAAACCTAAAGGGCACAAAGAATAACAATTCAAATTCATGAAAAAATAACAGAAACCTAACCTATGGAAACAAAAAGTTATACAATTGTTCAGTCTTACTCAAAATAGTTTGAATCATGCTGGTCTCCGTACGTTATTAGTTCCGAAATCGATCTCAAAGCCTCTATAACAAAGTCCTTTAACATCATCATCAACAACAAAATCCGGTTCAATGAGTGTAAAATTAAAAATTAAAAAAAAAAACTACATTGATTTTTATTAAGAATTAATAAATTACCTTATTAACATTATTTACAATTTGAACTTTTTGCAGCTGATCAATAAAATATCTGCAAACAAACAGAAATAGAATTAAAAAAAATAGAATTTCGTTCAAAAAACAGCCGAATTAAATAGTAGACAGTGACGTGCCGTACAAATAATTTGGAAAAAAATAAAGAAAAATGGATGCAATTGACTAGAGAGTGTAAATGTCTTGAAAAATCAAAAGAAAATTTGACTGTTAAAAACAGTAAAATAAAACATAATCGCGAGAAATTGAGAGCAATTAGTACACAAAAAGAGAAATTAGTGAAAATTAAGAGAGAGACCTGAGTTCATCTAAGGAGAAACGATCTCTGGATCTCCAAAAGGAAGACCACATGATTTGCAGTTTTAACTCTTGATCACAGCCGTCGGATTGAGAGAATCATTCTTTCATTCGTCCGAAGCTTATCTCCGAGTTTTCCGATGATAGCTATACTGATAAACCGTAAAACGGAGGACGATGGAGAGAGACAACGATCGGAGGGCTCTGAGTATGGTGATGGCAAGCGAAGAATGAAAGAACACTTTTTTTATTTATTTATTTTAAATTTTAAATTTTGGATTTCTTTCTTTGATATTATTTATTGTTCTACTAGTTTTGTGTTTCGATTAAGAGAGGAAAGGTAGACTTCATATCAGTCCCTATAGATTGCATAGTATGACACTTCTATAACTATATCTTTAAATTTCCAATGCTAATCATAATCTTTAATAGACAATGTTTTATTAAATTTAAGGTGGTTTTTTAAAAAATTAAGATTATAATCAATTGCTAATGACCTGTTGCTTTATAATGAATGGCATGCTATGGATTTGATTTTTTTGCAAATATTAATTTTGTATTTAATATTATCATAGATTACACAATACAATTTTATATATTTTTAATCCAAGTTCTTATCAAAATTTAAGATTGACTCCATGAATATTTTTTATTAAAAAAAATTGAAATTATAGCTAGAGTAATAGCATTTCTAGGTCAGTGTAAAGATTAAAAAAAAAAAACATAAGAATTAAACGTGGTTAAAGTTTTCATTTGGTATTGCAGTTCAAATATAGGGTGGTTGATATTTATTTATTTATTTATTCATGTTTTAGAATTGTTTTGATATATTAATGTCAAAAAAAAATATTGATCAATTTTTTAGTGAAAAACATTTTATAAATCAATTGTCAATACATTTCTAATAGTATTTTAAATCAAAATTGGGGTGAAATTAGTTAAATAAAAATTAAAAAAGCTAGATAAATGTTTTTAATAGTATTTTAGTAGTGGAATAGGACACAATTAAGATGTTTTTGAAACTATAGAGGTTTTTTTGTAAGTGGGAGTGGAGAAGGTGAAATAAGAGGGGCTAAAATATAAAAAGAGAGAGAATGAATATGCTAGAAAGGTAGAGATGGCTGCTTGTGTTGTGTTGATGTATGGGTGAGCTGGCAGTGCCAAAATATATTAATTATTTAATGTGTGTTTGTTTGTGGTTCAGTTAATTTTTGCCTCGTGTCATATGTATATAAGCCCATGATGGGATTGTGGGCCTATATTAAAGAGCCCAGGTTGCAGTCCATAATGATGGACAATATTGAGGAATATACTCGTAACATTCTGCATGTCGTCAATCTCAGTTAGCTTTCCTTTTCGGGTAATTGTAAAGGTTTTCGGACAATCATATTCATGAATCAACTCGGAACAGGGACAGACTTGGAAAAAAACTTGAATCACTAGATCAACTAATCTGTATTAGAATTACGTTATTTAATTTTTTTATTAGTGTTGACCTATCAAGTTTGATAAGATTATGAAAAACATAAATAGAATTAATTATATTTTATCGGGTTAATATTTTGTTTAGTTTAACTAAAACTTGATCTGTAACAAGCTGTGCTCTGAAATTCACTGAGTGACTCCTGAGGGCAATTGAGTTTAATAATCATATGATAAAAGAAAAATTATTGTTGTTCTTGTACATTTTGGATAATTGTAAGGATAACTTGGAAAATAAATTATAATGGATGTGATTTTATTTTTATTTTTATTGACAAAACAATGAAGTGTGTTAATGGCATTGAGGTATTTTTGGCGATTGTGGTTTAAAAAGAGTAAAAAAAAAATAGTTGTGATTTTAAAAAAAAAATTAAAAATATAATTTTAGTTAAAATTATTATGAAATGAGTTTCTGAATATAAAACAAATAAATAAAAAAATTGAAATGTAACTATACATGATGGAATCAAGTGTAAAACTAGAAGTTATTTTGGTTAACCAAATAATTTTTTTTCTATATGATTAAAAATGATCACAAGGTCCAGAACATTCCATTCCTGAAACACAGGTTCTATTAACACATGTCCCAGAGCTACACCACAGTTCTAATTCAACTGCTGTGAACTGCTCAAAAAGCTATCAGCTAACGTTGCAGCAAGAGTCATTTGAACCAAGTTGTCGATACCATTTCAATCGTTGTTCTGATTTTTTTATTAGAACGAAATGTTCCGTTTTAGGAGTGTTTTGACGTGATATTTCGGAATTGTACTGTTCATATATAATTAAATATATATATATATATAAAAAAATTAATTTAACAAACATAATTAAAATTCAAAATAAATTAACTTTAAATTATACAATATAAATACAAAAGTCAAACAAATATAATCTCAAAATTAGAAAAAAAAATCACAAATTAATCAAAATAAAAGGATTTTAAAGCCGGAACGGTACCGAGACATTCCGGCTGAAATTTAGCCAGAATTAAAACCGAGATAAAAACAACGCTGTTTCATCTCGGTTTTTTAATGGAACGGAATTGACAACTTTGATTTGAGCCATAACTAACAAAAAGGTTAATTTTAGCCATGGGACAGGAGCTTAAGGCTCTTGTTTGCCAACAAAAACAATATAACATGTTTCCCCATTGTCACCATGGGGCTTTAGCCAGTTCTTGGAACCGAAGCTCAAGATTCCCAGCATTATCTTTCTCAAGAATTCTCATCCCCTCTTCGGCATTATCTTTTTCAAGTCTAGCTTTCTTGTGCTTCTCTGACTTAACAGATAAGTTGATGAGTCGTTCCAACCTAGCAAGCAAGAAATCAACCTTCATTCCTAGCCCCAGAAAGGCCTTGAGAGTCTTCTCCCACGTTGTAAAATTATCGTAGGAGGTAGTGATCTTGGAAGCTCTAATGGCATCAGCAATGTTAATTGTCTCAGAGATTATTCCGGCAATTAGTTTGCAGTTAAGACCCTCGATAAAATTTTCATGGAGAAAACATTTTTGACTGCGGCAAAGCTCATAATACTTCATTTGAAGGTGTTTGGAGAGCTCACAGTTTATTACCAAACCATTTACTAGGATGTCGAAATCCTCAAAACTGCTCACTTCCTTGAAATCAATCACAGTTTCTGACATTCTGATTCCGTCTGTGATTTCAAAGCCAAAATCCTCACTTTCATTCTCAGAATGATCTGATATAAGTCTAGCGTTAGAAATACCGGGCATCGTGTTGTTCTCTTCAGGATTGTTTAGATAGAGGTGCTCCAAATCCTGATATTCCATTTCTGCCTCTGCATGATCTGTAACAGTGACAATAAATAATGAAATTATTATATTTTTAAATTATTTGGGCCATCTGTAGCTTGACAAGGGAGCATAAATCTGCTGAATAGAGAAAAGACTTACAAGGATTCATTTGCTTAACACTAGAATCAAAATTTATAAGGGCAAGAGCACCATCCACTTCTTCTGAACTGTTTGCTCTCACAATGTAGACCTTAAAACAATGTAAATATCAACAAAATTAGAAAATACTATACATAAAATATTGATAACTTCAAATTTGGGATTTGCGATCACATGTAAGATCGGTTTAGGATCATGGGATCCTTTTCTATCAGATAATAAGAGTTGTTGCACAAAATGTATCTCTAAATAATTGCCTCATGGGTCCTATATATATATATATATATATATATATGAAGAAGAAATCATGTAACGAAGGGGATTCTTATTAGAACAATTGGTACTTTGAACTTGGAATGAGCACGAAGCAATTAGCATACTTCTTTTATATTTTGAGTTGTTCTGCCACATAAATTGCTCAAGACCTTTGGTCTCTGCCAGGACCCGATGAAAAAAACAGAATCACTTATTACAGACTTGTTGAGAATGATTTTGATCTAGATGCAAAGTAACATTCATGAATATATCACAATCCACGACTCTAAAACTTCTCCAAGAAAGTTTTACTCATTCTATTTATTTAATGGCCACAACAGAGCAGGAATTGCACTCAAGCAACGACAACCATAGTACACTTAAGAAGAGAGTTCATATAGTTACCTTGAATTTCGTCGGCTTGACAAGATGAAAAACCAACACATCTCCCTCCTTTAAGTTGTGATCAACGGAGAACCCTCTCCATCCACCACTAAGTCCTGACTTGTGTGCGAGATATTTTGTTTGAGAAGTTTTTCCACTTCCATCTTCCAAAACAATAACTGTATCCTCACTTGGCAAATGTTCATCACAGAATTTCTTACAAAGACCCTATCATTCAATAAATAAACTCATTCAATTCACTAAAATACCAAATTCATAAAATATGAAGGAAAAAAAAAGAATGGTTTACCAGCCAAAATCCTCCACTGACATGTGAGGGCAGCATATACTTGATCAGGCTAGGGAATTCTGACGACAGACTAGCTTGAATCTCTATGGCTCTCATCATGGCTTTAGATTTAACCCCATCATTAACAACTGTGCTTCTCTTCCTTTTGTAGCAGCTATATGTGATAAAATGGAATCAAAATTTAATCAAATTTGAAAGGAAAAATTCAAGATCTTACACTTTAAAAGAATATCAGAGAGCCTTTACATTTATTCACTAACCTTTCAGATTTCACAGAAACATTATGCAGTGCCTGTTGAAGAATTCACAGTACCTTTCAATCAATCCATCTTTACGATTCTTAACATTTAAACAAGCTATGAACATTTGACAGTGCAACAGAAAAATAATAAAAAATTCATTTCAGAACAAAAAACATTTGATGAAATATAGAGTCAAAATCAAAACATTTCCAAAACCCATTTTCTAAAAAAAATTGAAACCAACCATGGAGTAAAGATTCTCACTTGTTTCTTGGTATTTGTTTTGGTTGAAGCCAAAACCAGTTCACTTCCTTTCACCTTTGATGACCTTCCTCGCTTTGCCTACAACGAACACACAAAACAAGCAA
Organism: Salix arbutifolia; assembly: GCA_025169955.1. NCBI lineage: Eukaryota > Viridiplantae > Streptophyta > Magnoliopsida > Malpighiales > Salicaceae > Salix > Salix arbutifolia. Next base: position 1,624,565 of record CM045917.1, on the reverse strand, counting down.
AAATAACCAACAATCAAAGAGGGCAGGCAGTAGACACACGTAAAGATGAAGAGAGAAAGAGGGGGGGAACCTGCTGTGTATTTGCTTCAAGTATAGCCATTGCTTGGTGGTATTTGTAGCGGTAAACAAGCAAGGAGGGTAAGGTTATTTTGGAAGGGAAAGGGAGTGCAATTTCAGAGATAAAAGTAGAAAGTTCCTGAGATGAAGGAGAAGATGTTAAGACCCGTTTAAATTTGATTTTTTTGGACTGTGCTTTAGTCCATGCTGGTGCTATGCTAAAATGTCACTTCCTAGAATTACACGATGTTTGAGAGAGTTGTTGCTAGTTTTTTATAGTTTTTCAAAAAATATTTCGTGCCAAAATACATTAAAATGATATTTTTTTATTTTTTAAAAATCATTTTTTATATCATCACATCAAAATGATTTAAAAACACTAAACTATATTTATTTAAAATGAAAAAAAAAAATTGTAACTTTTTTTAAAACCATGATTGAAAAGGCTAAAACAAATGCCACTTACAGGGCTCTCAGAGCCTGCCTAAAATGGAGCCAAATTCTCAATTGATTTAAAAAAAATATATAATGTTTAATTTAAAAAAACAATTACTTGGAAATATATTAAATAATATTATTTTAATATTAAAAATTATATTATATTAAACACTAAAAGTATTTTAAAACAAGATAAATTTAATATTTTACAAAAACACTTTGAAACCTAAACAACAAAATTATTTTAAATTATTTTTTATTGTTTTGATATATTAATATTAAAATATTTTTTATTATTATTATATTTCTAAAACAAAATAGACACTATTATAAAACAACAAGAGGATCACCAGCTAGGTTGGGCGAGTCAAATACTTATGTCTCAGATGGGTTTTGAACTTGCTCATGAACTTGCATTATTAGGGCTCTTGATGTTTCCCTCCAGTTCACCTGGGTTTGCCTTGAAAAGGCAGGAAAGTGAGTGGAAAGTAAAGGCGGGAATGGAAAGTTTTGAAATGGATCCCAAAGATCAAGCGACGTGAAGAATATATTAAAATAGGCGTGCTGAAAAGTAAAGTGGATGGTACTTTCTGGAACATGGATGGGTGGGCTTTTGCCTTTTTGAGGATGTAAGGGCGGGTTGTCGGTGAGTCCATATAAAGCCTAGTATTAATGGGCCTTGGACATCATGTAATATATATGCCTTGGTCGTTTAAAATTGAAATTGAATTCGATTTTATAATTTTAAATATATGTATTTGTTGTTATGTAAGTAAAATATAATTGATAAAATTAATCAATTTTATAATTATCAACTCATCAGTTTTTTTTTATTATTATTATTTGTAGAAAAAGAAAAATTGACTAGAGTTTAGCGCATCAGTATTCTTATTGTTGAAAAGAAAGAAAGAAAAAGTGGTGAGCAATCATAGATTTTATTGTTTGCTGGATTTTCAAACTTATTTAGAGTCTTATTGTTTCTGCGGTTGTACCGCCATTTGCTCAAATTTTAAATTTTTATTTTATTTTAAATGAAAATTTTTTGGTGTTTTTAAATCATTTTGATGTGATGATATCAAAAATAATTTTAAAAAAATAAAAAATATATAATTTTAATGTATTTTTGAACGAAAAACACTTTCAAAAACAACCACAACCACCCTCCCAAACAAGCAATTAATTTTGTTAGGTATTTTATCCCCCTTCTCTCTCTAGTCATTATCTTAATCACCCAAATCAAATCTTTGTACTAGCGCTAATTCATCTATTTTCACACACACACACTCGTCTTTATTAAGTTATAATGTAAAAATTAATTCTATCACATTTATTTTTTATGTCAATGTACCTGATCCATATATAAAAAACTAAAAACTGAGATTTTTTTTTTTAAATGGACTTTAAATGAGGATTTTTTGTTTCATTCTTTGTAAGTTTTTATTTTTTCTTGGTGAATTTTCTTGATCATCTCACTCGTGAAGTAAATCCACATTACTAAAAGTGTGCTTGTCATTACATTTTATAAATATTTTGGAAAAAAAAATATTTTTTTTATATTTTAAATTAAATTAAATATTTTTGTTGTTTTTAAATTATTTTTATGTACCGATATCAAAAATAATTTTAAAAAAATAAAAATAATATTATTTAAATACATTTCTGAATAATTTTTTTTTAAAACAACATTAATCACAATAACAATAACTTTTCTGTGTACTTTTGTACGATTAATATATATTTTTCTACTTATTGATTAGTTTAAGATTATAGGGCTGTTTTTGTAATCTATTCTAACTAGATTACAGCACACCAATGAATTTGAACAACTTTTAGTAAACAATTGATATAAATATATTTTTTAAATACCATTTTTAAAATTTTTAAATCAAGATGATTTTTTAATAATTTTATATTAACCTGCTCGTAATTTTTTTTTCAGATAAAATTCAATACGATGTATAAATCTCAACCATCGCAAGCAATGACCAAATGAGCTTCGAGAAGTTTGCAGTGGACACGGCAAAAATCCGGAATGCAAGCATGAAAGTAGAAAAAACAGGAAGACTAGACTGCACTGCTTATGCTACACTCAAGAGGAAATAAAGGCCACGATTCTCTTTCCCGTCTAAATGTATTAGTGTTTGATAGTAAAATAACTTTTATTTTTTTATGTTCTTAAAAATCATATTATATTAATCTCATTTTCTTTAATAATTTTAAGATGTTGATATGTAAAATTATATATAAAAAAGTGTTTTAAAAACAGTATATACCATAATATTAATTATACAGTACTCTTTTACTTCTTAGGGAATATTTGAAACTGCGTTTTAAAAATATTTTTTTTAATTTTAATTTTTTTTAGTGTTTTTAGATTATTTTAATATACTAATATCAAAAATAATTTTAAAAAATATTATTTTGATATATTTTTGAATTACAACATTCTCAGACTGAGATTTACTTTGTCAAAGTCAATTTTTAGTCAAAAGTTTATTTGAATTATTAGAGGTTAAAGGTTGACACTTGTGTCTTATTATAATGTGAAAGGAAGGAAAACCAATTATGACTAATTTAATTCTAATATTAAATGTTGCTATTCTTTCCATGATTAATTTAATTCTAACCTTTAATATCGCCCCACAAGAACAAGTCTCAGATAAAACTAAATTTGTGATAATTAAAATTAAAATCTTCAAATTCTTAGGGTTATTATTCACCGAAGATCACAAGTCACAATCTTTTCATTTGGGGCAGAACCAGTGGAGTTGTTTTGTAATTTTTGTCCAACAAAGAGAACGAAACCAATTTTGTAGTTTCATGGTGGCGGCTGGGTGTCCCTCTCAGATTAATGTGATCATGAATTTAAACCGGCTCAGTTCAAACCCTAGTTACGAGTTGAAAAGGTTAATTCAGATTAACTTGAATAATTCAAAATAATTTCATTTTAATATTTATTTAAAAATAAATAAACAAATTAGACATGATTCATTAAGTTGTGAATTAACTTACGAGTTAACCAGGTCAGGTCTTTAATTTAAAACTCAACTAACCGGATTTAAAGTCCTAGTAAGTGAGTCACTATGTTGAATAACATCTTGATTTGAGTTTTTTTTTTTTCCTGTGTTGGGTGTTGTTGAATCTTGATTATATGTTGTTGTCTACTCTATTTTTCTATGTATTTAAATTTTCATTAGGTAGACAAAGAGATTATCTGGGGGGCGGGTGCTAAATTTGACCACCAAACTACAAGGGGCAGAATAAAACAAAACAAGTTACTTTTATTTATTTATTTTCAAGTTTTGGGAAAGCAATTCAAATTTGATTTAAGTTATAACTTTGGTGGATTAATTTAGATTAATCAAAATTGTATTTTTTTAATTAAATAATATATTTTAAAAAAATCAACAGATTAAAGAATTATTATTTTTCAACGTTAATATAATTTTTTAATCGAATTAAATCAAGTTTTTTTTATATAAAAAAAAACCCGTACTAATAAACCAGACATGTAGTTAGAGCTTAGAAGTTTTATATCTATGCTTGAGCAACCTGCGAAGCTGACCGTTTTCCTGCACTTTCAGGTTGTTAGAAACCAGTTTTATCTACTTGTTTCACAATAGCAGACAGTGGAAAACAAACATATGGATTTTTAGCTTTTTTATTTAGCATTTACCGTTAGAGATGCTCTTGCTAGTGGATAATTTATAAAATGCATAAATGTTATTATTATTATTATTATTATTATTATTAATATAGAATGGAAAGGTATAAGAATTATTGAACACTATAGAATGGCTCTACTTTTCAACAGTTTTTCCCTCGCCTTTTAGGATTCCCAAGAGATATCGCAAACAAAAATTTGAACATTTTTTTATTATCTTTGAACTTGACAACAACCATGCCTTAATGCTCATTTTTAAATAATAGGATTCAACATTTAATATGTAGTTTCCTTAATTATACACGAAATAATAGTTTAAATATTTATTCAAGTGGATTAAGTTCCCGTTTGGGACGACGTTTTAACCGCCGTTTTCAAAAAAAATGAATTTTTTATTTTATTTTAAATAAATTTTTTTGGTGTTTTTAAATCATTTTGATGTGATGATGTCAAAAATAATTTTTTAAAAATAAAAAAATATTATTTTGATGTATTTCTAAATGAAAAACACTTTAAAAAACAACTGCAACAACTCTCTCAAAAAGGCCCTAAGAGTTCAGATATTTATACAAGATCAACTTTAAAAAAGTCCCTGTCTCGTAATTTTCTTTCTTTCTTCTTATCTGTGATTTAAAAAAAAAAAACAATTCTCCTTTTCTTCTTCCTCTTCTTCTTCTACCCAAAAATCAAATAAATAAAGCTGTCAAACGAGGACCGCCATGAACTTGTTTACCTGGCTGGCATGAGCAGACAATCGAGCTACAGTTATGGATCAGCCGCCGCAACTCAGCAAAGCTAGTTAGTTAATAATAATTTTGAAATATAATTTATATTATTTTTAAAAATATTTTTTATTTAAAAATATATGAAAATTATATTTTTTATTTAAAAAAAAATTATCCTACTGTCAAGAGTATAAATTACATTCAATATTTCACTATCACCATGACCATGAATTCCACGTGAGCTTACTTCTTCTTCTTTTTCTCTGATTTTAATTGTTTATTAGAAAAAGGATATTAATGTAAACTTGCTGCTGGTCCCCGGATAATAATTATTACCTCATGAGGACGGTTGAATCCAGCAGTAAACACCGCTAATTATTTATTTTATTCAAATAAACGCTCCCCCCAAAGCTGGTTAAAGTGGTTTGAATAGCATGTCAACATTCTAATAATAATAAATTATGAATCGAAGGAAATGAATCATACAGCAAGAAATGGTAATGAACTCTCTAACCTCACATGGCTGTGTTGTTAAATAGTTGAGACAGCGACAAGATTAGAATAAGGGTTTTTGTCTGTAAAAATGGGTTTCCTTTCCCATCGTCTTTTCTTTCTTTCTAGCTAAACCACGACATGATGAGCCATTAAAAAAAAAGTAACCAGACATTGAAATGCAAAATGTGACATCTAACATTGCGTTTCACCAAACTTTCATATTACAACATGGTTTTGTCTCATTTTATTGTTCAATTTTTTCTTTTGTTCGAGAAAACCTTATTTTTATAAGTATTTTTTTGTTGATTTAGGTTAAATTTATAAAATTCTGACTATTCTAAACTCTTATAAATTAAACATGTATTGATTTAAACTCGAGACCTGTAAAATAGATCTCAATTTTTTTACCACCATTTCACGTCTCTTAAAAACTATTCTTTAATTTCTTCTCATTTCATTGATATTTTTTGTTATGTTGGTTAAAAGTGGTTTGTTATGATGGCTTTTTTTTTTAATATTTTACACTTTCAAAGCATCAAACTAATATTTTATTAAGTGATTCTTGATAATTTTAATATGATGAAGTTAAAAAAATATTTTTAAAAAAATATTTTTTAATATATTTTCAAATAAAAAACATCATATATCATACTAACAAACTTGTAATCAGCGTGTATTTGACATGGTGATAGTTTCTACTTTAAAAATGATTTTTTACTTGAAAATTATTAAATTGATGTTTTTTAGATATTTTTATGGTTTTAATGCATTGATGTAAAAGGTAATCAATAAAAATAAATCAGCTTACTCTACACCTTCATATTTAAATACTATAAAAAACAACAATATAAATGATTTTAAATATATATAGAGAGAGAGAGTTTCATCGAATTAAACAAATTTACTCCACACCTTCATATTTAAATAAATCAAATATATTTATGTTACATCACCTTTATTTTCAACATAAATAAATAAATCCATGATTATAAAACTAAATTAGGGATAAGACTCGACTCGTTGTGAATCTTCTGGGTATATCCAAATTACTTTTAAAAAAAATTAAAATAATGTTATTTTAATATAAAAATAATAGTTTAAAAGCTGAGTTTTATTCTGGTCAAACATATTGCGAGTCAATCAAGCTTTTTTAACCGATCAAACTAGATTAATTTATATTTTCAAACCAAACAGTCCAAACCCTGAATTATAACAAGTCAGAAACCACTCCATCATTGCGAGCAGCTGTGGGTACAATGATCATCAGGCTGGCTAGCTATTTTTCTTGATAAATGACACTGAGAATTCATTACCTTCCCAAAATACATCCCCTCTTCAAAACTAGAAAAAAAACATACGTATCGTTAAGGAATCATCTCATCTAAAAATTCAAGTTTATAGGTGAGATTCTAGAATATGATTTATATTATTCTCTAACACACTCCCTCAAGTGAAAACCCTTCAGGCTTAAAACTTGCACAGATCCACATCTCCCTGTGTTTGGTTTTTTTTTATCAAATAAAATAGGGATGGTGAGATTCGAACTCGTGACCGTTGGGTCAACAAGGCTCTGATACCATGTTAAGGAACAATTTCACATAAAAGCTCAAGCTTATAGGTGAGGTCCCAAAATATAATTTATATTATTCTCTAACACGTACGAGCACAAACCTAAACCTTTTTCTTGTTCTGGCGATTCAATTAACAGACTGCCATGGCTGCCCTGTAAACTTCATTTCCTTGGGCGTGCGCCATCGAAGAACAGCTCGAGAAATAATGAAATCCAACTTGCTTCTTGCTTAGTTGAATCTGGGTCGTCAAGGTCATGTATGGGGGCCAAGAAAATTAGGGTTTAGTGGAACCCGGTAGGTGATCATGACAAGCACTGTAGTGGCCTGATTCTTTTTACCATTTTAGAAGATGGTGATGTGTGATGGCCAAGATTCAATCGGGGCTTGTGATTGTAACAAGTTTTACCAAGAAATTTGAAACGTGATAGAATGACTTTTCTTCAATGTTAGGTTCATTAGCGTCGGCATCCTCAGTGATATGTGATGGCCAAGATTCCTCTTTTTTTATTTGTGTGTGTGTGTGTGTTTTCAATACATTGTATTCTCTAATCACTTCTAATATATATAAAAAACAATTCTCTACTACATAATAAATTAAGTCAATAAAGTTTTAAGCCTCAATTCAATTCAAGAATTTATGGGGTGCATGATTTTGTTAAGTCAAATCTATTTGTTATTTTTAATATTTTTTATTTAATAATAAAAAGTATTTTCAAATTGGCTCATCCATAGAACAAACTGAATTCTGTTCTCAAATAGTTTTTAGGGTGTGTTTCCTATATTAATCCAGTGTGTTTAAAAGGATAAACTCTTTTAGATGTTGATTTTAAGGTTTAAACTCATAAACTTAAGAGAAAAGCATATCTCATCTTTTGAGCTTCAAGATATGCCCACAGCACCATGATTATTATATTTTCAAAAAAAAAAACATATTTTTGATTTTCAAAATACAAGTAGCACATTTTTCCCCATAGTTTTAATGCATTTTTACAAGTGTTTTACAAGCATTATTTAGCATTAAAATTTAATATAAATGGTTAATAATTGATACGTATCATTTATTATATTCGTCTTGTTACCAAATGTAATGGTCGGTTTTGTTGACAAGTCTATGTGCTCCCCAGCCACCCTGTTGGCCACAATTTAGTTTTGGAGCTCAGTAATAATTAATCATATATTTCTTTAATTAAGTGTTTTGTTTACATCAATGGACTAATTGTTTTTGACCCAATCTATATGAACATCGTGGTTAAACGTCAGACCGTGCAAGGTGTCGAATCAAGTTAATTAACCACTGCCATGCTCAAGCAGTATTTTTTTCCATATTAAAAGGATATTATACTATTTGCTTAAATCGGTAGTCGACTTGAAATCCAATTTCTTTTTAACATTTTTTTTTATAAAATGAAATTTCATCTAAAAAAACATATTTTACATGTATAATTGAACGAATAAAATCTTAATTATTCTATATTTTTATAAAAATATATATATTTTGATTCAAATTGATTATCTATTTTACAAATCACAAATCTTTTTTAATATACACGCCCCATCAAAACCCTTTTATCATTATGATAAAAAGCAATATCTCACCGTGTTTTTTTTATTCATACATGAATAGACTAATACCTCGAACAATAAATATCATTATACTTGTAAGTGTCTGTTGAGCATTGTCTTTACAAATGTGATTTGATAAAGTAGGTTTCTTTTTAAAAATAATTATTAACCAAGTATTTTTTTAAAATATAATTGAATAAAATATACTTCCAACCACAACTCACCACGCTACCAAACAATATCTTGTACTTGACACATTTATTATTATTAGTATTGTTTTTGATGCGGTCGCTATCATAATTGTGAGATTCAGCTTGAAGTGCAGGGATTAATCAAGTCAAATAGTAATTCAACAAATCAATTAATTTTTTTACTTGGTTAAAAATTCAAGTTATGGACTAATCAAGTCAAATAGTAATTCAACAAATCAATTAATTTTTTTTAATAAAAAGAAATTGTTTCAAAATTAAACGGATTCAGATGAGAATATGAATAAAAAAGATATCCAAACTGAACCAGAAAGGTGGGACTAGTTTTATAACTGCGGCCATGTATATTCCAAGTCTTAATTTCTCTTTTTCATTGAAGTTATAGATTAACCATTCTTTAACTGGGTCCATAAGTATTTTAATGATAATCTTAGTATTAATCAAAGTGGGCCAAAACAAACTTTCTTTCTTGAGAAAAAAAAAGAAAAAAACCTAACTTTATTACAAAAACTAAATAAGGAACAAAACTGTCTTCACGTGAGACACTAATTTCTACCAGCCAGCCAATCTAAACCTTTCGTCCGCGTTAAATACTCCCCGACACTTCCAAGATTCCTCACTTGTCATAATTTCTTCACTCTTTCAACATCCAAACTCAACTCAAACAGTCCCAATAATCCCAGATCATCGTCGAGCAAGCAAGCAAGCTCTAGCCAGCGAAGAAAGAGACAGAACAGCAGAGATGTGTTTTGTGTTTCTATGTGATGAAGAAGAGAGGGAGTTAGGCAGGCAACAAGCTTCAGGATCATGTCCACACTGTGGAGGTAAAGTTCAGGCCGTGGATTTTGAAAGCCGGTGGAGGTTCTGTTTCTTACCCATTTGCTACAAGAATAAAAGAAAATACTTCTGCGCTCTGTGTTCCAGGAGGCTGGAGCTGTATCCATCTTAAAACTCAGCAGCTAGCTTCACACCTTCCCGGGCGATCGATGAATATCCCAATCAAGATGGCTGCTTCACCTGTAAAATTTCCTTCTTTTCCTTTTGATTTCATTAATGATTTGTTTGTCTTTAATTATGCTGTCAAGAGAGGGGTTTCTTCATTTATATGAGATCGTGGACGGAGCAGAAAAAACCTGCCGGTAGGAGCTTTTGACGTTGTCAATAAAAGTGTACATTATGTCGCCTGTATCTTACATGGCTACGTGTTTGATTCAAGCAGCACGTGGTTATCTTGTTGGAGAAGAAAAGACGAGAACATTGTAAATAAAAGAGAGATGTTTTCTGTATTTTTTATTATGAAATTATCTAGAAAATTATTATTTGCCAGACACCTTTTATCTTTTTATTGCATTTATTTTTAAATAATTTTGAAGATCTCACGGAGGAAGATGAAATATCCGAAATGGGTTCTTCTTCTTTGTTATGGTATTGCTTGCTTGAAAATTTTGGAAGGATATCCCTTTATTCTTGAGGATTATTCTCTTTTGACTTCCATGCCTGACTCCTCCTACAAAGGTCCCTGTGCATGCTATGACTAGAGGTGGCTGCCAGGATAAAGAATTGATATTGCTTGAAAACTTCAGCTTTACATCAATGGAGTTTTTGTTCAAGAAACCAACGAATGGAAGGATCGAGAAGGGAGGGAGGAACTTTAGCAAATATGCATAATAATAATTAATTGATTTCCAGATGAGTGTGCTTATATTGATTAATTCCCCGTGTAAATTGTTCTTCAACTTATAAGCTATAATATGAAAAGTGTAATTTATAAAAGTACGAAGAAAAAAATTAAAATTCAGATCAAATTATAGAGTAATTTTTGTAATTATTTAGTTTATAAATTATTTTAAGAACATACTTTCAATCGATTTTATGCATTTGAAAGAATAATTCTGAATATAGATGATTTTTTATGAAGTAAAAAAATGAATTTATTTATCCAGCAAGCCTGTTATCAAATTAGAATATAATTTTGCACATTAAAATAAATGTTCGAGAGTCTAATAGTTTTTGCTATTAGGTGCGTGTTGAAATAATTAAGAGCAAAATCATTAAAAAAAAATGCTACAATTGTAAGTCTTTAACTTAACCTAATTATAAATAAACTATATATAGGTTAAACATAAAATACTATTCTACTCTTAATGAATAAGACTAAATAAGTCAACATAATTATTATTTAACAGTACGCACTTCAAAATTACAATTCATTTTAAAAAACATAAAATTAATGTTTTCTAAAGATATTTTGATAATTCTGATGTCTGATAATTCAAAATAAAATAATTATATTTTAAAAAAGTAATATATTTTCACGTGAAAAACATTTTTAAAATGTATTGTTCACTGCAATACCAAAGTGACAACAAGAACTTCTTGTTTTCTCCCGAAAGTGGCTATTGCGAGACATGAATTTAAATCCAAGCACTCTCAACTTTCATTATGTAATTGTTTTTTCTGTCATTATTATATAATTATTTCATACAATGTATACTCAAATCTAAATCTAAAATACCTTATATGTCATTAAAAAGATAATTTTTTAAATATAAAAACATTATTTTAATATATTTTAAATAAAAAACTCCTAAATATTAACTTTCATCTCCGAGGATAGAACTGTACACTTTTTAATTATTTTGAGGCTTGTGACCTTGCGTGCCTCGCAGAAGATGCTGTTAGAGTATCGTTGGAATTTGGAAAATAAAAAGGTGACCCTCCCCTGACTTCTTTTACTAAAGGAAAATAAATGTCTTTTAATTATTTCTATGATCATGAGAGAGAGGGAGAGAGAGATTGCTGTCAGATGATAGCAGAGTATTAAACATCAAGCAAACATTCAATTTAATGGGTGTTTTGTATTTTAGTTGCGGTTTTTTCAAATAACTTTTATTTAAAAATATATTTTTTTATTTTTAAAAAGTTATTTTTTATATTAATATATTAAAATAGTTTTTTATTTATAATTAATATGCATAAAAATGTTGTCTCTATATTGTGAATGTGTTTGCGTTAAGTGTTCTCAGGGACCGTAACGTGATAATAGAAAGCTGAACTCATATAAATTCAAGGAATACATTTTACAGAAATTGAATTTCTTCACATCTAAAAAAAGTATTTGCACGAGCTTCTTCTCATAATTGTGTTAACAGTGGTCATAGAAGGATCATTGATTTTCTTAAGAGATCAATGGTGATGAGTACTTGAAGAAGGATCTCTAATTCTTTTGGAGACATTAAAGACATGTATATAGATTCAATAAAAAGGATGGAGATTTTGTCATGAAAGCTTTTATGAGAACATGTTTCTAGACATGGAGATTTCAGATAAAAATATATTTAAAGATTTTAATAGAGATTTTTGTTAGAGACAAGGAATCAATCCATTAAAGTTGTTACTTTTATTAAAAAAAAATTGAAATTATAAACATAAAATTCCTAAACCAATTCAAAAATCTATTCTTGCTTTCTTGGTGTCTATAATTTGATTCCAATAGTGTCAATCAATTGTTGAACATCCATCCATAGATGGTGGCTATGGGCTTAAATTCAAAGCACAGAAAATAGAAGTCCTTAAATTCGATCATCTAATTGAGAAAAAAGAAGAAGAACTACTTGTCTCAAAAGGGCTATCACGCCCCCAACATTATATTTGTTGGAGTATAGGCTACTGAGCAAAACCCACGTGGGTGTGGGTTTGTGTGTCACTGTCCTAAACTCCTAATAGGTTGAGGTGGTATTCATGTCACATCCCAACAAACTCAAAACACGAATGCAAATCCTATGCAGCGAGAGATTAGTAGTATTGCTGAGGTTATTTATAAAAATAATTTTAATTTAGAAATATATGAAAAATATTTTTGAAATGTAATAATATAGAAAAATAAATAGAAAGAGAAAGAGTTGTGATTTCATGGAAAACTATATGTGATCTTCATCTTTCTAAGAGATATTTCGTGATGATAAAAGACTTGAGATTTATTTTGCAGGTTTTGAATTTGAGTCATAATATATTTAGTTTATAAGATTTTAAAACAACTTGAATTTTAATCATTTAAATCAAGTCTATAAAAAATATCTAAAAGGAAAGTGGAGTTTCTAGAACCCACAAAAAAGTTAATTTATTTGTTTTTTTTAATTGTTTAGAGTATAGCTCGTGTAAAATGGATCTTATATGATATATAGTGGGGTTTGGCCCCGCAGTGCGGCCTACAGTTGAGGCTCATCGCGGGGCCAAACGCTGCTAATACTAAACGGGACCCTAGATTTTTCTGTGGGTCCCACTAAAATCCTGCGGTTCGACCGCGTTTTGAAAAGCATCGAAAAGATGCTTTTCAAAACGAACGCAGACTACACAAGAGAGAGAGAGAGAGAGAGAGAGAGAGAGAGAGAGGAATTGAACAGAAGAGAAGATAAAAAAAACTTTGGAGTTTTACGCAGAGGGGGGACGAGAGAAAAAAATAATCTATGTAACAGGGGAAAGAGGGGCAAAATTTTCACGTAGAAGAGAGGAGAAAAAACTAGGGAAGAAACGGGAAATTTACAGAAATTTTAGCAAAGAAAAACAAGCAAAAAACAAGGAAATATCACACAAAAATCACACCATCATCCCTCATTCCCCTCGGCAACCAGCTCCAGAAGGAGCCTCTCGGTTTGTAGGTGCTCTCTCTCTAAAATCAGTTATGTCGAGCTCCCTCTCTCTCCACCGTTAGAGTTCACCCAACATCACCCTTATCATTACCGTGAACTTCCCCTGAACACTAGCAACCTAACCACACTCTCCGGTGAGGTAAAAGCCACGGTTACAGCAGCTGCAACATGAGCCCCGTCACCTTTGGAAGCCTCCTCCGACCACCACAGGCCATCATTTCTGGCGCCACCACAACAAGAATCATCACCTCCATCTCCTTTACCCAACGGTACTAATAGTTACACCTTTCGTCACACTCGAAAAATTAACTATTCATCATCTTCTTCGCCTCATCGCCTGCATGCAAGCTTGCGTGAAGTGGGCCGCGTTTTGTGCCCGGCCCAAGAGCATAAGGGAGGTGGGCTTACAGTGGGCTGTCAGTCCGGCCCATCAGGGTTAGACAATCAGCCCACTGATTTTTTTTGTTTTATTTTATCAAAAACATATAAAAATTAAAAAAAAATAAAAAGGTGTTGTTTTCATGCATATGGTCGAATTCCAAGGTTTTCCCATTGTATTTTTGTAAAAAAATATGTTGCATCTTTCTCATGTTTTAAAACGAAAATTGGATATCGTAACCGGTTTTACTTCCTTTTACTCCACAGCCTTGACGTATCGTATGAATTTAGTTCGTGATGGAATTGCAAATAGTTTGATGGAAGAATAAAAACGAGTGTGTAATTTACTTGAATTATTAATTATATTTTATTATTATGATAATTAAATCTACAATATTTTAAAAAATATATATGTGTCCTTTAAAGTCATTTCACAAGTTTACAGCAATATAAAAAACATGGTAACCAAACAACTCGAAACTGCTTTTCATTAAGGCCCCGTTTGTTTCCCGGAATTCACTTTCCGGGAAACTATTTTCCAAACTTTTCTGTGTTTGTTTGCCTTCTGGAAAGTTGGTCAACGGAAAACACTTTCCAGTCAAAGAAAAATTTGGCTTGGTTTTCAAGAAAGTGTTTTCCGGAAAATTTGGGAGGAAAACACTTTCCGGAAGTTGTGAAAAATTTAGAAATGTCATTATTTACTGATTATATCAAATTTGATCCTCAAACTTTTGATTGCTATATATAATTTGTTTTTGAATATTTATTTTTCAATTCCATCTCTTAAAATTTAATTTTTATATTAATTTTGGTCCTTATTTTTATAATTGCTATTTGCTTTTTTCTTATCATTTTTTTATTGAAATTTTTTATCTATCAAATTTGGTGCTCATTTTTTTTATTGTTACTTATTTTATTTGAAATAATTTATGAAATGTTAATTATTATTATTTTAATTTATTCACCTTTCATTTTTTTTAAAATTTTTAGATTTGATCTCTATTATTTTGATTATTATTTATTTTATTTGAGATAATTTATGAAATTATATTTTTTTTCAATTTCATTCTTATTCAACTTTTTAATTTGTAAGATTTGTTCCTCATTATTTTAATAAACTTGAAAACAAAATTAATTTATTAATAAATTATTTTCCAGTTCATTTTTCATAATACAAACAAACACTGGAAAGTGTTTTCCGGTTCATTTTCCATAACACTGCCAAACATCGGAATTCACTTTTCAGAAATTCACTTTCCCCAGAATTCATTTTCCAAAAGGAAACCACTTTCCAGCAAACAAACGGGGCCTAAACCTCAAACTCAACCACAGTTTTAATTAAACAATTCAATTTCAGTTTTTAACCATAGCTAAAAGTAATTTTTATAAAACTATTTTTTTTCAATTTCAATCACAACAGTAACCACGGTGATAAACATGACCATAATGTTTGTGTCGTGGTGTGATTAAGATCGTTGCTTTTCGTTCAGAATCTAAAAAATTAATTTAAAATAAAATAAAAATGATTTTGTTTTCTTTTCAAACACGCCAAAGAAAGACGAACAGTACTGGTGAGGAAAATTGGACCACATTACCGAAAAATTCAATGGGAATCGTGAAGTAGTGTCCACAAATGGCTTCCACCTTGGCAGAAGAACATGGGTTCATTCTGTATCCTCTGTACTGGCACTGGTTATGGCTCTTGTACTCGAGTCCCATGCATCAAGACACTTTAAAAGCTGTTCAGTGTTTGGCCTCCTAGTTGGACTTTGCTTCCAGACCTGTTTGAGAGTATAATTGCGATAATTTTTCAAAATACTTATCGTGCTGAAATATATTAAAATGATATTTTTTTATTTTTTTAATTTTTTTTTGAAATCAGCACATCAAAATGATTTAAAAACACCAAACCGCCAATTGTTAAAATGAAAAAAAATAATTTAAATTTCGGCCAAAAGCCGGTAGGATCGCAATGTCAAATGGGCACGAAATAAATTCAAAACAATATTATTTTAATATATTTAAAAAAACTTATATTAATTTTATTTGAAAAATAAACCAGTTTTTAATTAGATTAGTAGTTGATCTGCTAAATTAACCGAGTCAAGTCCTCCCTAGTTTAGTTTGAAATTCAAATAATATTGTTTGAAACAAGGAACGGTAGTTAAATAGTTTTTTTTCGTACCTAATAAAATTATATTTGGTTATTTTAAACTCGTTGCCAATAGATTTTAATATATATGATCAAATAGGCGAGAAAAGAATGCATAAATTATTTTGATATAATCTGTCCTCGTGTAGATAGCCAGTTTATTAGGGCAAGTCCAACGGGACTAGCCATTAGAGTAGTCAAAGACATAATTTAAAAAATTTGATTTTTTTATTAAATTTGTCTCTCTAGCAGGGAGAGCTAAATGAAGAGTCAAAATGGTTTTTCTTTTTTCGGGAGCCATTCCCACATATTTCTCCTGCAAAGGCAAAACAAATAAATCTGATCGTTGTAAAAATATCACCATTGCTATTGTCCAAATAAAAACAGACATCAACACATCAATACAATGAATTTAATAATTGCAAAAACACTGTATATTTTACAGCAAAGAGCCATTTTTATAGCTTTTATTATTAGAGACCACGTAAACTCACGAGCTATTTATATACTATTCAAACAGTCATTTCTATGATTCTACTCTTAAAAATAGCTATTGCCATTTGGAACTGCTATTAGCCAACTTCTTTGAATAATATTTATCCTCGAGTTGATAGCCAAAATCATCACGTTATTAAAGGATCTGTGTATCTTTGGAAGCTAGACAAGAACCAGATAACAACTGTGAATTTTACATCCATGGCTGGTAGCTCCAAGCTTCACATCGCCATGTTTCCATGGCTAGCCTTTGGCCATATGATTCCATATTTAGAGCTTGCCAAACTCATAGCTCAAAAGGGTCACAAAATCTCCTTCATTTCCACTCCCAGAAACACCGATCGTCTCCCCAAACTCCATCCAAGTATATCACCTCTGATAACTTTCGTCAAGCTTTCTTTGCCTCAGGTGGAAAACCTGCCTAAAGATGCCGAGGCAACCACTGATGTCCCATACGACCAAGTCCAGTACCTAAAACAAGCCTATGACAGCCTCAAAGAACCCTTGTCCAAGTTTCTTGAATCTTGTGATGATCTTGATTGCATATTTTTTGATTTTGCCCCGTACTGGCTACCAGATATAGCCAAGAGTCTTGGCATTCCAAATGTCATCTTCAGCATATTCACAGCAGCAGCGCTGAGTTGTGTCAAGCCAGCTTCCGCTGTTGATGATCGATCAAAACCAGAAGATTTTACTTTCCCTCCTAAGTGGGTTACATTTCCTACCAATGTGACCTTCAGACTTTTCGAGGTTCTGAGGATTTTTGATCAGTCTCTAGATGCCAATGTCGTTTCGGATATTTATCGTCTCGAGGAAGGTATGAAAGGCTGTGATATGATAGCTGTGAGGAGCTGCATGGAATTTGAGCCAGAATGGTTGCATCTACTCGAAGAGATTCATGGAAAACCAGTTATACCAGTTGGTGTTCTTGCCACTACAGAATATGATACAGGGGAGGAAAATCAAACATGGAGATCAATGAAAGATTGGCTAGACAAGAAAAAGAAAGGTTCTGTAGTTTACATTGCTTTTGGCAGTGAAGCAAAACCAAGTCAGGTTGAGCTGACTGAGATAGCTCTAGGGCTAGAATTATCTGGTCTCCCGTTCATTTGGGTGCTAAGGAAGAATAGAGGCTCAGTTGATACCGAGTCGATCGAGCTGCCAGAAGGGTTCGAGAAGAGAACCAGAGCGCAGGGTTTGGTCTGCACCAGTTGGGCCCCGCAGCTCAAGATCTTAGCTCATGACTCGGTAGGTGGATTCTTGACTCACTCTGGATGGAGCTCTGTGGTGGAGGCACTTCAACATGCCAGAGCTCTTATACTCCTGACATTCTTAGCTGACCAAGGAATCAATGCAAGGGTTTTGGAGGAGAAGAAAATGGGGTATTCAATACCAAGAAATGAGAAGAGCGGATATTTCACAAGGGATTCTGTTGCTGAATCCTTAAGATTGGTGATGGAGATGGAAGAAGGGAAAATTTACAGGGACAAGGCTAAGGAGATGAGACCGTTGTTTGCTGACAAAGATCAACAAGACAAGTACGTGGAAAAGCTTCTGGATCATCTCAGAAGCCTTGGACGTATTTAGAAAATCAAGAGATAAGATATGGGTAGATTTTCGTTACATTTTATTAATACTACCAATGCATGTGGAGTGGATCAAGGTGACAGAATAGTTAATGTGCATTGATTGATCTGCAGCTACGTGGTGTGCGAGCTCTAAATTGAATAAGAAAGGTCAAAGCTTGTGGAATGATCATTGAAGAAGCTGTTATCGTGCGCCACCACAAGGGCACCATTTCTGCCCCTGTATCTTTATCAAAATAAAAACCATCCCATCCCATGGGTGGCTAAGTTAGTGAAGAATTAGGGTTAATTAAAAGGTATCTTTCTTTAACATGATAAACAAACAACAGTCAATTTATTTCCCAATGAATAGCTCTAATGGGGTTGTGTTCAACTTAGTAAACTCACTGACAGGTATTTCAACATTCGAAGACAAACGGAATGGTTGATGTTTTCTCCAAGCCCTAGTTTTGGAAGAGAATTTCCAGTTCAATATCATCAGGAAGTGGGCCCAAGCCATCCTCTTCATCTTTGAAAACATGTTCAAGCACCACCTCATACTGTTTTCCATCAAAAGCGAGAACCTCGCCTGATGACTTGCCTCTGGATTGTCTCAAGACCAGTTTCATACAGATCTTAGTAAAGCAGTAATGAAGTAACAATCTAGCAAAACTTATATGGCAAAAGAGAGATTAAACATAATGACCACCACTCTGTGTCTGCTGGATAAGTACTAACATATTGAACTTAAACAAAACAAGATGGCAACGTCTGATAACCTTGATCAACAAAAATTGGAAAGATAACCAAAACAACGTAATCAAAAGCTAATTCATCCTCCTGATTAGCTCATTGATAAAATCCTCACGATTTCCAGCATCTCCTCCTTCAACATAATGATTTCTCTTTTTCTTCATGCCTCCGAGGGGTGCCTTGAGCTGGAAAGGCCACAGGAAGTTGTTTGCCTCCTTGAAATGGGGTCCCACAGTAATAATTTCATGGATGAGATCTTCCGTGCAGATGATTCCATGCTTGCCCAAACCCTGCAGTCAAAAGGAAAATGCTCACCCATTAAAAAAACAGATTCTGGTAAAGCCCATTAACTCAAACGATGTTCACCCTACAGACCTGCTCAACGATTGAATTGTCAGTCAAGGGAATTCTCTGTTGGTGAAGTTTCCCAAAGCCCCTCTTGTAAATCAATTCTCTGACGCTCTTTAAATTAGGATACCTGAAACCATTAACATCGCAGTAAAGAAATTTAGCAGATTGAGAAGACAATGAACCAAGAGTACAATCATGAGATGAAAACATACCCAAATGTCACATAAGGCTCAACCCTGTGAAGCATATTCACGGTTGCTTTGTTTACTTTCAGGAATACACCATTAAATATCTACAAACAGAAGACCAGGCAATGTGTTTAGTCAAAAAACATAATTCCAATATCATGTCAATAAAAAAGGCTTAGCATATGAAAATAGTTGCACTAGCTTGAGTAATTTATCTCTGAAAAAAAAAAGAGTTTCCATTAATTAAAACGTGGAAAAATTGCAAATGGCAAACAACTGCAGCCTGAAGAAATCCTTTTGCTATTCATTTGTGATCTGAGAAATTATTTTGACATTATTATTGCAAGACCTAGTTATCTATGTCACTAAACATCCTAAAAAACACCCACCTCAAAAAACACATCAGACTACAATTGTATGAAAAAATATATTCCAGAACTGAGTTACCATTTATTAGAAATGCTTAAAGAAAGATCTGAATAGACACATATTTCACATTTTAGTTGATATTTTTATTAATTTGTTAAGTAAAATTGATGAAACCAAAAGGAAAAGTGAAACAGATGCCTCAACCTAGGAGCCTCTAATAGAACAGAATTCAGGTGACAGTTATCAGGGTTCAGGCACCATCCACTATTACAGTACAAAATTCAGCCATCATTTTAATGAAAATAAATATAAACTGTCATGGAATCAAGTAAGTCACTAAAAATGAAGCAAAACCTGTCTCAAACGCAGAAGCTGCAAGATTGATCTTGTCTTTGGGTGCATGGCATTGATACTGAAAGTCATACAATCCGAAAAATTAAACAAATGTACCATTAACATAAGAGTAAGAGGTACAAGCTAAAGTAAATACAACAGTCTTACCCACGAATCCTGATGATAAACAACAGCTTAGCTTCTGGGTTGACATAGAACCCTCCCTTGAGTCTGGCTTCACGCTTCAGCCTAATAAGCTCCTTTTGCTGATCAATAGGGGGGGGAAAGCATTCCAGACAGTCAGAATTCAAGTTAGTACCGAGTCAGCACAAATCCAATCAATAAAGCATCGCATAAAAAAATATAGGATGTGGTATGCTACCTCCTCATCATATTCCTTGGCATACTGCTTAGCCCGATTGTAAATTAACTTGCGATTTTCAGCATTCTTCTTCTTCAGAGCTAGGTTCTCTTCTTTCTTGGCCAATGCCCATTCCTCATTCCTCTTTTGCTTTTTCAACACAGACTCTGGTACCGCTACCTTAACTTCTTCCCCGCCCATCTCTCTATACACAGGACATAATAATCAAAATCAACCAAATATCAATAACCCGCCACTCCAGAAACAAAGGATGTCCCCAGACTAGATAAAATTAATCTATCAAATTCTGCATTTGAAGCAAAAATAACAAGAATTCCTTACATCAAAATATAAAACCAAGTAACCCTTCTAAGACTACAGGAGAATTAGAAGCAACGTTTCTAGCTTTTTTAGCTTCTAAACCCAGTAGATGGGCTTCAGAATTGTTTAATCACCCAATCATTCAATAGAAGGTATCACAACCTATTATCTGAAAATCTAAACATGAGCAAACCCTTTCGAAATTACTGTGAAAAGGAAAATTCTTAATGTTTGTTTCAGCAAGATGAGAAGCAAAGTTTCTACCTTTTTGGATTATAAAACCAATAGAAGTGATTAAGAATTGCTTAAAAAAAGGATTCAGCAACAAAAGAGATATGAATGATAGCTCTGAGGAAAAAGAAATAGGAGAGACAGAGACTTACTAGTTGTTCTGCTTGGTAGTGGCGACTGCGATCTTCAGAGAGAGAAGTGAAGGTGTCTTCGGCTGCTCAAAAGTAAAATATATGATAGTAAGGGATTAGGGTTTTTGAGAGAATCGTGGGCTTTATTTGCTAGGTTGCAAAACCTGAAGATTTTTAATATGTGGGCCTTTGTTGGACCGGCCCTACTCTAATATAATTTTCGCGTTCCTTTTCTAACTCTTCTTCTCCTGTACACACGATGGTACTTCGAAAACAAAATACCACACACATGACACTACAGCTAAGGATTCGTTTGTATGACAGTAATTTTTTATATATATATTTATACTTTATTTATCATATATAAAAAATATAGATTTTCATAAACTAACAATCTAGTTTCGGGTATTCAATGGAAATGCATTATACCTATTATTTATTAATAAATAAAAAATAAAATAGTTAATATATATTGAAGCATTTATATTAAATAATAAAACGATAATTTATATATATAGGCAAACAATTTCAATTTATGAATAATTTAATTTTGATGAAATAAAAAATTAAATTTTGAATAATTTAATTTTGTTCTGTTTTGAATAATTTGAAACGTCAAAAATACTTTAAAATCAAAATATTTTATTTTAATTAAAAAAACAAAATACAAATCGAAATAGAATGGAAGAAATTAGTCTTATCATATGGCCACCCTCTTCTCTACTGGCTGAGTGAAAGCCAAAAAACTCTGGCATCGGAAGAGGGCCTAGAAATATTGCTGGGGACACTATTTTTCAGTGGAACAGTTTGATTTTGACAGCGTACCATGATTTTTTTTGTGTGCTACTTAGGAGTTAGGACAGGTGACCCTCCTTTTTTTTTTTGATGAATCAGATAAGAAATTAATTTGACTAAACTTTTTCAATTTAATTAATCCGATAAAATGTAATTGAATTGAAAAGAAACTTAATAATTATTATTTTAATAAAAATAATTAATCTAAATAAATTCAGTAACTTTATGTTTTTTAGCTCTAGAGTCCTGAGTAGACGGGTCTCACAACTATTATAGAAATTACCGGATAAAAAATGTTCAAGGAAATATAATTGTTTTCCTATACTAAAGGGACGACTCAATTAATAATTATAAACTAGATGGACAAACTATATAATCAAGACAATCTATTTTAATTTGCTTGATCCAACGGCTGTTAAACCCCAACATCAATACCCATCCAAACCCATTCCCTAAACCCTTCTGTCTGTTCTGTTGAGGTTTATTGCTCTGTCTGACCCAGACCCAGGTAGTCATCTTCCTTTGCCTGTATAAAACTAACAAAACCCCAGCAATCCATCTCTCTTTATGCACAAAACCCCAGTTGCCAGCACAGTGAACATAAACCCTAAACTCTTATCATTTAAGCATCGCCAAGCTCTCGCTCTCAAGCCCACCACCAACCATGAAACTAGAAAACAACAAAGACAGCAGCAAAACCCGGACTTTAAAGCCCGGGCAGAAGACACTTCTGCTACATTCTATAGCTAATTATCTTGAAAACACCGGTGGGTTTTCCAAAACATTAAAGAAGTTCGAATCCGAAGCCAAATTTGAGGTACAAAAAAGCAAAACTAGTCATTCTCTTTATATTTCTTGGTTTATCAAACTGTGCAAAAATTTAGTTGAGAGAAAAGGACTGTTTTTTTGTTAATGTTTTGAGTTGAATTTATGTTTATGCAAGTGTTTGTTTTCTTAATTTGGTTTGATGTTTAAGCATGCGGTGTACATGAGATAATTGAGATTATTGAAGCTTAATGTGATAATGTGACCGTGTTGTGCTGTAGCTTTCTGGGTGCTCTTTGCTTTGTTCATTTGATTTTGTTTGGTTGTTTTAAATGTGGAAAGTTGTGTTCTTTGTGCAGAAAGATGATTTGGGTGATGATTCCTTGATTGATTTGGAGGAGGTGTTTTGCAAGTTTTTGAAGACAAGGTAGGGTGATTATAATTCCATTTTTTTTAGAATTTTTATTTTTGTAATCTCTTGTTGACAGTGAAACTCAATTCTGGAGCTATACAAAGGGATTTATTTTTATGATTACCCATAAGGCGTTAACATGGTGTCTTGGATTTGATATGAAAAGAATGCACAAGGTTTCCGTCAGTCAAAATGAATGTGCTTCGCAGATTCCCCTTAATTTAAGCTATATACTGCACGAATGGATTTTCTTGATTTAAGTGTTGAATGACCATTCTCAAATTGCATGACCTCTTGTATTTTTGCAGTGACGATACCAGCAAAAAATTAGAGAGCAATCAGGTTCAAGGTGTGTTTAATTCTACAAATGAAATTGCTTGTCTCATACAACTATATCATGTATTTCTACATAGTTAGTAGAATGTTCTTTATAGGGTGGTTTTGGTACTAGCTCATAGTCTAGTTCTATTCAACTGTAGATATACAGATGAATGATGTCGCTAAAAAGAAAAAGAAGTGTGACAACAAGAATATCAAATCTGAAGGGAAGAAGAAAATGAAGAATGCTGCTTTTTCTGAAAATTTGTCTGCTGAAATGCTTGATGAAGGGAAATCAAATTCTGAAAAGGATGACTCTTAAGAACTTGAAGGAGGATGTGAATGACAAAGAGAATAAGAGTTCCAAGAAGAGGAAAAGATTGTCTTCTGAAGATGATGCCACTCAGCCTGCCAATGAAAAAGCCACTGAAGAATCTAAGTGGAGAAAGACAGAAAGTTCAGAAGAACTGAAGGAAAATGGCCAGGCAAACGGGAACCTTGAGAAAAATGGAGCAAAATCAACACCCCAGAAATCCATGAAGGAAAATAATGGTTCTGTTGAGGTATGATTTTGAGCACCCTGAGTTAGGGAAGCTTGTTACTTTCAACCTTAAATTCTGAAACTGAGTTTCCTTTTAAATCCCAATTAACAGTGTTCAAATAATATTGTATATATGTGCTTAAACCTATTTGCCCGTGGTGAAACCAAAACCTGAAGTAGTTATGTCTAGCCAGGTTTTGAACAAAACTGATTTTTATGGAGATGATTAACTTACGAGCTCTTAAAAAATATTCTCTTGTAATGAGCAAAGCCCTTTTTTATGAAGTTCTTGATAGCATAGGTGTGTTCAATATTAACATGAATAATTCTTTTTTCAAGTGTATTGTTGGTTTTATGCGTATGCTTAGACTGGAACCATTACATTGCAGCCAAAGACGGTTAAACATTCTCAAAGAGTAAAAGTTGATGAGGTGGTATTCTCTGATGAGAGGCTTAAAGATAATTCATACTGGGCAAAGGTTTGACAAGTTTTCTGTATTTGTTTTTTAGTGTTCTGGTCCTTCATTGGTTTCTTCTCTTTAAGATTTTCCATAAATTCTCTGTAGGACGGTGCCGAGGATGGTTATGGTGCAAAAGCACAAGAAGTTCCTGGCCAAGTTAGAGGAAGGTACAATTTGTAGCTATGGCATTTCTATATATTTATTTTCAGATACGCAAACAAAAGGCTGTTCCTGTTATCTTATTGTCGTTCTTTCCACCAATGTAGACTGTAGCGATAAATTAATTGGGAAGTAAATGATCCGAACTAAACTGCTGACATGGCTATTCTAACTCCAAGTCTAAACCTAGTTCAGTTTAGGAACCTCTTTTCCTCCAGTAATTTTAGCTTTCAGCAAGACTTCATATGAAACACTGATTCAAACATTGCTGTTAAAAGGGAACTAAATGCTGAGCTTTGTGGTTACTTACGTACTAAACACTGATTCAAAGAAGGGTTTGGTTTTTGTTGGTCATTAGTTTTTATTTTTATGGAAAACAAATAAAGAAGGTATATATAACTTCAATATTTTGGGGATTTGTACAATAAGAACAATTTTCTTACATAATAGTTTTATCGCCGGAGATGGTATTTTAGAATGCATGGTTTTGTTAATGATTACTGTATGACTTCCACGTATGATTTTTGTTTCCTTGTTCTTTTCAATGCACTTCAAAGAAACCCTAAACTTTACACCCAGACCCATGTTCTTCTACTTGGTACACCTTGTAGTTGTTGATACTATCATGGATAGTGCATTTAGAATGATAAACTTTACACCCTAAACTTTACACCCACCCCCATATCAATTATGGATAATGCATTTAGAATGAGTTTTGCCTCCCCTTTCTCTACGTTTAGCGTTCATTTGGCAATTTTGCCTCCCCTTTCTCTTATTTGACAAACTTAGTATTCAAGCCATCAATTCTGCATTTTGTCAAAGTTGCTCACAGATATTCAAGCCATCAATTCCGCATTTTGTCAAGTTTCACACAGATATTTGAGGTTCACCGTCCAATCAAAAGTTTTTTAATTTAAAAAAAAAAGAGCTCAATAGATTTAAAGGCAATTATTTTTTCAGCAGGGATATACTAAGAGACAAATTATAAATTTTGATTTTCAAAAATCTGCTGAAAATATGGGAGTCCTCAGCTACTGCAACAAAAATAAAATAAAATTGATGCATCTCTAGGATCCAGTTAAGACAAGAAAATATGGGAGCTTCCGAGCTCAAGCTGGTGTTGTCAGGACTATGAGAGAATTTCAATCACTGGACTAATTGTTTGTCATTTCATGATCTACAAATACAACAGAAAAATGAGCTTCGCTAAATAAACCAATGTCCTGATGGTTTTCATCTTCCTCGAAATGCATGAACTACAAGAAGATTTCTCCAAGCCATAATAAGACTTGGAATGCTAGAAAGAAGAAATATCGGGTATGTTAGCAAAATATTTTGCACATCAAAATTTTAACACAGTTTATTGAAATACCTCGGCTGAATCTAGCCACAAAACAATATATGAATCATGATTAGCTAATATTACACTAACTTCACTTGCAGTCAATCCTCCTCTGCAGTAATCAAAGATGATTTATTCTTAATGAGAAACCATTTCACCTCTTCTTATTTTTCTTTCTTCCCTTTACTTCTTTCTCTAGACTTCTTATCCTTTTAGTGATTACTGATGATGAAGATGACTTTTTATGCTCGAAAAGCATTGGTGGCTCAACGGGCAGGGATGGGGTTGGTTCCTTTCTGGCTGTTGAGAGTTGTTTGATTGCTGAAAACAGATCAAAGGACGATGATTTTGCAGCAGTAGATGGTGGTGCCACTGGTACCTTTGGAACACCCAGGAATTCTTTTACCCCAGGAGATTTGAGCACTGAAGTACACGTGGGTAATTAGGTAATGAACAAGGTTAAAGTGAACATCAGACCAAAATAATGTCAAAAAACAAGTTCACTGATCTTTGAAGATTGCACAGAAGCTTTTTGAAAAGAAAAAAAAAAGATCTGGAAACTTGGAAAACTCACCAAGCCCATATGCAAGTGAAAACAAGTTTGATGTAATCCAATAACAAAATATAGCCTGCAAAGACAAACAAGAAATTCACCATGAACTCAAACAAACAAGTCACTTCTCAATCTCTAAATAAGGGAAGGCAGGGGAAATGCTGAATCATTATGAGAGCCGGACTGGAAGGGGAGGGAAGAGATGGGTGGGGTTGCAGAGCCTAAAACCACTAATTTTCCTTGGAAACTCATTTATACTCCATCACTAAAAGAAAATCTCAACTTTCAAGATGCAGAAGCAGCAAACAACTTAAATATGATCTCATAATCCCAAGTACTTGTAAGTGATCATAAAAAAACCTTTGGAAAACTCATAGTCAAAGGAACTGAAACAGCAGCAAGGGCCCTTGAAACGTTTTTCATGGTGCCAGCACCAGGATTTCCTTCCATTCCTTCTTGCGTGTTGCACTGCAGAATGGCACAGATTAGTCAGCTCGACAACAAAAACCAAAACTGGGTAGAATAAGATTGAAGCAATTTTGCAGATTTCTTTTCATCTTAATAAAGAACAAGAAAAAATAACCAAGCACTAAAACATAACCACCTTATTGGATATAACAAGGATCTACCTCCACTGTTATCAAGAAAGTTAATGCTGTCATAACTGGAAAGATGTATAAATCGTCTGCAGTTGTGAGGTCAACAAACCAGAATGCTCCACCGCTTTTAAAGGATGGCACTTTTTCTGCCATGTTTGTAATCTGGGGGGAACATTGTCATGACATTTAGAATGCGAGGATCAAATATAAACAAAGAATTACTCATTTGAAGTGTATTTATGGATGGGAGTTTAGCTTACAGCAAGGAAAAAGCTGATGAAGACAGGAGCTTGAATAAAGAGCCCCTTCAGTGGAGTAAATGGGCTCACACCATGTCTGCAATTTGTAAGTCAGAATGAACTAAATTTTCCAAGGAAATTAACAGCCATGAAGGGGAGGATTATACTGTCTAGAAACTTGGCCTACTTATAGTAATCAAGCTTCAATGAAGATTAATTACAGCATTATGTAGAGCAAAAAGGAATGGAAAAGGTGAAAACCTCATCCTGAAAGGAAAGTACACATGATCCTCTCTAAGCAGGACTACTTGTATAACAATTTGGTTATATCATATCTTCTTCAGCAACATTACATGAAATATATAAAAGCACTTGAATGACACCATGATTCCAAGTCATCCAAGGCGGTTCACGTGGCATGACTATTCAAATACCAGTGTGGCAGAATGGACTACTATACAGAACACAACTTCGATCATGGTATTTCTTTAATTTAAGAAACTAAATTATCATGAAACAAGTAATACTTCCCCTAAAAGCAAATGGAAGAGTTTCTTACTCCTTAAACAGCTTCTTCATTTCTTTTTGACCTTCAGAAACAGCAGCGGGGTCCATACCCTGAGATAGAGACAGAGATAGTGCCAACATGATTGATGAAAGCATTCTGAAAACATGAAATGGAATTACATAGTAGAGTAGTGACCGCAGGCTACATCAACCTTTTGGTGCATTGTCATATGCATGCTATCACTTGAAAACAATCAAGTTTTATTCACATAAAAACCAAGATAAACATAGGCTAACCAAAAAGTTTCTCAACTCTAAACCAAGGAGATTTTGTCACAGTTGGCTACCTTGCCCTTTTGTTTAATGTTATCCCCTGTTGATATGGCAATTCCATATAGAAAACCAGGAAAACCACCCACTTACAGGAATCTAGATTTACATCCAAAATGACGAAGCATAACATCTAAAGCAAGTCAAACTTGTATGTGCATGTGCTGATAGCCAGTAGAAAAATGCATTGGTAATAGAAAAAAATATCAACATAACATAGAAAAGGGGGTTACAGGCACATAAAACAGACCAACAATGTATGTATGAGGTCAACAGAACATGGATTGATAAAACCTTCAATGAACAATACCTGACTTTCCACCCTTTGCTTAACCTCCTCCAATTTTGGTCTTACGATCTGCAGAATACACATAAATCCATATGAGACGAAAGCATATAAACTCTGAATTTTTACTTTTCATACACCAAGAGAAACATAAAAGATCTTTGTGGAGGGTTAAGAAAGTTGCACCAAGTCATGTAGTTGCAGGAGCAAAAACCAAGTGCAAATTAAGGTATGGAATGCACTTCAATGTTCTACTCACCGGATTGCACAAGTGATTTAACAAACACAGTCAATTTCACATCATTGTTTCTTGAGAGGAAACTTAATCTTCTACTTGAATAATCATGTCGCCATGTAAAAACATAGGCATCACAACTTAATAGGCCACTAGACGTTGTAGTTTATAATCCAAACTAGAGGCTGAAATGCTACAGCATAACCAACATCATAGAAGATTATAAACTAAAATCTGAAAATACAAGAGATGGAAAACAAGCAGAAGATGACTGTACAGATGCCAACTGGGATTCAAAAGCACAATAACCTCGAAAGTGTTCACAATTTTAAAGCTTTAACTCCCATATAGCATTTCACAACAATTACAAAAAGGGATTTTTTCAACAGCTAAAAATATAGGATTCTTTTGGAGAAACACCAAAAGCACCAAACCATGAAGAATTTAATGAACTTGAGAACCTACCTTCACTTAAAACTTCTAAAGGAACAATCCTTTTCGCATGAAATATCAAACGATATATTATGCAGATTCTTAAAAAATGTAACTCCAAAACATTTCAACAAAAGAAAAACACCATCCTTAACTCACCAAGCAAACAAGAAAAACATAATGACACCAACCCCAACATACTCACAAACAATTTGCAAGCATACATACATCAATTAAAAAATATTAAAAAGAGAGAATTAAAGCATTCAAATTACACCGTCATGTACGAGTACACTTACACTAAGTTTGGAGGTAGCTTTCAACTGATTTATCAAAAGAGGAAGCGTGCAGCTTCTTATAAGCAATGTGGTCACAACTATCGACGCCCACCTATTCAAAATTTAAAAAATAAAATAAGTTTTCAGTTTTTAACAAATAATAAAAAATAAATGTTGAGTACCAACCAATTGAATCCAGTAAAATTATGAACAGCATCAATCGCATGCTGAAGAACCGCAACAGGTAAGAAAGAATCCGCAGCAGCTATCGCAACCTCATTCACAGCAGGAGCCGCCATATCCATCGCCACATCGATATTCTCCACCGCGGAAGTGGTGGTGGTTGACATATAGCGTACTAAACACGCGCCGGCGAAGTGTGTGTGATTTGGTTCGCGAAGTAGAGAACCGAAGGAAGCGGTTGGAGTGGTGTAGAAGGATCTTTGAGGAAAGTAATTAGTGGGAGTGATTACTGGTTTTGCGGAGTGATTGAGTAGTTCTTGGTTTTTTTCTTTCTGGTGGTGGTCTTCGTGGAGGATGTATGTGAAACGCGGACTGTGTTGTCGTTTCAAGATGGTTGAACGACTCGAGAGACTTCGCATGTAAGCCATTTTGGTGGCTAAAACTTGAAGCTCCTTCGGAAATAATAAAAATAAATTACAGAATAAGGTATTGGATTGAGAATAAATCAGGAACTTTGAGGATTGATTGCCTGTTAAGAGCTTCTGTGTTTTGGTTAGAGAAAGAGAGGGGAGGGGGAGGGGTTTAGCCGTTTAGGAGGTTTTGATTTTGTGAGGATGGGCTGGGCTGGTATGGGCTGGAATAGAATGGGCTGGACCTGTGAGAATTTGAGAGTTTAGGATATTAGAAAACGGGCCTTTTATTTCTAGTCCAGTTCTAGACCATTTACTGGCCTTTAAGTCTTTCTCTTCGATTCTAAGTAAACCATGCATTAATTAACCAACCTCCCATCTTTTCCATTGATTTGACGAATGTAAGTTGTTTGGTATCTTCAAACAATATCAAGCCTTTCCAGACTTACTATCATAAGATCATGTTTTCCTTTCGGATTACAGGGTGCGCAGACATTATGGCCTTGAACTGCAGAGAAGAAAATATAAAAAAATTATTATATATTTTTTTCAAAAAAAACTGTAATTCAATAATCTTATGGAAAAACAACACACCAACAATTTTAGTAAAAATCGATATAATTAAAAAATAATAATTAAAACAACATCTTATTTGTCTTATTAGAAGACCTTCTACATCTTAATTGATTATAGCAAGTCTAATTCCTTGAACAAATTTAAACATAATCTAATTATTAAATGAAATTCATGAATTGTTTTTCAGTCTGCATATTTAATGCGTTGAAACTTTTTCAAAAACTTCACAATATCAAGAGCTTGTTCAGATTATTATTATTTTGTTTTAAATTAATTTTTTTAGTATTTTTGAATTATTTTAATTTGCTAATATTAAAAATGATAATTAAAAATTAAAAAATATATTTTTTCAATATATTTTTCAATAAAAACACTTTTAAAAATAGCATTAATCATATTATCATATATATATATATATATAAATATAAATATTTGGCATCACTGTCAATGTTATACATATTCTGTGTTATTTACCCAGCGTACGTCCTGGAAATTAAAGTGATGATCAGAGCTGCATGTGTTTTTCTGCCCTATTTTTACCGTACCATTCTGGTTTTTCCAGGCTTACACGAAAAGAGCCCCCTTTCCACAGAAGACATCATCAGCTGCAACAACTGGATTAGGTCACGTGACCCTTCCACGAAGTTGTTGTACTAACTACTAACCCCACTTGCCAAAGAAGCTATCGCAATGATATAGAAAGGGAGGATATATCTTTGGTTCGAACAAGATAGATAGATAGAAAGCATCTAGTAGGTGATCTAAACCCGGAAGTAAGAAGTTTATTTTTATTGTGTTTTTAATTTTGAGTTTTATAATTGTTAATATAATAATTATTAAAAATTTATATAATTATTAAATTTAAAACTCATAAAATTAATCAAGATATTATAAATTGACTCGAATATTTATGTTAATAAAAAAAATATAAACAGGATAGACGATGAACAAAGATAGTGGGGGAGACATCAACTTTGCATATACTTGACGTCTGGCATGGATATCTTATCACTTTGTATGTTTATGCATAAACAGGTGCATGCATATATGTTATATCTCTCCCCTGTTTAAATTATTTTTTTAATAATTTTTAAAAATTTATTTTCTATGTATTTACAAAAAAAACAATTTTAAAAAACTTTTACCACGGTACCAAACATCTTGTAATTAGTTTGATGTCATCAAGAAAGGTGAGTGGAGGGACTTGACTGTCTCGCGGATATATCTTCCATCTTTGCCGAGTGGAGTGGAAAGAGGTGGTGAATTTTAAGAAATAAATTTATTTTGTATCTTTATTTTTATCAGCATGACTATATATGTTTTTTTTTTAAATTAGTACACTAACATATACAACATAAAAATATGTTTTTAGTAATGTAATGCTTGGAAGATGTTTTTAAATTGTTTTAACATCATAAATGTATTTACTAATTAAATCTCAAATACATTATATATATAAACCCATAATCGGGTCATTACTCTTTTTTCCTTCCCTGTCTATGCTGAAAGCAGGATTATAAAAATTGCAATTGATAACTCTTTTTTTTTTTTTTGAAAATCATGATTCAAAATGTATTCCCTGTTAAGAAATCATCTCACCTAAAAACTTAAGTTTATAGGTGATGCTCCAGAATATGATTTATATTATTCTTTAACACACACCCTCAAATGAAAGCGTCTTGGGCTTGACACTTGTACACAAGGCCATACTGTTAGACATACTTTAAATAATTGAATGCTAAATACATATAGCAGCGGAAATTTAGATTATAAATACTTTTAGCCATTTTTACTCAAGTACCGGAATTAAATGAATTCCCAATAGCAGCAGCAACCAAGTTTTTCCCAAGCGGCAACAACGATATAAAATAATAAAATATTTTACGAGAGGAGTCTTCTGATCTATGTCTGCCATTAGCCGTAGATGGAGTACACAAACTATTATTTATAGGTAGATCAGAGACCCCACTCACTAAATTTATTTTCCAATTTTCTCCTTCCATCATGGAGATAATTAGCCATGTTCAATTAATTGATCCCCATGATCAAACCACATGACCTATCTTCATGGTCATGGGTTTGCATGATCAAGAACATGGGTGTGTCATGAGAGACTCAAATGGAAATTTCCAACACATACTACCTTGTATTTAATTTTTATCAAATAGAATGAGGATGACGAGATTCGAACTCATGACCGCTGGGTCAATAAGGCTCTGATACCATGTTAAGGAACCATCTTACCTAAAAGCTTAAGCTTATAGGTGATGCTCCAGAATATGATTTATATTATTATTTAACATTCCCAACTGATACCAACCAAAAAGATATATTTATTTTTATGTTTTAAAAGTATTTTTTAAAAAAATATTTTCAAATTAATTTTTATCATGTTTTTATATATTTTAATATGCTGATATTAAAAATAAATTTAAATAAATAATATAATTTCAAATAAAACAGATTAAAAAAAAGTTATTATTTTAATATATTTTTAAATAAAAAACAACATCCTACACATGGTATCCACCCCTGAAAAAACACTGCAATGTTGAGGTACTGGCAACAAGCCTACAAGTATCTGAGAAATTTCGTCGAGATTCGTCTGGTAATCTATCGCCTAGGTGTTAAAGTGTTGTTTTTTCATTCTATTTAAAAAAAATGAAAAAAATTGCAATTTTTTTATTTTTATTTTAAATTAAAAAATTTAGTATTTATAGATTATTTTAATTTGTTAATATCAAATATATTTTTTAAAAATAAAAAAATATCATTTTAATGTATTTATAAATAGAAAAATGTTTTTAAAAACAATAATCTCATGCATTGAAACAATTAACACGAGGTTTAATATTCTGCAGAAAAAATAAATTTTGATGCCTGCATTATCTTTCCTATTATTTTCTGCCCATCTTTATTCGTATTCTTTCCTTTTTGACCTCACGAACATCAGACTTTATATATAAATTCAAGTTTATCTTTTATATATTTCCAGGAAGGATCCAATCAATTAGCAAATTCAAAATCAAAGAGATCAGCTAGTGTGAATGCTCTCTTCCTGCGCACCTTTTCCTCCTGTATCTGATAGTGTATAGTGTAATGGGTGTTTTAAAGTTTTTTTAGAAAGCGTTTTTTGAAGAAAAAAAATTATTTTTATTTTAAATTTTAAATTAAAATTTTTGTAATATTTTTAGATCATTTTGATTGACGTGTTGATGTTAAAAATAATTTTTTAAAAATAAAAATATATTATTTTAATATATTTCTACAATATTAAATAGTACCTCAGTATATTTTTGACTTTTGGGACTGATATAGTAGAATTAAAGATGATATGATTCCATGTAAATGATTCAGATTGGTGTTTTGCTTCGGTATGTATCTTTATCATCTCTAACTTTTACCTTTTCCCTTTATTCTTGCCCACAATTTCAAGAGTACGAAAATGTGCTCGCACGTGCAATTAACGCCGCTAACGGAAATGCCTGCTTGAAAAAAATATTTTTCTTAGTGTTTGTATTGATATTAAAAAATAATTTTTAAAAAATAAAAAATAAATTGAAACACCCTCTTAAATCTAAATTCATGATTAGATTATTGATAGGAGAACTCTAAATTATTCCAATTATTTAGTTAGTGTGTGGTCGGTAAGACAGTGTCTTGGCTATCAAAGTTATTTTTTTAAAATAATAATAAAAAGACTGGATTAGCCAGGATTGATTCAAATCAAGAATAACTGTGATTTGAAGTAAAGGGTATGATTGGAAGAAACTATAAAATATTTAGCCCATTCCCCACCCCGTGTCGGCCAAGAACAAAAGCATACTCGCACACTTGACATTATGCCTTGATTTTTTTTGTTTCTTCTTTATGGCATCAAGATTTCTTGAGTTTGCTTCCACTGACTTCCTCACCGACTCATTAAAGATTTCTTGAGATTTGCTTCTACTGACGTCCTCACCGACTTGCATTTTATTCTGCTATTTTTTTGTTATTTTGGTATCTCCATGATAAATTTATTTCCATGGACCAAGGGAAATCGTTTTTTTAATCAATTTTTATTGTAAAGTAATTATAATTAATTGCAATGCTTAATTCCTTGCCCACTAAGTGTATTATCAATTTAACGATTCTAAAAAGAGGGGTATTAATTTAATGGAAAAAACCCCAGAAACCTGCAACTAGCTGTGGTTTCATGCTTGAAAGAAAGCTTGCACAAGGGGATTGATTCTTATTAAGAAAAAGTTCATTGTTCTGTTTTTTTTTAATCCTCGCCCCTTTGATTCTTTTTAAAGAGGCGTATTAATTTAATGAAAATCATCAACTGTACACAAGCTGTGGTTTCATACTGAGTGATTGTTTAGAAGCTAATTGTCTTTTAAATGTTTTTCGATTGGAAATTCATATATATCTTTTTATAAATTATTTTTTATATAAATACATGAAAATAATCTAAAAATATCAAAAAAATTAATTTAAAATAAAAATTAGTTTTTTTTCAAAAATATTTTTAAAACACATTACCAAACAAGGTGTTTAAGAGTGATGAAGTTTTTTTCTAGATGTGTTTTAAAAGTAGGTTTCATTTAAAAAATATTAAATTGATATTTTTTTAATTTTGCTGTGTTGATATCAAAAAAAAATACATTGATACATTTTTAAATAAAAAAATATTTTAAAAACAACTTTCACCACAATATCAAAACATATACTAAAAAGCATATGAATATTTTTGAGAGAGAAAAGAGATTTGAAAATGTTGCTCTTATTTTTTTAGACAAAAAAAAAACTATTTTAAAAAAAAATTCTCAAAAATACAAATAATAATTAAAAGACCTTTCACGTATCTAACTGAATAAATTGTTTAAATCAATGATTCGTCGTGGGTCGTAATGTTTTTTATTAGGAAAATGAGGGCACATTGTTTTATAATGTTTTGTTCATAAAAAAAAATCATTATTATAAATTGAGAAGCTCAAACATGTATTTAATTAAATCAATCAAGAACCACATACAGAAAAAATATTGGAGTTTGAATTTGACCCAAGGTTATCAAAATCACAAGTCGGCTCTTAAAATCTTATGATTTTACGAGTGAACATGTATTTACGTGTTAATTCAAACTAAACTCAAAAATTAGTAAATTCAGAATTGATTTGTGCAAAATCGGTAAAATTGATCCGATTTTACAAGTTTATTAAATTTGTTATATTGAACAACCAAATTAGTTTTGAATTTGGCTTTATAATTTTTGTTGATGATTTTATAAAATCAAACATATCTTTCAAGCTATTTATTGGATCTAATTGAAATTTTATAGAGAAATATTATATATAAAAAAATATATTTTGTTAAATTATTAGATTAAACAAAGTTGAAAAACATATTATTTCAAAAAGTTAAAATTACGAGATGAATCTTGTCAAAATTGTCAAACTAGATATTATGTATTATTTTGGACATATCTAGAGTTACAAATGAAATTTTATTACGATTTTAAATAGAAGAGAAACTAGACATCTCAATATCTTCATATATATATATATATATATATATGTGTGTGTGTGTGTGTGTGTGTTAAACCCAATAATTTATTCATGTAATAAAGAACTATGTGTGTTGAAATCATGATTGAAATCTATCAATAATTTGTAAAAATTAGAGATTTAGACTACATGAAAGTTTTTTAGAATGGAGACTTTATTTTTATTATAATATTTTATTTATTTATTTAATGTTAAGAAACTATTTCTAATATTTTTTTTCTAGTGCATTAAACATCATTTAATAGTTTATTTTAATTATTAGACTTATGTTAGTTAATTACTAATTTAGACTCATTAGCTTGCAATCTAAAAGAGATTCATTGTAACTTGTTTGATAAGAACAACCAAGTTGTCACGAAATTCTTGTAAACCTACTATCACTTAATAATTTTACCATATTGCAAAACTATTTTACCTTTGTTTTGTTTTTTAAAGCAAACAATAGGAGTGTTTTTTCTATGGGCAAAACCTCACTTTAAAATATATAAAAATACTATATTTACATTTTTTTAACATGAAATAAATGCGTTTATTTTATTTGAAAGATGCTGAAACAATGAAATCCCCATGGTCAAGGGTAAAAGGAGAGTAAAAAGTTAGTGTTTTTTTTTTAAGAAAATCTTTTAGTGGTTAAGATGATCACGCAATTTCTAAAATCTTATCTATTGCCTAAGCTTTCATCTTTTTTTTTTTTTTTAAATTAAATTCTAAAAAATTAGACAAAGTACTGACCGACTTGTACGAAGTTCTTCGTTTTAAAAAATTGTTCTTGAAAAAGTGTATTAAAAATAATATTAACTTATTGTTGAATTCTCACTAAAAAAAATATATTTATATCAAATTCTAGATAAAAATCCGAGCGCGAATCCAATACATTGTCCATGTCATGTACGGATAAGGATGTCGAAGGTCGGGGCAAGAAAACAAAATGTCAATGATGAATAGGATTTCTCTATACTATTTTTTTTGTTTTGGGGGGACTCCTGCTCGTTGCCGACAACTGAATGAGACGTGTAGCGGCATTATATGTCGACAAAACAGTGTTTTTGTTTGAAGCGTGGTTAATTATGATTCTAGGTAGGAAAATTTCTATAGATGATAGCTATAGTAATCCATAGATTTGTTCATTAGACGTGGATATATAGTTGAGAATTTTTATTTTATCTGTTTTACACTGTATTTCAAAAATAAAAATATTTTTTTTTTCATGTTTTTAAATCATTTTGATATATTAATGTCAAACATAATTTTTTTAAAATAAAAATTATTATTTTGATATATTTTTAAACAAAAAACACTTTGAAAAATAACATTAGTCACACTCTAAAATAGTTTCGAAAATTGATACCATGTAAAACAATTTTGTTACTCTTTCCATATAAAAAAAAGAAATAAATAATGAATATTTAATTTTATTTTAAAATACACATAACTTTATTCTAAAAATATTTTAGATGTATATTTACTTATTATTTGTATCTAATAATATTGACCAATCACAATTTAACGGTTCGGTATAAATATAGGTTTTTTTTTATATAAAAAAAGTGAGAAATATTATATTTGTTGTGAACAATATATAGCCTAGAAACGAGGTTTGTTATCCTATAAAATCTTTAAAAAATAGTAATAAATATATTTTTTTATTATTAAGTTTGGATATTTTTAATTATTGATAAACATAATTTAAACTGTCTACACTAATCAACCCTGATTAAACAAAATAGAATTTAAAATTAATAATAAAAAAATGAACGAGTCGTGTTTTCCTTACCAACCGAGGAAAAGGAAGGCATGGAATTACCAATGCCATTCCGAGTGTCAATTATTCCCTCCCGTTATTTTCTATCAGTGTATCAAGTGTAACCAAATATGCTTTGTCGCTATTCCCTGATCGATAAACATCAAGTCTTAGTCATTTTTCAATGGATTGAAGGGGAGAATGTAAAGAATGTTAGGTGGTAGTGCGATGCTGTTTATTTTTAAATATTTTAAAAAATATTAAGTTTATATATATATATATATATTTTTTAACTATTTTAATATGATGATGTTAGAAATAAAAAAAATCTAAACAAAGTATTTTGATGTTTTTTTTAAAATAATTAAAAATAATCTTCATTACAAACATGCACTGAAACTAAATTAAAAGTTAGCCTCACTCATATTTATAAATTTACCATCTACCATTTCAAAAAATGATGTATGATAACCCGAAAAGTAACAACCAATTTACTGTAAATGCATCAACTTTTAGACATAATTTAAAAATCTAGCCTAGCTTGATGGTTCGACTCGAAACCTGGTTTAACCCGGGGCTGGTAAATTATTATTTTTTAAAATCAAAACAATATCATTTTAATTTAAAATAAAATAAAATTTAGGATCGACCCAGTATGACCCAGACTTTGAGCCAGATCAATCACCGGGCAATTTTAAAAACTATTATGATAGACAATTGCTCAACGAGAAATCTACCAAGAAGTCATTGCTAACGAATATTTGCTATTTTTTTGTTTAATTGTTTTGGAGGTAGCTGATAACATATAGGTCACCTTGGAGAGTTGGGGGCTGAAGACTTCGAAGCTCAAACTACTATTTTTTGGGTTGGTTTGGCCTCTAATTTTATGCAAAATCAAACTAAGAGATCAGCTTTCATATAAACCCCGATTAAATAATCCTTTTCTTTCGATCAAAGACTGATTTAACTATGCATGCAACGTGGACTAGAAGGATTTCATGCGAATTCTGCTCACCACAACTTGGTCTGTGATAATCTATGCTGTGGATTTACATGTAAATCGCAAAACCATCTCAACAGAAGTTCTATAAAAGTACCCAAATTCCGCATTTGATTTCGAGGGAATTACTTGCGAGAATTGGCCCAGCACTGTACTCGTACGATCTGTCATTAGCATGAGATATATATTTACCTCGCATACTGCTTTAATGATTTACCACTTCACCTAACTGTCCTCAAAACGGTGGCCATGAACTGACATCCCACCCTTATTTAAGAGTTATCTTCATAAACACATCATTCTTCTTTTCGTTTGAATCTGCAAAAACCTATCGAGCAAGCAAGAGCACGATCCTTCAAGCGGGCCGGCTTGGATTTTCAATCAAATATCGTTCCTTCTCAATTGTCTCTGCTAAGCTACCATATTCTAGATTACTGCTAGAGGTTTGTTAATCTATTATCTTTACTCAAAAGTGCTAGAAACCTTGACAGATTTAAG
Source organism: Salix arbutifolia (assembly GCA_025169955.1). Lineage (NCBI taxonomy): Eukaryota > Viridiplantae > Streptophyta > Magnoliopsida > Malpighiales > Salicaceae > Salix > Salix arbutifolia. Next base: position 1,585,360 of record CM045917.1, on the reverse strand, counting down.
AAAAGAAAAGAAGTCGAAGTGACTGAAATCTTTTGAAACCAAATGCTAAAGAAGTAGCTAGCCCCATATTCATGTGCATATATTCCATACAGGTCATTTACTTTCCTGTATTTCTCTTAATAATCTCCTGCTAGTCTCTGCACGTTCCTAGAAGGCTTGCATGCTCTAAAGTACGGTCCAGTTATACAAGATCCTACACAGTGCAACGCGTTGAGATCAGCTGATTGAAACTTTAGAGATGAGAGTCTGTAGAAGAATCATATCTTGATGGGGTAAAAAGGGGTAAAGTTGCTTGAGCATATGATGCAACTTGAAGCTTTGCTTCGGTTTTGAATCTTCTTTTCTTTTCCTTTCAGGATAAAAAAAAAAACTCAGTTTTTTGACTGTCTTTTGTATCGGTATTGTAATTCGCCTTATTTAAGGTGCAAAAATATCAGGATTTCGACGCAATACTTTTATTTATTTATTTATTTTTTATATATATATATATATAATAAAAGAAATTTGGCACGACCTGTAGCTTGGGATGATGGTCCAAGTATCTCTCTCTCTATATATAGTGCTAGTTATCGATAACAGAGAAGAGACGAGGGAAGGAAGCTCACGTCACGAAAATTGTTTCTTGCTGATGCAGAGGTCACCATTGATTGCTCTCTCTTTTTTCTAGAAGCCTGTTAAAGAATTTCTGAGATTACTTCAGCAGCTGGTTTGTGATTTCTTCCACATTTTTGCTCTACACTTTCTTAATTACAGCAGTTCTCTTAGATTGCCATATCATATGTATGGAAATCAAATCATGACATTAACTCTTAAGGAAGCTTGGGATTGCACTATGGTGTACTGTGTTCTGTTCAATTTTACATTTTATTCTGAAATAAAACTCGAAATGAAAACATAATCTTGTTCTCTTCTCCGGGTCTTCTTCTTTTTTTGTTTTTTATGAATGAAGATCATAGAGAACAACTTACAGTCAGGTTTTTCAATGCTTTAAGCTTCTTTTTTTTTTTTGGTTTTAGAAAATTAATGAAGAATTATTCCTGCAGAGAATGGGTTTAAGACAACCTTAACCAATTGATTAGTTATTTTACGGATTGTGGGTGCAATTTAGATTATGTTTTAGTATCATAAGCACAATTCATCATGAATAGGAAGTGAAAAAAATTAATGAGGTCGAGTAACCTGATGTTCAATTTATTTTATTTTAAAGAACATATCTGGCCAAGTAACATTTTTTTAAATGACTAGATCTTATCATCTTAGATATTTTATGCTGACTTTAACGGCTAGTACTGAACCAAACGGTCGGCGAATCTGATTTTCTGGCCCATTTCGAATCCTTTAAGAGAATTATTTACACGTGTCAAGAAATGATAAAGAACAAAAAACTTTAAATCAATTCTTTGATTAAATAATAATAATCAAAACAAGTGGCATGCCTTCGTGGGACGTGGGAAGGCTCAGACCGACAAGTTGTTAGTCTAATTGTCGATTTTTAGTAAGGTGACCACGTGGCCTCCGCAAAAAATTGCTTCCGTGTCTGAGTGCTTAATTTAGGAATCCCCACATCACTTTGCCACGTGCCTCGGTTGCACAGAATCAACGCTGTCGGCTGGATTAGATATTTTTTACATTATATATATATATATATTTAATTATTTTCATTTATTGTTGATGTAAATAAATTTCAAAAATATTAATTTAATATATATTTTTTAAAAATATGCTAACACAATTGAGAAAGACATGTCACTTTGTTTTATTTGGATCCAATTTATCTTAGCTAGCCTCACTTAATTAACTAATTAATTTATTTATTACTTGATTTCAGTGATTCAAATTTTAAAGTTTCATTTCAAATAATTTTTACTATTAACCTGCCTCGTTCAAACTCTGTTTAAATTTGGCTATCTTAAAATCAAATATGTTTTTTAAAATTAAAATGAATTCATATTAGATAAAAATAATAAACCTTAATTCACTTAATAATCTACAAATTGACTGAATAAATCAATACCTTATTCTCAACTAGATAAATAATTGTCATTGTTCTTTGCTGATGATAAGTACAATACAATTATTGAGCATTTTTTTTTTAATTATCACCTTTGAAAGTGCCTTTTGACGTGAAGTGTAATGTCGCACTATTTATTATTTTGCTGCTACCATTGTCGTTTTGATTGTGTAAATTAACTATATATTTTATTTTTAGGATTACAGTGAGTAAAACAAAGTTGTAACAGATCACTCTACTACTGTACTACACTGTCACTGCATAGTCTACTGTGTTATTGCCTTAGAGCTTTTTTTGAAAATTATTTTTTAAATCGCATTTTTAAGCAAGCAGGCTGTAGTTATTCTTGAGAGTATAGATTTCTTTGAAAAGAGTAACGGTTTTGTTTTTAATGGTGGAAAAAGTAACTGAAACTTGAGATGATTTTTTTGACGGTGATGGCATCTCCCCGGCGACAGAAATAAGAGAATGGCACGCCAGAGAGGTGATTTGGAAGCTGGTCAAAATATTTCTACCGACTTAGACCGTGGTGGCGACTTGTCGTCAGGTCCTTTTGATATTATCAGCACCAAAAACGCCCCCATTGACAGCCTCCGCAGATGGAGGGTACGTTCTCTAGTTTCTGTGTGTTTTTTTATTTTGCGATTTGTAAGGGAAGGTAATTAGTTTTTATTTTATGTTTCTAATGTAAATGTGTGTGGATTTCGTAGAAAGCTGCGCTTGTGCTTAATGCTTCTAGAAGGTTCCGATATACTCTGGACTTGAAGAAGGAAGAGGAGAAGAGGAGAATATTAAGCAAGATAAGAGCACATGCGCAAGTGATTTGGGTAATTAATGTTTTAGATTTATTTAATTAATAATGACAGTTACTATTATTTTTATTTTGTATGTTTTACAGGAGGTTGTGTTTTGTTAATATTTTTTTCTTGGTTTTGTATCAGGCTGCACATCTTTTCAAGGAAGCTGGGACTGGGAATGGAGTGGATGGTATTTTCCCGTTACTTCACTGTGCTTAATGTGGCGTGGTTTTGGAACCACAGTATGATTTGGTTTGATTAGGCGATAATTATGTTAATTGTTTGAATATTTGTGATCATAATCATGTGTTATGAAATGATTATAATATTTGTCGAATTCTTGTTCGTTTGCTGTATTTTGCATGAAATAATCATTTGTTTGTGCAGAATTTTTTTTTTGGTCTTTTATTAATTTCTTTGTTGATTTCATTCCCCCCCACTTATGTTTGTTTCTTTTTGTTTACTCGATTCTATTTGTTGCGAAGCGCATTGTGTCTTGCTGGAAAATCTTTGGCATTCTTTTCCTGTTTGTATTTGTTGTATTTCACTGTTCCCATTTTGATAGATGGTTGCTTTGGTCTGATGCACGGCGGAATTTTTGAAGTTTATATTGGATACCGTTTATAATAGATTTCCTTTTTTTTTTGGGCGTGTTAGTTGAATGGGTATTTTATGATTTCTCAGAGATGTTCAGTGCACCACAGGTTTTAAATTGCATTCTTGTCAATGGAAGTATGGTTTGAAATTGCTATACTGTGCTGGTAGTATGTGAACTAACCGAAATTTGGGGTTGGCAGAAAACGCACAATCACATCCACCCCCCATTGGTGATTTTGGAATTAGCGCGGGGCAAATTTCTGCAATCACGAGGGATCGTGATCATAATGCTTTTGAGGCACTTGGTGGGGTAAGTATAACATTCTCTTTGTTCTCTGTATCGTTTTACTATTCTTATCTTAGATTCATTTTCTTGTTTTATATCTGCACCAGGTAAAAGGGGTTGCAGATGCCTTGAAAACTGATACAGAGAAGGGGATTTATGGAGATGATACTGATTTATTGAAACGGAAGAATGCATTTGGATCAAATACATATCCTCAGAAAAAAGGAAGGAGTTTTTGGGTAACCTCTTTTGCAGTTTTGCACTTAGTATCATTGCTCCCTACCCCCCTCCTTTCCCCCTCTACTTCTTTAACCAACCATAAAAAAAAGAATACTGTACACCCTTGATTGAATTTAGTATGGTGCTTTCTGTAGATGTTCCTTTGGGAAGCTTGGCAAGATCTTACTTTGATCATATTGATGGTAGCTGCAGTGGCCTCTTTGGTGCTGGGTATGAAGACAGAGGTGAGTTTCTGCAGGGCATAACTGATTGTGCCACCATTGTATGACCATATCCGGAATGTGGTCTCCATGTCAATTTGCATGCTATATGTTTTTGTAACAGTTCCTTGACCTTCATCTGATCAATAAATTGTTGTTTACTTATTCAGAGGGTCTTGCACTTTTATTTTGCAGGGTGTTAAGGAAGGATGGTATGAAGGGGCCAGCATTGCTTTTGCAGTTATTCTTGTCATTGTGGTGACAGGTATCGAGATACATTTACAGTGCTCTGTTTTAGAACTGGGAAAATTAAGTTTTGTATGGAGTAGCAAATTAGTGGACCCCCCATTGCTTACTTGTTTTTTCTTTTAATCTTCCCAGTATAATACTGATGTGATTCAATAACAATGTTAAGTTTGTCAAATCTATCTGGTTTCTTGCGTTAAAAGTCCTATAGATGAAACACTCTGGTAGGTCTTGTACGATGAACGCCTGATGCCTTTTTGCATAATTGTGCTGTGTTTCCCTGCATTTCTTTGTATAGATTTGTGTTGCTGGATGTGTGTGTGTGTGTTGGATTTATGAAAAACTTCCTGATAACAATCACAAAACTGTTGCTTACTGCAAATATTGGAAATAGAAGAGCTTCTAAGCAAAAACAATGTTACATAATTAACAGAACTACCATTAATAAAGAAGTGAACAAAAAATGGAGAACCATTGACTGTTTTAGCTTTGATATATCAAATCCATTCACATCGATCCATCTAACTATGCCCCTATATATATGACTGCTATGCGTTATTATTTGATTATAATAATGCTTGAAATCTTGAACTGCTATAATTTTTGCAAATGCCATGTCATCATTTGCCATTTCACGCTGATCCATTTAAGTATGCCAATGTATATAGGTATTTGCGAATGCTATGTTATATTATTTGACTATAACAACGCATGAACTCTTGTCCTGCTATAAAGTGCTGTATTTTTCAGAAGTGGCAGAACACTTGTCTGACCTACCAGCTTTTTTGGTATTATTATTTATCCTGTTTGTCCTTGTTCATCTGGTTGGGAAGATCAAAGAAAGCCTTCAACTGTGATTTGCTTGCTGTATTGGATTTTTTAATGTTTGAATGAGTTATTTAGTATGATAGGAAAGACCTGTTGGGGGGCTGGCCAAATATCACTGGTGGTCATATAAGATACTTAAGAGTCTTGTCTTAGACTATCTGGTTATGCTCTCTGGTCATTTTGTTAAAAGTCCAAATTTTCTTCCAATGACTAGCATGATGGAAATGATGTTACGTATATTAGATGGATGTGTGTTTTGCTTTGTTCTGTGGTCACTAATATTAGCTTGAACCTTGAGCATTTGCTAGAATCATTTGCTATATGTCCTTCATATAATGAAGAGCGTACTGACTTTTATCCGCTTCCTTCCTTTCTTCAGCTATAAGTGACTACAAACAATCTCTTCAGTTTCAAAACTTAAACGAGGAGAAAAGAAACATACATTTGGAGGTGCTTTTCTACTGGCAGTTTTTTTTTTTTTTTAATTATAGGCATTTATTTGTCTTGTACTTTATATTTAAAGGCTCATGTGTAGGTTGTCAGAGGAGGTAGAAGAACTGATGTTTCAATATATGATATTGTTGCTGGTGATGTTATACCCCTTAACATTGGTGATCAGGTAATTTTCATTTGCTGTTAATTTTGATTTTCTTCCCCTACTTCATTGATGTCCTTCATATTTCTCCAGGTTCCTGCTGATGGAATTTTAATTACTGGTCACTCCCTTGCTATTGATGAATCAAGCATGACTGGAGAAAGCAAGATTGTAAGCCTTGGATCTATCTTTCAACTTGCTGACATTGCATTATCACGCTCTTTGTATTCAAATCTGATTGCTTTTTTTGCAGGTCCAAAAGAGTTCCAGGGAACCATTTCTAATGTCTGGCTGCAAAGTTGCAGATGGCAATGGCACTATGCTGGTAAAATTTAAATGTTCTCATTTTTCTTCTCTCTTTCTATTCCCCTCTTCTAAGTACAATAACTTTCAACTTTTTTAAAATCCATCTTTTTGGCTAATCGAAGGCAACTTATGGAGGGATACAGTTAGGATCTCAACATTGTTTTTGGTTTCTATGTATCTGAAAGGAAATAAGAGAGTAAAAAGAAGGAAAAAGACTTGTAGTGTGTGCGGCGATCTTTTTGTTGTCCGCAAGGGACCGAGGGTTTGTCTTCAACCTAGCCTTACCCCATCCCTTTTACTTTGCATGGGGTATTCGGATCCCGTTTAAATACTTTTGGACATGATATTTTAATCGCAGCCTTCCAAATTTAATTGGCAAGATCTTACTATCCAAATTCCAACACAACAATTTGCATATTTTGCATCAACAAGTAATTATACACCTCATTTCACTGTGGAAAACTAAAAAAGAAAAAGTCCAACAAATTATATAAAAAAGTACAGAGCATTTTATCAAAGATTTATAATCAAAAGAAGAAATGGATATTCACTTGCTAAGTGAATCATTGTTTTTTTGTGTACTTTCTGATGCTAAATTGCTAGCTTCAAATAGTGCACTGTGCTTGAACAAGAAATGGATGGTGTAAATGATTAGATAACTACAAAGTACTGACATAGACACGCTACTCTAGAAAGAACATGATTTGATTCATTTTTCTTCTAACTTATATTCATTCTTGGAATTTCATCATCAAAGAATATCTGTGTAGAACTATGACAGTAATTATCCTGAAATTTTATACTTGCTTTTGTTTGAAATATCCGCTAGCCATTCTTTTAATTTTAACGGCTTAGATTAAACAAGATATATCACGGTCTAAAGAACATGAGAGGATTTCAGTCCTTGCAAGGGAAAGCACCATTGGGATGAATGGCGTTGGTGATTTGGGGAATGCTTTGAGGAATCTTTTTTTGTTGATGTAAATTTTCCTCATGCTTGTTTTGCATTCTTTCCCGTTTTAGCCATGGTTCCTGAAGCTATCAAAGGCTTTCACTTTTATGGTAGGAATGAAATTTTTCTTGCCTGTTGATTGTCAAAATCTTGTTCTCAACTGATAGATATAATTAAGGATGCAAAGGGTGTGCTTTCATGGTAGGGGTTGCTGGTTTATTGGCCTCTATTTACATTGCTAGCTTACGTCTTTTTTTCCATTGTCTGCAGGTAACAGGTGTTGGAATTAATACTGAATGGGGGTTGCTCATGGCTAGTATTTCAGAAGACAATGGTGAAGAAACACCTTTGCAGGTTGGTTTTCTCAATATTGGTTTTTAATAACCTTCATATTATAAACATTATATTTATTGTTAGTGACTGCTTACAGGTACGCTTGAATGGGGTCGCAACTTTCATTGGTATTGTGGGGCTGACAGTAGCTTTGCTTGTCTTGGTAGTCCTTTTGGTCAGGTACTGCGATATCCTTTTCTTTGTCCTCTTCACCTCTCTTTATGTCTGTATGTTGAATTTGCAAATTTGATCCCACAGATATTTCACTGGACATACAAAAAACTTAGATGGAAGTCCTCAGTTCAAAGCGGGTAAAACAAAACCTAGTACAGCAGTAAATGGAGCCGTTAAAATTCTCACTGTTGCAGTATGTGCTCCTCTCCTCAAACATTCTCCTTAGTCTCTATGTCTCTGATTAACTAACTTTTATAGTCGTTGTAGGTCACCATTGTTGTAGTTGCAGTGCCTGAAGGGCTCCCCTTAGCAGTTACTTTAACGTGAGTTTACCTGATCGTAAAATTATTCCAATATCGTGGGAACATTGTTTATTTAAACATCATCCATTATTTCTTTCATCAGCGGTCATCACATGTTCAAATTACTACTGTCTTTCATTAAAGGTTCAAATTACTAATGTCTTTCATTAACCCATGCATTTTTTGCTGTTAAAAAAAATAAACCATGCATTGTATTATTACCTTTAATAGCAGATGATGTTACTTCTGACCTTCATAAACTGGTTTCATGATTGAATCTTTTATGCTTCAAATAAAATCTTGCTTTCTTTTCCTTTTCTTCTATGACAGCCTTGCGTACTCGATGAGAAAAATGATGAGAGATAAGGCTTTGGTATGTGACATTCTATACTACTTTTAGTGGTTTTGATGACCTTGACACTATGGCTTAAATAGAAGTTGAATCGCAGGTGCGCCGGCTTTCTGCTTGTGAAACCATGGGCTCTGCCACCACTATTTGCAGTGATAAGACTGGAACTTTGACCTTGAATCAGGTGAATCTTGAGGGAAAAAATGTTCTTATAGCTTTTCCTTAACTCGGGTAGGGGAGTGAGTAATAGGGTCAATGTCTTTCTTCTTGCATTAATTTCGAAGACCTCTTTTATTTACAGATGACCGTTGTGGAAGCTTATTCTGGAGGGGGGAAAATGGATCTTCCCGACAGTAAATCACAATTGCCTCCTATTTTGTCATCTTTACTTATTGAAGGTATTGCACAAAACACAACCGGCAGTGTTTTTGTTCCTGAGGTAAGTTCAAGGGAATGCTCACGCTTTTTTTTCTTAAATATGAAAATTGTAATTGAGCAGCTAGGGCACCATATGATGTTCTTTAAAAACTCACTGCTCTTTGCAGGGAGGTGGAGATCCAGAGATTTCTGGATCGCCAACGGAAAAGGCCATTATTGGATGGGCAATCAAGGTTTATTTTTTAACTAACTCTTGTTTGCTATAAGGTGAAATTTTGAATTCTAAACCAGATCATGGGTTTTCCTTGTTGGTAGCTTGGGATGAATTTCAATGCTGTCCGATCTGAATCGAGTGTCATTCATGTATTCCCATTCAACTCTGAGAAGAAAAAAGGCGGGGTCGCCCTACAGCTGGTAATATAACTACTACATTGTTAATTTGTTATATTATAGTAACCTTAGTGAAAGCAAATTGACAAAGTTCAAATACCAAGTGTGTGTTGTTATTGTTTAGTGTAACTCAACTCATATATGTTAAATACCAATTGAACTGTTACCTTTATGATTCATCCATTGCACCAATCTGCTAAAACTGAGACCTATAGAACCTTGCTTGTGTGAATGAAGTAATTCGACTCATTTGAACATCATTGACTAGCAATACACGGAATTCTTTCTTTTGCTAAAGTTTTCATGGGCAATAAAACTAGCACGGTAAAAACTAAATTCTATGCAATTCAGAAACTCTAGATACCATGGTCCACAATATTTTTTATATAGGCTAGAAATGTAGTCCATATATAATTAGCAAATTTTTTGAAAATTGTTAATTTGAACCAATATTGTATTTTTCTTTTAGATGTAATTCAAAATTGTTGTCTATTTTTTACAGTCTGACTCTCAAGTTCATATACATTGGAAGGGGGCTGCCGAAATAGTCTTAGACTCATGTACAAAATATGTAGATGCAAGTGGTAACACAGTGCCATTGGATCAAGACAAGGTTGGTTTAAATGGTTGCTTTCTCTGATTAAGTTTGCCCATGTAATATGTTTTGTTAAGGAGGTTAGTCACAGTTGTTCTTTGAATGGAAATGTTGTTTTCTGTTCTCTCACATTAGACCTTTCTCTTTATTTAGAGATCTGAAAAGCAATAATGTTTGTTTAATCATTTTAAGAGGCGCCTGCTATTGTTGATGGTATCATTCATATTATAATAGGATTTTTTTTGGTGAAATTGGTGATTGATTTCAGATGTCCTTTTATAAGAGAGCTATTGAAGATATGGCTTGCAGTAGTTTGCGTTGTGTTTCCATTGCGTATAGAACATATGACATGGACAAAGTTCCAGCTGATGAACAACAACTAACTCAATGGATGATTCCTCAAGATGATCTTGTTTTGCTTGCAATTATTGGCATAAAGGTACTTGTTGCCATATGGTCAAGATTATCATTTATCCCCATTTGTTTATGATGACATCCTTGTTTCATCACACCGAGAATGCTGTTCTACTAATGGCTTTGTGAAATGCACTCAATTCACTCATTCACTTCCTTGATTTATGTAATGGAGTTTTGTTTCACTTGGCTCTTAACATTTATAATTACACAGTTTTGTTTCACTCAGCTGTTAACATTTATATTTTCGCATATAATTGAATTTTATATCAGACTTTTAGGATTTATATTTTCCTGCTAACTGGTATATAAAATTATGCAGGACCCATGCCGTCCAGGTGTGAGAGATGCTGTTCGACTGTGCCAAAATGCTGGTGTTAAGGTATTTTTCCTTATCATGTTTTAACCTGTCTGCGTGATTGAAATGCTATCTGTTATTTGTTGCATGACACTGCAATTTCTTTTTTCCTCTCCCTAAAAGCTCTGTTGGATTCATTCTTCAACATGCTGAATGCTGGTTTCTGATAATTTTGAACTTGTATCCATTATGGTATGAACAATTATTATGGAAAAAGAATTTGGGATGTACGTAACACATTTATTTTTCCTTCAGAATTTCTGAACCACATATTTTATGTCAAAATTTATTTATTTATTTTCTAATTTTTGTGTGCTCATTTCCTTTGAAGTTACTAAGATTGTAGTTTTGAAATCTTGCTCCATATTGATTGGAATGCTCCTATTCTCCCCTCACCTCTCCTTGAGAGAGTTAAGTCATTGTGATATTTGATGCTCAGCTAGTTTAAATTTCTCCTTTTACTTTGCTTTGTTTTACCTAAATATAAAAATAGGTTGTTTGAGTTGAATATAAGTGTTATCTAGGTTTTAGTTTTGAATGTTAATGCAGTTCATTCTTTTATGCTTGCGATTTGGAAGATTGTTGCTTTTGGGTCAAAGATAATTCTATATTTGAGAGTTTTTTCAAATTAAGTGGGAAATGCATTGAAACAGGTTTTGGTTCATAACATAGATCATGCTTTTATTTGTTTCACACTTAAAATATTTAGAAGCAGAAAAGGACTATAGTTTTGCTGGGAGGTGATTCTGAAAGTGTGTGAAATTCTTTTCCTGCTGAGCTCTCTCCCTCTCACATGCGTAGTCTTTATAAATTTACCTTCTGAGAGCAAGAAACTAGTACTGATAAACAATACGAGACCTTTATTGACCTGCAAACATAAATTGGTGGTCAAGAAGTTTAAGTGAAGTGCAGATTACTTTGTATTTCCCTATTTTCTGTCACTGGGGATGTTGCTGGGTCTTGGTGGAAAGTCTTCTGAACCTTTTTTAATTAATGTGTTGCTTGGAGACGTTTTTAACCATCAAGAATCTGTAATTGTATGTATCAATTAAACAAAGTAGAACATTATATGGTTATGATTGAGAGAGTTACAATTAGATGAAGTCTAGTGTTTCATTTTTTTTGTATCGAGTTGATGCCATTCCACACACAAGAGTGTTGAATCTTAGACCCTTACTCTTTTATACATGCTTATTTGATTATTCCAGGCAATGAAATAATAACAAGGAACTTTGTACATAGGTACGCATGGTAACTGGTGACAATCCTCAAACTGCTAAAGCAATTGCTTTGGAATGTGGGATACTGACTTCAGAAGAAGATGCTGTGGAGCCTAATGTTATTGAAGGAAGAGTGTTTCGTGAATATACAGATTCAGAAAGAGAAGAAATAGCAGAGAAGATCTCAGTAAGAATTAATTGTCTCCATTTGTTATTAGTTTTTTTTGTGTTTTTGTATATTTGCGAATTGTCTAATACTTAGAGCCAAGTTTCTTAGAAATGTGTTCTATTCAAAATCTTTTAGGTGATGGGGAGGTCTTCTCCGAATGACAAGCTTTTGCTTGTGCAAGCATTGAAAAGGAGGGGACATGTTGTCGCTGTAACTGGAGATGGAACAAATGATGCTCCCGCATTACATGAGGTTTGATGACTTCTTTTTTTTCTTAATGCTTTTACAATTATTCCATGCATTCAAAGAAAGAGCGCCACACAGTTCTTTTGGAGTAAGTTTGGTGGAAGTTTAGAATTCAAAATGCATTCTGATGTTAAGGTCCTATATCGGAGGCATTTCTCCTAACTGGTTCCTTTTCCTTAAAATGCGTAGCCACCTTTCATGATGTGGTGGGTGATTTCAAGCGTTTTTCTCTTCACAAAACAGAGGTTTTGGTTAATAATTTCAGTGCCTAGTTTTCTAACAAAACGAATTTGAATTGGTTTGGGAGTTTTTCTTAAGAGTATGGTGCAGAGCCCTGGTTTTTTTTATGTTCCTGTATCAATGGTTCTTAATATTATATGACCAGTAATCTCTTTTCACAAGGTACTGACTTTCTACATTGCTATTGTTCATTTTTTGAGTTCAGGCAGACATTGGTCTCTCAATGGGTATTCAAGGCACGGAAGTTGCTAAAGAGAGCTCAGATATCATAATTTTGGACGACAACTTTGCTTCAGTCGTGAAGGTTGGCACTGTCTTCAGCTAATTTATTTTGAATTAGAATCCTCGATTTTTTATGCTATTGCAGGACATCATATTCTTCAAAATTATCTTCTTGACTTATCACAGTAGATCAAGGTCCCAGGCCTTTTGTTGCTACTCACTATGACCTTAGACTAACTAAATATTACTGGATGCCCAAGTTGATAAGCATTTTAGGGCCAGAGTTGTTCTATTATTATTTCATTCTTTTTGTAAGTGCAAGTTTCAATCATTTTCATTGTCTCCTCAATGTAGGTTGTCCGTTGGGGTAGATCTGTATATGCAAATATCCAGAAATTTATTCAGTTTCAGCTTACAGTTAATGTTGCAGCTCTCGTTATAAATGTTGTGTCTGCAATGTCTTCTGGTGAAGTCCCATTAAATGCAGTGCAGGTATTTTCACTCCTAGTTTCACACAAATAAAAAAGGCAACTGTTTTAGTTGGTCTGAATTCATGCTAATGCTTCTATCTATTAATACAGCTCCTTTGGGTTAATCTTATAATGGATACTCTTGGAGCATTGGCACTGGCTACCGAACCTCCAACAGATCACCTGATGGCTAGATCTCCAGTTGGTCGCCGGTAAGAAATGATAAATTGGTTGGCACCTTGTTATTGTGTAAAATGTTGAAAATTTTAAACTGAACTCGACCTGTTCCATGCTTAGAACAGTTTCCTGCTTTCTTTGTAATTAATTGGATGTATATGAGACAACTAGTGTCTCATCTGGACTTTAGAGAAGTAGATGGCTCTGTTTATTTCGATTCTTGAAACTGATTAATGGCTTCCCCTCGCTACAATTTCAAACCTCCCTACCTAAGCCTAAAAATTCAGCCATTTCTTTGCTTTTTGCTGTTAGTATTAGATAACTTGTGTGAGTTTTAGTATATGTTTCTTCTGTAAAAATGGCGGTGCCTTTATTCTATAAGGATATTTTCCAGGTAAAATGTCTCTGTTCTGGCCTTTAATCTACTAGGTGTCTCATTATGTTCCTTTTGTTTCTGTTATCAAACTAACTGGGACGTGCTTTTGCATTTTCTATGATTTACCTTATGGTGTACACACTTTTTCAGGGAACCACTAATAACAAATATCATGTGGAGGAACCTGCTGGTACAGGTATATATTAGTGTTTGGTTTTGTTCTATATATCTCAGTCAATGTTAACATCGACTGGTTTTTTTTTTCTTCCAGTGACATTACATACAATAATGGTAACTGTTGATTGTGGTTTCTAAAATTTTAGGCAGCATATCAAGTGACCGTGCTGCTTATCCTTAATTTTCGAGGAGAAAGTATACTAGGTTTGGGGCGTGAAACCCCTCAGCGTGCGACCGAAGTGAAGAATACCTTGATATTCAATGCATTTGTGCTCTGTCAGGTAATTCTTTTAACTGCTCTTGATAAACTGAAGGAACAAATAATTAAAACGATTCCAGTTAAATTCCATTATAGCGTTCTTGTATGCCGTGGTTGTTGAGAGTTCCTAACTACAAAGCATGATAAGGGACTGATTTGTTGCAATGCAGATCTTCAACGAATTTAATGCCCGGAAACCAGATGAATTTAATATCTTTAAAGGGATTTCAAAAAACCACCTCTTCATTGGTATAATTGGAATAACACTTGTACTTCAGGTAAGAGCAGCTAGATTAGCCCCTCTCAAGTTCTTCAATGCCCTAGGTTTTGGGCCTTTTTTGTGCTGTCCATGAACATGATTTTTCTTCTTCTGTTTTATAGGTAATCATAGTTGAGTTCGTCGGAAAGTTTACTTCTACCGTCAAGCTTAATTGGAAACAGTGGCTGCTTTCAATTATTATTGGTTTCATCAGGTGAGTGAACTGCTGTCCTTCTAGGATTTCTCTGAGTACCAGCATATCAACCACAACCATTTTCTGTCATTTCGGAATATGAATATATTGTTAAAAACAAACACGATATATCCTTTTCCAGAAACTGTAATTAAGACTCTTTTGATGTCTATATGCATCAAGGCTCGCAAACTCTAATAATAATAATAATAATAATAAAAAAGAAAAATCGACCATTCAGTTGCATATTTGCATGCCTGAACTATAGTTTTTTTTTTTTTTTAATTGTTTTTTTCTTTCCAATCAGTTGGCCGCTTGCTGCTGTCGGTAAACTGATACCTGTTCCGCAAACTCCTCTGCACAAGTTCTTTACAAATATGTGTAATCGACGTGCCAAGTCTCCTAGTAAGAGTCGTGCCAAGTCTCCAAGTAAGAGTCCTTCGATATTTGCCTGTTCATCTTTCCTTCCTTCTTCAAGTGGGCATCAATTTAATTTGACATTTTCCAATTAATTTCTCAGGTCATCCGTAGAAGTCACTAATATTCACAGTACTAACATCGACCTAGCTACTGTAAATTTACTAGTTCTGCCAGCCCTCCATTTTTGCTTCGTAGGATGATACAGATCTACACAGATGGCGACATGCTTGTGAAGAAAAGTTATCACCTTTTTTTTTTCTTCCATTGATCGCTTCATGCTTCAGTGTTTAGCGAGGATTGTTTGGGAGAAAAATCGGTGCCTTTATTTCTGCTTGGTAAATATTTTTTGTCACGTAGATTGTGTTTGCTTGCTTGTATGGAATGTTTAGAAATGTGGTGAGAGCACTTAGCTAAAACACAGTTTATACCCCCATGTTAGGTTGTAAAAATAAGGATAGCCCACCTCTTTATTTGCGGGCTTAATTTTTGTGTTTTATAAGATATTTTATTTAGTGTGCTATAATTTTATATGTTGATTTTAATTTGAGTTTCTTTCTTTTTTATTTATATGTAATTTTCTAAAATATAATTAGATTATTGATAATGAAATAAGAAAGTTAATCTTCTCTCTCTCTCTCTCTTCTTCAGCTACTCTCCTTGGCTTTCTTGTTCTCCTTTTATTTTTGTTCAATTTTCTGTAGTTTCTTTTGGGTTTCTACAACCAATTTATCCAAACTATTTAAGTGGAAATCCTTTCAAACTCGATAATCTCGTTTTGAAAGTCTTCCTTTTGTATCTCTGTTTTTCCATTACTAGAACTGGAGTCCCTAAGCTCTTAAATCTATCTTTAACTTTCAAACCCTTCCTCTTAATCTTAAATCTTTTCTTATGTTTTGTCATTACAAAATGAAATCTCACTATTTAAGCCATAAGTTCCTCTCTTATTTTTAAATTTCACGCCTGTCATTTTAACGTTTCAAAATCTCTCCACACATGCAATATGCAAGAGCCACTCCTTTCCAAACCTTCCACCCAAGGAGATGTTTTAAAAGTGTTTTTTAAAAAAAATAATATTTTTTTATTTTTTATTTTAAATTAAATATTTTTGGTATTTTTAGATTATTTTAATATATTGATATCAAAAATAATATTTAAAAATTAAAAAAAAATTATTTTAATATATTTTTAAATAAAAAACACTTTAAAAAATAACTACAATCCTCTCTCAAAAGTCACAACATATCCACCACAAACTCTCTTCACTTGGACTTTGAAAAACTCATGAACCAAAGATCAACAAAATTTCTATGCCCGGGCAATATTTTAGCTAACTCGCAATGTATCTGAATCTACAACCTACAACTTGTTAATTTAGTCTTATTCATTAAGGGTAGAATAATACTTTATGCTTAACCTATATATAGTTTATTTGTAATTAGGTTAAGCTAAGAACTCATAATTGTAGCCTCTCTTTTATGTTTTTGCTTTTAATTATTTTAACATGGTATCAGAGCAAGTTTTATGGAACGAGGTTTAATTCCAAACACAACTTCGCGGATCCAACTTTGAGTGATATGGTAAAATTTGTCTTCCGTCTCTGCAAAATTTGGTATTTCGTATTCCCTTTAGCTTCTGCAATTTGATATTTGCATTCAGTTTTTGCAATTATTTGGTATTGGTATTTTGTACTCTGTTTCTGCAAAATTTGGTATTTTGTTTTCCGCTGCGTTTGCATTCTGGTTCTTTGTGATTGTTTATTATGGCTGCTGCACGAGATGATTCGCTTCAGTCTGTAAGTGTGAGGTTGGATGGGAAAAACTATTCTTATTGGAGTTATGTGATGAGAAATTTTTTGAAGGGTAAGAAGATGTGGGGGTATGTTAGTGGAACTTATATGGTACCTAAGAATAGTGAGGAGAAGTATGCTGAATTGATAGATGCATGGGAAGCAAATAATGCAAAGATCATTACTTGGATCAACAATTCTGTTGAGCATTCGATAGGTACACAATTGGTGAAATATGAGACAACAAAAGAGGTTTGGGATCATCTGCAAAGGTTATTCACACAATCAAATTTTGCAAAACAGTATCAATTAGAGAATGACATACGAGCTCTTCATCAAAAGAATATGAGTATTCAAGAGTTTTATTCTGCTATGACAGATCTTTGGGATCAGTTGGCTCTTACAGAATCGGCAGAGTTAAAGGCATGTGGTGCATATATTGAGCGTAGAGAGCAGCAACGATTGGTACAGTTTTTAACAGCACTTCGCAGTGATTTCGAAGGACTTAGAGGTTCAATTTTGCATCGTTCTCCACTGCCTTCTGTTGACTCTGTTGTCAGTGAGTTATTGGCTGAAGAAATACGTCTTCAGTCTTATTCCGAGAAGGGAATTCTTTCTGCTTTGAATCCTTCTGTACTAGCAGTACCTTCTAAGCCATTCTCCACTCATCAGAACAAGTCTTACACAATGGTTGGCTTCGATGAGTGTAGTTTCTGTAAGCAGAAAGGTTATTGGAAAGCTCAGTGTCCTAAGTTGAGACATCAGAATCAAGCTTGGAAGCATGGTAGTCAGTCACAATCTAATGCTCATCGACCATCTCAGGGTTATAAACCACCACATCACAACACTGCAGCAGTAGCTTCCTCAGGCTCTATTACCGATCATAATACTTTGGCTGAGCAATTTCAGAAGTTTCTCTCCTTGCAGCCACAAGCTATGTCTGCTTCTCCTTCCATAGGTCAGTTGCCTCAAAGTTCCTCAGGTATGTCACACTCTGAATGGGTCCTGGATTCTGGTGCTTCCCATCATATGTCTCCCGATTCCTCATCTTTTACCTCTGTGTCCCCTTTGTCCTCCATTCCTGTTATGACTGCTGATGGCACTCCTATGCCCTTAGCAGGTGTTGGTTCTGTCATCACACCTCACTTGTCTCTCCCTAATGTTTATCTTATTCCAAATCTTAAATTGAATCTTGCGTCTGTTGGTCAAATATGTGATTCTGGTGATTATTTAGTCTTATTTTCTGGTTCCTTTTGTTTTGTACAGGATCTGCAGTCTCGGAAGCTGATTGGGATAGGCCATAGGGAGAATGGAATATATGTTTTGGATGAGTTAAAAGTGCCAGTTGCTGCTGCTACTGCTGCTGTTGCTGCTACCAATACTGTTGACTTGTCCTCCTTTCGATTGAGTGTTTCATCTTCTAGTTTTTATTTATGGCATTCCCGTCTAGGTCATGTTTCGTCTTCTCGTTTGAGATTTTTGGCATTCACAGGAGCTTTAGAAAATTTGAAAACTTGTGACATTTCTGATTGTAGTGGATGTAAACTGGCAAAATTTTCTGCTTTACCTTTTAATAAAAGTATTTCTATTTCATCCTTACCATTTGATTTGATCCATTCTGATATATGGGGACCCTCTCCTGTTGCCACAAAAGGAGGGTCTCGATATTATGTCTCCTTTATTGATGATCATACTCGTTATTGTTGGGTTTATCTAATGAAACATCGTTCTGAATTCTTTGAGATATATGCCTCTTTTCGAGCTCTTATCAAAACTCAACATTCTACTGTGATCAAATGCTTTAGGTGTGATTTGGGTGGGGAATACACCTCTAATAAATTTTGCCAATTGCTTGCCTTAGATGGAACCATTCACCAAACTTCATGTACAGATACTCCTGAATAAAATGGTGTTGCTGAAAGAAAACATAGGCACATTGTCGAAACCGCTCGTTCTCTCTTGTTGTCTGCCTTTGTTCCTAGTGAGTTTTGGGGAGAAGCTGTTCTTACTGCTGTAAGTTTGATTAATACAATTCCATCTTCTCATAGTTCGGGTCTATCTCCTTTTGAAAAGTTATATGGCTATGTCCCTGATTATTCATCATTTAGAGTCTTTGGTTGTACTTGTTTCGTCCTTCGTCCTCATGTAGAGCGCAGTAAGCTATCCTCTCGATCCGCTATTTGTGTCTTTCTAGGTTATGGTGCAGGTAGAAAGGGGTATCGTTGTTTTGATCCAGCAACTCAAAAACTTTATGTGTCTCGTCATGTGGTCTTCCTTGAGCATATACCTTTCTTTTCTATTCCGTCAACTACTCATAGCCTGACTAAAACTGATCTTATTCGTATAGATCCATTTTTTGAGGATTCGGGTAATGTTCCTCATGCTCGATCAATTTGTGCTCATAACTCTGCAAGTCCTGGTACTTTACTTTCTGACACATCTGAAGCTCCATTCTCATCTACATCCCATCAAGCTTCATCTGAGATTGTGGATCCACCTCCACGTCAGTCCGTCCGCATTCGTAAGTCCACAAAACTACCAGATTTTGCTTATTCTTGTTATTCTTCATCATTTACTTCCTTTTTAGCTTCTGTTCATTGTCTTGTTGAGCCATCTTCCTATAAAGAGGCAATTCTTGATCCGCTTTGGCAGCAAGCTATGGATGAGGAACTTTCTGCTTTGCATAAGACAAATACTTGGGATCTGGTCCCTCTTCCTCCTGGTAAGAGTGTTGTTGGTTGTCGTTGGGTGTATAAGATCAAAACTAATTCTGATGGGTCTATTGAACGATACAAAGCTAGGCTGGTTGCAAAAGGATACTCTCAACAGTATGGTATGGACTACGAGGAGACATTTGCCCCGGTAGCAAAAATGACTACTATTCGTACTCTTATTGCCGTAGCATCTATTCGTCAGTGGCATATTTCTCAGCTTGATGTTAAAAATGCCTTCTTGAATGGAGATCTTCAAGAAAATGTTTATATGGCCCCCCCTCCTGGTATTTCACATGACTCTGGATATGTTTGTAAGCTTAAGAAAGCACTATATGGTCTTAAACAAGCACCCCGTGCTTGGTTTGAGAAATTCTCTATTGTGATCTCGTCTCTTGGCTTTGTTTCTAGCAGTCATGATTCTACTCTTTTTATTAAGTGCACTGCTGCAGGTTGTATCATTCTGTCTTTATATGTTGATGACATGATTATTACTGGTGATGACATTGTTGGTATTTCGGTTTTGAAGACAGAGTTGGCAAGCCAATTTGAAATGAAGGATTTGGGTAATCTTCGATATTTCTTGGGTATTGAGGTAGCACACTCGCCTAGAGGTTATCTTCTTTCTCAGTCAAAATATGTTGCAGATATTCTTGAGCGGGCTAGACTTACTGATAACAAGACTGTTGATACTCCCATTGAAGTTAACGCAAGGTACTCTTCCTCTGATGGTACGTCTTTGACAGATCCTACTTTATACCGCACTATTGTTGGGAGTTTGGTATATCTCACCATTACACGTCCAGATATTGCATATGCTGTTCATATTGTTAGTCAGTTTGTTGCTTCTCCTACTACTGTTCACTGGGCAGCTGTTCTTCAGATTTTAAGATATCTTCGGGGTACAATTTTTCAGAGTCTTTTACTTTCATCCACCTCTTCCTTGGAGTTGCGTGCATATTCTGATGCTGATCATGGTGGTGATCCCACAGATCGCAAGTCTGTTACTGGGTTCTGTGTCTTTTTAGGTGATTCTCTTATTTCTTGGAAGAGCAAGAAACAATCTATTGTTTCTCAATCATCCACCGAAGAAGAATATCGTGCCATGGCATCTACTACCAAAGAGATTGTTTGGTTACGATGGTTACTTGCTGATATGGGAGTTTCCTTTGCTCATCCTACTCCTATGTATTATGACAACCAGAGTTCTATTCAGATTGCTCATAACTCGGTTTTTCATGAGCGCACTAAGCACATTGAGATCGATTGTCATCTTACTCGTCATCATCTCAAACACGGCACCATTGTTTTGCCTTTTGTTCCTTCTACCTTGCAGATTTCTTCACCAAGGCGCATCCCATCTCTCGTTTTCGTTTTCTAGTTGGCAAACTCTCGATGCTTATAGCTGCCGCATCGTGAGTTTGAGGGGAGATGTTCATTTATTCTTATTCATTAAGGGTAGAATAGTACTTTATGCTTAACCTATATATAGTTTATTTGTAATTAGGTTAAGCTAAGAACTTATAATTGTAGCCTCTCTTTTATGTTTTTGCTCTTAATTATTTTAACACAACTAACACAACACCATCATCCATGAGCTCAACACCAACACCACAAGCTAAAAAAAAGAGCCAAAAGTCACCCCCAACACCACTCGCCCGCTTATTGCCATTGTCGCACCCCAAAAAAATATGAGCGCGGCGTCGCGACGACTCTTCCTCGTGTACGGGGAAATATCATGTGTCGGGGGGTTTATCTTTATTTGAAAAGGGGAGTCGCCACCTAGTATTATGGTTACTAGGAAACCTAACACTGGTCTTTCAGAGATTCTAGGGTAAGGGACTGGTTGCGTAAAGGGAAGGTTTTAGCACCCCTAGTACGCCCTACCTAAGGTAAGCTGCTTGACGTTTGGTTTGCTTATGATTTGACCTGTCAAAACAATATGTAAAATAAATGGCAAATGGAATATTACTCCGCCGAATATTTTGGATATTAATCCCTTAGGATTTATTTACCCAAATACCAACAGTGAATAATAGCATATTATTCCCGCCGAATATTTTGGATATTAACCCCTTAGGATTTATTTACCCAAATACCAACAGTGAATAATAGCATATCATTCCCGCCGAATATTTTGGATATTAACCCCCTTTAGAATTTATTTATCCAAATACCGATGGTGAATAATAGCATATCATTCCCGCCGAATATTTTGGATATTAACCCCCTTAGGATTTATTTATCCAAATACCGATGGTGAATAATAGCATATCATTCCCGCCGAATATTTTGGATATTAACCCCTTAGGATTTATTTATCCAAATACCGATGGTGAATAATAAACTCCAAAAAAATAAGATTTTTATATTTTTTGACATATTGGCCAATACCCTTTGGATTTTACAAACATGTTGTAAAATCTCAAAATGCAAGAAATGATTTTTTTCTTTGAGAAATCCATGCTAAAACTCATTTTCTCTTCAAAACCCAAAGCTAATATATATATTTTTTAAAAGAAAATAATTTTTAAAATATGCTAGTGTATTGGCCGTATGCAAGAAAACAACACATTTTTTTTAATAAAAATATCTTTTGGAAAATTTGTATTTTTTTATATTTTTATTTAATATTTACTAAATATATATATAGGGAGGGGGGCTGGCTGCCAGCCCATCTACAATGGGGCTGGGCTGCAGCCCGCCCATTGTGGCTGGGCTGCCAGCCCGCCCATTGTGGCTGGGCTGTGGCCTAGCCTATCTGGAGCTGGGCTCTCGGCCCACACAAATATGGTGTTGGGCTGGGACTTATTTTCATGGATCGGGCCGAGCACAAAGCCCGACCCAACCCAGCCTACGGGGGGAGTGAATTAATTCACTCCCCCGTGCATGCAGAGAAGATGATGAACAGTAAATGCTTGATTTTTCGAGTGTGACGAAATGCGTACCTGTTTATACCGTTGGGTAGAGGTGATCGTGGTGATTCTTCTGGTCGTTGTGGCGTCGGATATGGTGGCCTGTGGTGGCCGGAATGGCGTCGGAACGGTGACAGTCCACGTCGAAGCCCTTGCTGTCTCTTCTGTTACCGTCGCCTGGGGAGATGACTGAATTTCTGGGGCTGACGGGAGGATGATGGTGGTGATGATGGTGGATCTGGGTGGTTGAAACGGGCGGCCGGAGTTGACCGAGAGGGGGAGAGAGAGAACGTTGGCTTCTGGTTTTAGAGAGAGAAGTGACTGAACGACCAAGAAAGAAAGAAAAAAAAGAAAAGGACTGGTGATGCTGGGGACTCTGTTGAAGAAGATTACTGAATTTTTTTTACGTGAAATTCGCCTTGTGAATTACTCTTTTTTCCTTCACCCTCTGTTTCTTTGTTTATTTTCTCTGCTCTCTCTGCCCCCCCCCCCTTTTTTCTCCTTTCATGCAGCCCTTTTATAGCAGAGCCAAAGTGACTTTGAATGCAGGGCGCGCCTAGCATTTAAGGCTGGGACACGCCGGAGACGTTTAAGGCCAGATTCGCCGGAATATGCATCAATGCAAATTTCCAAAATCATGCAATGCAAATCTTTAAAAGCGTAACCAGTGCAATTTTAAAGTTTTAAAAGGTAAAAAATCATGTAGCTGGCACATGCAATGCAACTCTTAAAGGCGTAATCATGCAGTGCAATTTTTCAAAGTTTTAAAAGGTAAAAGTATGATTTGATCCTTTAAAAATTCTTTAATTGCACCCAATTGGATTTAAACTTTTTATGCAATTAAATCCCATCTAAAATTCAAATTCAACCTTGGCTTTGCGCGACTTTCTAAACTGGCCCTCGACTCCTGATTTTCGCAATTTATCCTTCAATCGACCAATAAACTCGCAATTTATGCAATTTGCCCTTGAACCAAAATCTATTTTTGAAATATTTTTTTTTAAAACATAAAAAATAAAGAGTCAAAAATTGGGTAGCAACAGATGCCCCCTCTTTACAATGCTTACGACTAAAGTCTTGTAAAAGACTTTAAATAGTAAGTGTTGTAAAGAAAAACAGAATGGAGGATAAGAGTCTCGATAGTGACGGATGACTTACCCGGGTCTGATTATGACGGGTGACCTGCCCGAGGTAGTGGAGTCTCGATAGTGACGGATGACTTACCCGGGTCTGATTATGACGGGTGACCTGCCCGGGTTAGTGGAGTCTCGATAGTGACGGATGACTTACCCGGGTCTGATTATGACGGGTGACCTGCCCGGGTTAGTGGAGTCTCGATAGTGACGGATGACTTACCCGGGTCTGATTATGACGGGTGACCTGCCTGGGTTAGTAGAGTCTTGATAGTGACGGATGACTTACCCGGGTCTGATTATGACGGGTGACCTGTCCGGGTGACCTGCCTGGGTTAGTAGAGTCTCGATAGTGACGGATGACTTACCCGGGTCTGCTTATGACGGGTGACCTGCCCGGGTTAGTGGAGTCTCGATAGTGACGGATGACTTACCCGGGTCTGATTATGACGGGTGACCTGCACGGGTTAGTGGAGTCTCGATAGTGACGGATGACTTACCCGGGTCTGATTATGACGGGTGACCTGCCCGGGTTAGTGGAGTCTCGATAGTGACAGATGACTTACCCGGGTCTGATTATGATGGGTGACCTGCCCGGGTTAGTGGAGTCTCGATAGTGACGGATGACTTACCCGGGTCTGATTATGACGGGTGACCTGCCCGGATGAATAAAGAGGTCTCATTATTACGGGTGACTGGCCCGACTAGCGTGGTCTCATTTTTCTGGGTGACCCACCCGGCTAACATGGTCTCATTTTTCTGGGTGACCCCCCGGCTAGCGTGGTCTCATTTTTCTGGGTGACCGACCCGGATTAGATATGATAGTGACGGGTGATCCACCCAGGTCTCGTTATGACGGGTGACCTGCCCGAGTGTAAGATGAAGGCGGTTTTGTTGTCATAAGTGATTTTGAGGAACGAAACAGCACCAGTCCTCAATTCATATTTTCTTCCGTGGTTTCGTTCACTTGAGATTCTGCTTCTCTCTTTTGGACACATAGGTCGCCTTTCTCTGATGTTCCATTATCACAGGATGTCTTTGCCTAATCTCCAAAGCTTTGCAGGCTTCTCTGATTGGATGGCTCATTCAAGTTTGTCATAAATCATTCATCCACTCAACGCAAGCACATTGCTTATCATGGGCTATCTGCGATGATCTTTGCTTTTATCCAAATCTGACCATGCCCCCAAGTGTGGGGTTGCTTGATTTTCCATTTAGCGCAGAGTTCTATTATTCTTCTTCTTTTGAAGTTCTGAGCATTATCAGTTATGATCTTTTCTGGTGGTCCGTATCAAACAAACACCTTTTGCGTTACATGAGCAAATGACCCAGCTTCTACCCATCTTGTGAAGTAGTCGATAGCCACGAGAGTAAAGCTGGCTTTTGGTTGATATACCCAATCACATCAATTTCCCACAGTGCAAAAGGCAACGGAGATATCAAGTTGAAAATAAAAGCCGGAGGGGCATTGATTTTGTCACCACGGACTTGACACTTATGACACTTGCGGACATAGTCGATGCAATCCTTCTCTAATGTCCTCCAGAAATAAACCATTTCTTTGCATTTTTCTAACCACCATCTGCCCATTAGTATGGGTTGAGCGAATCTCTTTAAGGACTTCCCGAAGCGCGTTTTTGGCTCCAGCTTATCTGGGCATCTTAGCAAAGTCCCATCAGATGACCTCTTATACATAACCTCCCCATCAAGGTAAACATCCATCGTTAACCTTCTCAAGGTTTTCTTCTCTTTTTGGATGCCCCCAGGGGATAAGCTTGGTTTTGGATGAAATTCTTGATATCGTAGTACCAAGGGTTTCCATCTATTTCTCTTTCAACTGAGCAGCAATGAGCTGGTTTATCTTCTGATATCAATGTGTATCAGCTGTAAGTTTGTCCTAAGTCTACCCTAGCCATAGAAGCTAGTGTGGCCAAAGCATTGACAAACTGATTCCCTTCCCGCATACGTTTACACCAACATCCAAGTATATAGTCCACCATTTTGGTTTCCCTTCTTCGCCTGAAAGTACATCCTCATCAGGAAGGTCAAAGTCTAATGACTCAATATCTTCTATAGCATGTCGTACTCGGCTAGTAGAACTTGTCATCTTGCAATTCAGCTGGACAAGCAGGGGTGGATTTACCAAGTACTGCTTGATTTTCTCAGATTCCTCTTCACACTTGATATTCAAGATCAAACCGGCCTTCTTTCCATAAACTTTCAGGAATGATAAAATAGGCTCCGCTAAAATCTCAAAAACAGAATCCGACTTCATACCATACTGGGATCACACAAATTTTCACTTTTACTGTGGTGCTGATGGATCTGATTTTGCAATAAACCTTTTTGAGGCTACCGCAGACCTTTTCTTGTCTTGGGAGGTTTGATCCCACCACTTACAACAGAGGTTGGAGGAGGCCTTTTTGGAAAACATAGATTTTGTTGATGGTTCTGACATCATTGACCTCCTTGCTTTTGAGACTGCCTTCATCTGAGGATGTAGAACTCTTCAAATTCTTCTGGCTTCTCTTACCTTCAATAGATTTCTTTGTTCATCGGAGCCCAGTTTCTTCTCACTTCTTTCTTTTCCCTTGCTTTTATCACCAGTAACAGATTCCCCTGGAATTATAGACTTGACATCCATTTTCCCTGGAAGATCATGTTCCTCTCTGGCTTTTCTTTTGCTACTTCGGATATAAAAATCCTTACCGTCCCCAGCAACAGTACCATTGCATCGGGTCACAGAACGAATAGAGTTTTTATCCTTGTGCACTTTCTGCTCATTTTATTTGCCTAGTTTGCCACTGCCTCTAGAATTTTCAGCATGCCTAGACAGTCTTGAATGATTATTAATACTTTTTCTCTTGCAAGCACCTCTAGGAGCTGTTTCAAACAAGGATTCATATGGCTGTTTCGCTGAGATGACCAAATTCCTCTCTTTAGCATCCTTTACTAGAGCTGCCCAGTTCCGGTTCGTCTGCAAGGTCCTCACATTCCCCAAAATCCAAAGCGAGAGCTTGGCTCTTGTCAAGGCAACCTTCATCCATTTTACGACGAACCCAATACTGCTGGAGCTCAATCCATTCATAGACGAATTTGAATCAGCTGCTCTAACAGTGGAGAATATCAGTATATCAACCTCTCGGACCTCCTTTTGAAAAATCGTAGCAGCTTAACTGCAGCTTCAGCCTCACGTTCATTATAAAAGACGATGCACCAGAATTTTTTTACCGCGAAGCTCCTGGCCGTCTGTAATGTCATAGAATATATAAAGGCCAAGAACCCCAATCTCATGAAATGATGCTGATTTGTTTGACATTTGCTCTCCGTTCATCAACTTGCTATCATAAAAGTGCAAGGAGGGAAACTGGCAAATTTCTGGGTGCATCCTATAAGCACGTAATGGAGACCATCTTTTCTTCAATTTATGATGGTTCAAATTGTTCGCTGCATTGGATGTTCTTATTGTCAACTTCACCTCATGAACCAAAAACAAAATGCACGATCTTCTCGCTTGAGATCTGTGATTGCGCCATGGTCAATGGCTGGGACTTTCACGATTTCCATTTCCACTATCTTCTCGCTCAGCAACCACTTTACAGTCTTTGCCTGCAACTGCTGCTATCACCTCTACACGTTTGTCATCTTGCTCACATAATTCTGCCGACTCTCTTGTATTGGAGTAACTGACGGTTTCAATAGATGCTTTGCAATGTTCCCCAATAGATTGCAGAAATAGCTGCTGCTTACTTTCTTTAACATTTCCAACTTTTTTTGAATGCCTTTTCTGATCCACAGTTATAATCCATTCTGCTGCTCAACATAATATCTAAGGCACTCTCACCAGTTGTTGGGTAAGATCTATTCGCGACTTCAGCATTGTCAGGTAACTTTTACTTTCCTCCATGGTGAAAAGGTTTATTCTCAGCTTTAACATTATCAGATATATTTCCATTACCTCTATCATGATCAAGTACACACTTGATAATCCCATCAGCCTCAGAATTCATTGAAGGCAAACTATTTTCTGTATTACTATTATATTCACTAGAAACTGGACCAACATCCTGTAATGCTTCTTTGCTGTCTCCATTAGCATTGCTGGGGGTCATCACACAGTTTGCTACCTTCTCGTTTCCTTCACAATCTGAACAGCCTTGAAAACCAGTATTATTGTATTCAAGGTCAATATGAAGTGTCATATCTGGTAACTCAACATTCTGAGTCATCCTACTTGCATTATCCTGATTTCCGATATTAACATTGCCAGACGATCCATTACCACTGAATTTTGGCCTCATCAACCTTCTTCTGTTATGCTGCTGACCTGATAAGCCAATGTTTTCTGTACTCCCTGTATTGGCAGCACTCACAATTTTCTGTGCTTTTCTACGACGCTTGAAATCTATAAAAGGTATCACTTCAGGTATTTGGAGATTATCCCCCTTGCCAGCTGAAATATCACATGATAATCCCCTTTGAGACCTTCGGCAATTGACCCATTAATAAGTGGGAGTTCTTGTTTTGTTTCTTATCCTTGAAATTTGTAACCTCATCTTGCCTTTTCATCTGCGGCTTAAATTTTCTCTTCACCTTTTGGTTGGCATTGGACAACAGAATGTAGTCAGACAAAGAAGCATTGATGTTTAGGTGACTGCTTGTGCCTTCAGGCTCCATATAGGGATGAAATGATTGATCAAATGAATGAATGGAAACGTTGTGAGATGCTGGGAATTCAGGTACTGAATTGGAAAGGCCACGGGATGAAGAACACCTATTGCCAGGCCTGGGGACATTTGGGTCATAAGGAATATTGGATGCACCAACTCCATCTCCATAAGATGTTGAATATAAAGCATTAGACCTAGGCAATCTATCACCATCCAATGCATAAAAAGAAAGCTCAGAATTATGTGGCTCCATCAAGTGACGTGCAGCAGGAGATGGTCGAAATTGATCCTTGATTGCTTGCAAAATGGGTTGTCTATAATATTGAGAGTTTTGCAGCTCCACCAAGATTGCAGAAGATTGTTGAAGATGATCACTAACTGAGGAAGTTTCTTCTAAGATGGGCTTGCTGCTCGCAGAGTTGACATAATCAGAACTCCTTCTTCTTGTAGGAAAAGAATGCCCGTGATGATTAGTTAAAACATTTGTCCTGGACTCAATGTCTGCGTCTTGATCATTCTCTACCATATTGCTTCTCACAACCCGGGCATCTTCGGCCAAGCCTCCAACTTCACTCAAACAGACCACAAACTGCTCGTTCGAGATAAGTGATCTGTTAGTTTTATGTCTATTTTTGAAAGGAGGACTTGTGTACCTATCATACTGTCTTCTGTGATTGCTGGTAGAGTCCCCAAAGTTCTCTGTGGAGATGGCAGAGCCAAAAGTAGCACCTGCATTTCGCTCATCTTTCTTG
Organism: Salix arbutifolia; assembly: GCA_025169955.1. Taxonomy (NCBI): domain Eukaryota; kingdom Viridiplantae; phylum Streptophyta; class Magnoliopsida; order Malpighiales; family Salicaceae; genus Salix; species Salix arbutifolia. The sequence goes on along the minus strand of CM045917.1, from coordinate 1,556,614 downwards.
TTATCAATCGTTACAAAGCTGCCATCACCAGTGACACTTCTAGCTTCTTTTGCAGTGTACCCAACTGATCTTGCAACATTGGATCGGGTAAATTGCCTCTCAAGCAGCCTGTCTTTTATCTTTCTCTTACTTAACAATAAAAGAAGCTTTTCAAACTTTCTCAGACAACCCAAAGTTGAACTTGTGGTGAAAAATAAATCCCGTTGCATCATGAAATTCATTTTCAGAGAGTGCGTCACACTGCCTTAGGCAAAAATGCTTTTTTATGTAAAAGATATTACGGAGCATACATCCTAACGATAGGTTCTAGTTCCTTTACGTGAGACATAGGGTAAGTTTACTACTTGGTCTCTAAAGAGGGTCTCTTGCTGTCCCAGTGATCACCCTCGTAAAGGCGATATGGGGGTTTAGCAGATAGTGAGATGGCACGTATACCAATCACTACCAGTCTAAACACTCAGCAAAGAGTTGGGGTTTACACAAACTTCAACCTTGACTCAAGTCATAGGTAAGCTGCTAGTCCCCCACTTAACTTAAAGTTGAGTGTGTGCTCTCAAAATAATAAAAGTGATGCATGACAAGGCATACTATGATGACAGGATGTAAAGATGCATGCTAAAGCTTAAAAAATATAAACAATCCATAGCAATATGAAAAAAACTAACATATCATAAACAAACAAAACCATCAAGCCTAGTCAAAGTCCCCAGTGGAGTCGCCATCCTGTCGCACCCCAAAAAAATATGAGCGCGGCGTCGTGACGACTCTTCCCCGTGTACGGGGAAATATCATGTGTCTGGGGGTTTATCTTTATTTGAAAAGGGGAGTCGCCACCTAGTATTATGGTTACTAGGAAACCTAACACTGGTCTTTCAGAGATTCTAGGGTAAGGGACTGGTTGCGTAAAGGGAAGGTTTTAGCACCCCTAGTACGCCCTACCTAAGGTAAGCTGCTTGACGTTTGGTTTGCTTATGATTTGACCTGTCAAAACAATATGTAAAATAAATGGCAAATGGAATATTACTCCGCCGAATATTTTGGATATTAATCCCTTAGGATTTATTTACCCAAATACCAACAGTGAATAATAGCATATTATTCCCGCCGAATATTTTGGATATTAACCCCTCAGGATTTATTTACCCAAATACCAACAGTGAATAATAGCATATCATTCCCGCCGAATATTTTGGATATTAACCCCCTTTAGAATTTATTTATCCAAATACCGATGGTGAATAATAGCATATCATTCCCGCCGAATATTTTGGATATTAACCCCCTTAGGATTTATTTATCCAAATACCGATGGTGAATAATAGCATATCATTCCCGCCGAATATTTTGGATATTAACCCCTTAGGATTTATTTATCCAAATACCGATGGTGAATAATAAACTCCAAAAAAATAAGATTTTTATATTTTTTGACATATTGGCCAATACCCTTTGGATTTTACAAACATGTTGTAAAATCTCAAAATGCAAGAAATGATTTTTTCTTTGAGAAATCCATGCTAAAACTCATTTTCTCTTCAAAACCCAAAGCTAATATATATATATTTTTAAAAGAAAATAATTTTTAAAATATGCTAGTGTATTGACCGTATGCAAGAAAACAACACATTTTTTTTTTAATAAAAATATCTTTTGGAAAATTTGTATTTTTTTATATTTTTATTTAATATTTACTAAATATATATATAGGGAGGGGGGCTGGCTGACAGCCCATCTACAATGGGGCTGGGCTGCCAGCCCGCCCATTGTGGCTGGGCTGTGGCCCAGCCTATCTGGAGCTGGGCTCTCGGCCCACACAAATATGGTGTTGGGCTGGGACTTATTTTCATGGATCGGGCCGAGCACAAAGCCCGGCCCAACCCAGCCTGCGGGGGGAGTGAATTAATTCACTCCCCCGTGCATGCAGAGAAGATGATGAACAGTAAATGCTTGATTTTTTGAGTGTGACGAAATGCGTACCTGTTTATACCGTTGGGTAGAGGTGATCGTGGTGATTCTTCTGGTCGTTGTGGCGTCGGATATGGTGGCCTGTGGTGGCCGGAATGGCGTCGGAACGGTGACAGTCCACGTCGAAGCCCTTGCTGTCGCTTCTGTTACCGTCGCCTGGGGAGATGACTGAATTTCTGGGGCTGATGGGAGGATGATGGTGGTGATGATGGTGGATCTGGGTGGTTGAAACGGGCGGCCGGAGTTGACCGAGAGGGGGAGAGAGAGAACGTTGGCTTCTGGTTTTAGAGAGAGAAGTGACTGAACGACCAAGAAAGAAAGAAAAAAAAGAAAAGGACTGGTGATGCTGGGGACTCTGTTGAAGAAGATTACTGAAATTTTTTTTTACGTGAAATTCGCCTTGTGAATTACTCTTTTTTCCTTCTTCACCCTCTGTTTCTTTGTTTTATTTTCTCTGCTCTCTCTGCCTTCCCCCTCCTCTTTTTTCTCCTTTCATGCAGCCCTTTTATAGCAGAGCCAAAGTGACTTTGAATGCAGGGCGCGCCTAGCATTTAAGGCTGGGACACGCCGGAGACGTTTAAGGCCAGATTCGCCGGAATATGCATCAATGCAAATTTCCAAAATCATGCAATGCAAATCTTTAAAAGCGTAACCAGTGCAATTTTAAAGTTTTAAAAGGTAAAAAATCATGTAGCTGGCACATGCAATGCAACTCTTAAAGGCGTAATCATGCAGTGCAATTTTTCAAAGTTTTAAAAGGTAAAAGTATGATTTGATCCTTTAAAAATTCTTTAATTGCACCCAATTGGATTTAAACTTTTTATGCAATTAAATCCCATCTAAAATTCAAATTCAACCTTGGCTTTGCGCGACTTTCTAAACTGGCCCTCGGCTCCTGATTTTCGCAATTTATCCTTCAATCGACCAATAAACTCGCAATTTATGCAATTTGCCCTTGAACCAAAATCTATTTTTGAAATATATTTTTTTTAAAACATAAAAAATAAAGAGTCAAAAATTGGGTAGCAACAGCCATAACAACACACCACAAACAAAAAAAGAGAGAGGCTAAAAGTCACATACCACAGCTAGAAATAAACAAAGTGGGAGAAAGTTGGGGTTTTCATTCAGATGAGAAACACTAGCTTAGTTGAGAGGAGAGAATGAAGGAAAAAGTGTTTGGTCTCTCGTTTGAAACCCATGTACTATTGTGTATCATTTGATTTCAAAGGATACAGTTGTAATTTTATCTCTCAAACTGGTGAATCCAATAAAATCTTTACTCTTCACAAAATGGTTTTTTTTCAATAACACAAAAAGATGGAGTGTCAGCGATCCATGAATTTATTTACTGAATGGTACTGGATGATAAATGAAGCAACTAAACATGATTATTGTTTTTCCAGGAAGAAACATGCTGTTGCAGTGGTATCCAACAGTAGCAATGGAGACTGTAAATTGATGGAACTTGATTTAGATAATCAAATTTTGATTAATAATATTGTTTTAACAGGCTAATCATTCCATAAATGACGAGTTAATGGAATCAGACTTATTTTCAACCAGTCTTTTTAATAATAATAAAAAATGTTTAGAGTTCATCCATGACTTAATTGTTTTGTTCAAAACCAGGTTAATTAAGAAAGTTATATTTAAAACTATATTATTTTAATTAACTCAAGCTGTCAAACCGTGAGCCAGACCTTACACGGTTTTCATTGTCAAGGCACAAATAAGATTCCAATGCGATTCCTTTTTCTTTTTCTTTTTCTCCAGCTTTGAAAATTGCAAATGGACTCATCACCAAATCCCTTAATTTGGCAGCGGCCATAATTTGTGTGGAAAATCTTGACATGGGACGGAGTTGATGAGCCCTGCTGGCTTGGATCCACATCGTTGTCAAAAATTGGATCCTCTTGCATAAAATAACCGAGTCTTCCTACGGAACTTCACATGTTTGTATTTCTTTTATTCCGAATATAGCCTCGTGATTGTGTCTATATTATATTATTAGGGTTGGATTTAGTGAACTTTAAAAAATAGCCTTCTAATAAATAAAAAAATAGAAAATTAGCTTTGTATGGCGGACATTTTGCTAAAATGTAGGTTCAACGACAAGATATGTTCTTGCATGATTTGACATAAAATTTCATCTACGAGTAGTTATCTCCTAGCTAGAATATATCATGTCGAGATAATGTATATATTCATAAGATGATCAAGGGAGAGGACTTTACATCTTAATTAACAAAAAAAAAACAACAACTCGGCCTCAATTAGCAATACATTAAAGCAATAAGCTTAACGAAATAAAAAAAAAAAGCATAATCTTCTTCTATTTCTTTAATATTTACTACTTAAATAATAAAAGTATCTTAATAAAACAACAAGAAGTCTCACCAAACCTCAGTTAGCTTGGCCGCCTGTAATAATACCGGACAACGAAAGCAACCAAATATTCCTTAACGTACAGCTAAGATGGACACTGTCCGTACTTGAAACCTCCACGATCCTTCATATAAAACGACAGTCATCTTTGTATAAGCTACTTCTCTTATCAATCTCGCAGTATTCTATTCCAAGTTGAAATTAAAAAAAACTGGATATTTTTGTTGTTGGAAGGGAAGATAAGGATTATTTACATGCTGACCCATCACCATGTGCCTCTTCAAAATCAAAATCTGTGTTCTTCTCTGCATATAATCATGTAAAGGCTATGAAATTTAGAAATTTTGAACCTATCATGTATCGTTTTAATTTGAGAGCATGTTGAAGTCAATGAATTGTTTAGCTGGAGTGGTTTAATTGAATTACTTTTCAATTAGGAAATCCGTAAGAAATAATTAACACTTAAAAAGAAGTTTCTGTAGTGGATTAATTATTATTATTATTATTATTATTATTATTATTATTATTTAGTTAAATTGTTGACAATGTTTTGTATTAGTTGCCAGCACGATGGATAATTAAGCTGGGTGAACATCTATGAGTTTTGTTCAGTGCTAGAAAACCATTTTCTTTTCCTTTTCAGTTTTTATTTTTCAATGAGAAATTGAAAAATGTTTTCATATGTGGAAAATAAAAACGAATAGCTTTTCCGGAGAAAAAAACAGAAATGCATTAAGATTAAAAAAATAAAAACTATAGTTTATACTAGCTAGCCATTTTAATATTTTGTAAAGTGAAGAATATTAATTTTGTTTCATTCCAATTAAAATAAATCAAGAAAAAGCAATATGTTTCTAGCATCTCTTATACTTGTTGATCGATTTCTCCTGTTTTTCTATGATCTGAGTCAGTTTCTTCATTGATTTTTTTTCAAGTGATAATTTTATATAAGTACTCCAATTATGACACGACTTTCATTTACATCCCTCAGATATAGAATCAGGCAATACCTAAGGGTTTCCCATATATTTTGTTTTTGATAAATTAATTTATAATATTCCGAGCTATTTCAAGGAATAGAATCTTAGAAATTGTGTATATGATATTATAAATTACTTATTTATTAAATTATTTTTGATGTCTGTACGAGACAATAACATATTTCTAGAGATGTTTCTCACTTGAAACTAATAGTATTGATAATAGCATATATAGTTGAGCCCATGGTTGTCAAAATCACGATTTTGACACGACACGGAAGGGGTTTCGAAAAATCGGATTGTAAAATCGTACCTGAATTTTTCCGTATAAAAATCGTAAAATCATAGCTAAAATCATGTAGGTAGAAAAATCATAAAATCGTAAATTTTATTTAAAGTAAAAAAATAAAAAAAATTATTTTTTTCAAAAATTTTAAGTATAAATTTTAAAGTTAATATTACTAATTTTCAATAGTAATTCCATAATATATACAAGAGAGATAGAGAGAAAGATAATATTATATCTATATATATATATATATGTGTGCAGAGAAGGGGGGCGAATATATATGCAGAGAGGGGGGGCTAATATATATATATATATATATATATATATATATATGCAGATTGCAGAGAGTCAGAGACAGAGGAGGCACGAGACAGAGGGGGCGTGCGAAATGCAATTTTAAGCAGAATCGTAAAATTGGATCGATTCGGTCCGATTTTATGATTTTATACGATTTTAACCGAGTTTGACCGAGTTTGATCAAAATCGATTTTTCTACCCGAGTTGACAAAATTTGATGAGTCAACTCATAAAATCGTACGATTTTGCGAGTTGACTCGCAATTTTAACAGCCGGTAGTTAGGGGATGTAATTGAAAGTTTCATCATATCTAAGGGACTCATTTGAGTTTTTTCCACTAATGGGATTAAAAAAGTCAAGAGGGAAGTGATGACAGAAAGGGAACGGCATTGGCGGGTAGTACGTGGCCCTCAACCAAAAAAATAAAAAGAAAAAAAATGTGAAAATAAGGTTGACTTGATAAAAAAAAAAAGGGAAGCGTAGCCACGCAAACCCTAGCAATACGGCCTTGTACTTCCAAAAAAGTCAAGCCTTTTTATCACCACCCTCATCCGTACGTCCTCATTAAGATAAATTTTATTGCTTTTCGGGTCTTAAATTTTCTCATCAAAAGAAACCGAGAACAAAAGATGTCCTTCCCCTTCTCTTTCTTGTTCTTGTTTCTTTCTAATTTAATATAACCACCAGCACTCCATCAAATATCTCATCTTGGAATCATTTTCCTGTATTTTCTGTATGATTTGGTGTTGAAAAGATGATATATATATATGAACAGAGATGCACCACCACCACCACCACCACCACCACCACCACCACCAGCAGCAGCAGATGATGAATAGGGTAGATAGGAGGAAGGTTGTGGGAGAAGGAAGGCAGGCGATTGAGGAAGAAGAAGTTGATCTGAGTGGTATGTCGTTGGAGACTCTACCTAACCCTTCACTCAACTTAGCCGCTATTTGCAAACTTAACCTATCCAACAATGATCTTCAGGTATATTTTTCATCCTGATTGAGCGACTATGGATATTTCTCAGTAAATCTGTTTGCTGAAGTGCCAAACGAAACCTTTATCGAGGTCAAATCAATCAGAGTTTTGATTGATATTAACACAACATTTTTGTTGTTAATTTGAGCTTTTTTTTTACGGGAAAAAACGAAGCTTTTCTTTTTCTTTTTGAACAGTAATCATTTCATATGGACTTGGTGGATCAACTTGAAATAATCATTTGGAGTTTAAAACTAGTGGTTAAAAATACTATTTTCTAGAGAGAGAGAGAGAGAAGATAATTTTCTGGAGAAAGAACTTATTATCAATTTCGATCTTTCTATTTTATATATTCCAATAAAAACAAAAAAAAAAGAGAAATTAATTAAGCTAAATTTACAACTAATCAACAAATCGAAAAACTTAATTGTTTGTATATTGGACAGACTATACCGGAATCGTTAACAGCAAGAATGCTAAATTTGGTGGTGCTGGATGTTCACTCAAATCAGCTTAAATCTCTCCCTAACTCAATCGGGTGCTTGTCAAAGCTCAAAGTTCTTAATGTCTCATGCAACCTTCTGGAGTCCCTTCCTAGAACCATAGAGAATTGCAGGTTTGTTGTCTCCTCATGCTCTTCATCTGCTCACAGAAATATATTTTTGTTTGCATATAGCAAGATGAATCGATTAACCTCAGAAGCCAATGACTTAAGAAATCGATTCACCTCACAGAAATATTTAATTAATTATTTAATTTTGTTGTTTGATGAATTATCGAAGCAATTAACTCCCATAAGAACTCACCGAGCTGATCATCCAAATATTCTAACTAACACACCCGTTTTCTTTTAACTAGCCCAGACGTGAACAAAATAATAATAATCAAGCATCTAGAAATTAGTAACCACATCGTCATCATCATATAGTTCGTGTATATATTAAATGAATCGATCATCAAGAATTATATATAATATTTATTTTATTCGGTACAATAAGTGTTATTCGAATATATATATATTAAAAGAGTCTGTGCAAGAACCTTGACATATTATGGACGGTCAGGGTTAACAATTACGAAGAAGTCAAAGAAAATCTCAATGTTGCTGTGGAATTATAAAATTTAGGAAAAGGTAGCGCGCATGCAAAGAAAGAAAGGTGGCAAGGAGCATTGGAGGGGTAAAGAGCAGATAATGATTCAAGGTCAATGTTTTTGTCTAAGCTAAAGTTTCTTGATGTAATTATCAATCGGTTCACCAAAGTTTTTGCCACGATTTTTAGTCCCGGTTTCAGAGTCGCCGGTTTTTTTTTTTTTTTTAAATTTCCATCGCTTTTAAGAGCTAGCTAGTATATTCCAAAAAGCTTGATAATAGTTAATAGCTAGTATATTCATAGTCTCCTCCACACAAGACTTAATAGAAACTATAATTTATAGTTTTTTAATTATAATTAAAAGTCACAGACTAAAAACTACAGTTTTTTTTCTTCCAAACGGGTCCTTATCTATTTTGTAGCGATCCATTTTTGGGTTCAAAATCCATTAATGATCTTGATCATAACTAATGTTTTCCCTTTCAAGTATATTTAACACTTCTCGGTTTTTCAACTGGTCATTAGTTAATGTTTGACTTTAATGACAAGATTAAAATATTGACAGTTTGGATATGTATACGTACATAGTGTATGTATACTTGTACGTAGATGAGGACTTAGGATGTGTATATTGCCTTGATCATGATTGTCAAAATATATACCGTTTAAATTTCATTTCATATGCTTTACTTATTTTGATAAAAAAAAAAACTAGTGTTATTAAACCCAATTTTGCATGTAAATCAATCCAATGATTTGCTCATCTAGGCTGTGTTTGTTTTCTGGAATTCATTTTCCGGGAAACCATTTTTTAAACTTTCCTGTGTTTGTTTGCCTTCCGGAAAATTGATCAATGGAAAACACTTTTGGGTCAAAGAAAAATTTGGTTTGGTTTTCAGAAAAGTGTTTTCCAGAAAATTTGGGCGGAAAACACTTTCCGGAAGTTGTGAAAAATTTAGAAATGTCATTATTTGCTGATTATATCAAATTTGATCCTCAAACTTTTGATTGCTGTATATAATTTGTTTTTGAATATTTATTTTTCAATTCCATCTCTTAAAATTTAATTTTTATATTAATTTTGGTCCTTATTTTTATAATTGCTATTTGTTTTTTTCTTATCATTTTTTTATTGAAATTTTTTATCTATCAAATTTGGTCCTCATTTTTTTATTGTTACTTATTTTATTTGAAATAATTTATGAAATGTTAATTATTATTATTTTAATTTATTTACCTTTCATTTTTTTTTAAATTTTTAGATTTGATCTCTATTATTTTGATTATTATTTATTTTATTTGAGATAATTTATGAAATTATATTTTTTTTCAATTTCATTCTCATTCAACTTTTTAATTTGTAAGATTTGTTCCTCATTATTTTAATAAACTTGAAAAAAAAATTAATTTATTAATAAATTATTTTCCAGTTCATTTTCCATAACACTGCCAAACATCGGAATTCACTTTTCAGAAATTCACTTTCCCAGAATTCACTTTCCCCGGAATTCACTTTCCAAAAGAAAACCACTTTCCAACAAACAAACGGGGCCCTAGTCTCTAATCTAAATTCAATAAAAGTTGATCCGATTATCCCAATCAAAATTCAATTCAATTTATTTTTAAAAAATAAAAATGATGCTATTTAATTTCTTAAAAAATCTTGAAATAACATTGTTTTAGACTCACTTGTATCAATATGGATTAATTATACCAATTTGTGTTCTAGATTTCAGACCGAGTCATAAACCGAGTCAAGTTTAATAGCTTTGAAAGTAAGTGATGAATAAGTTTATATCCATTAAAATCTTATTTTATATTTTTTAGATAAATCAAAATAGGTCAAAAAATCCTAAAAATTCTGCATTTCAACCCATTCCAATTATAAAAAAAAAATGATTTTTTTTATATATTTTTCATTTTTTTCATGCTATTAGATAAAATCAATCCCACCCAGTTAATTACTGTATATATATAAATATGTTACGGGATGGTATAAATGTAAGGCTATGATGTGATGTGTACTTGTAATTTTAGATAAATATTAAAATTAGATCAATTTAAGTAAATAAAAAGTCTAATAAATGGAGTGGCTGTATATTTAACCGCCAAAATGTGAATTAGAGGTGGATCATTTCAATTATAATTGTGTTCATATCAAAATCCTGTGCTTTTGTATCAGTTCTTTAGAAGAATTGAATGCCAACTTCAACAAGCTGAGCAGACTACCAGACACTTTAGGGTTTGAGCTTGTAAACCTCAAGAAGCTCTCAGTGAATTCAAACAAGCTTGCGTTTCTTCCCATGTCTACCTCCCACATCACTTCTTTGAAAATACTAGACGCGAGGCTGAACAATCTAAGGTCCCTTCCTGAAGACTTGGAGAACCTTGTCAATCTAGAGGTCCTAAATGTAAGCCAGAACTTCCAATACCTTGAAACCTTGCCATACTCCATTGGCCTTCTTCTATCTCTTGTGGAGCTGGACGTGAGTTATAACCAGATTACAACTTTGCCCGACTCCATGGGGTGCCTGAGGAAGCTGAAGAAGCTGTCTGTCGAAGGGAACCCGCTCATTTCTCCGCCGATGGAGGTGGTGGAGGGAGGAGTGGATTTTGTCAAGGAGTATTTGAGTGAGAAGATGAATGCAGGCCACAAGAGCTCAACAAAGAAGAAGTCATGGGTTGGTAAATTGATCAAGTATGGGACCTTCAATGGGAGAATTGGGTCCAGGAAAGACAGAGATGGGTTCACTGCCTCGCCTGATCATTACTCCTCCTCCTTCGATTCTGCCGCATACACCGGGAAATCCCCTAAAAACACACGGAAAAGTTCCATTGAAGGCCTTGCTTCACCTAGATACTTTGGGATGCTCTCACCCAGTCGTATATTCTCTTCAAAGAATCTCTCTTAGGATTGCTAGTCTGTTTGTTGCATATGTGAAGCTAGCCAATTCTTAGCATGTATGAGTGTTAGAGTTTCGTGTCTTTGGTGCATGATGGGAGGAAGATGAAAACTCCCCCATGACATGTATGTTCCAACCTAGGTCTACATAAATACGCCTTATCTTTGGTTTGTAAATAAATGGACATCATTGTTTCAGATATGGTTTTGAGAATCAAATATTTAGTACGCATTACCTCATATTACTGTACACCATAACAGAATTTCAATTCCAAATCCAGGAAATTGCTATCTATAGCTAGGCCATGTTCTAGCCAGTGAACTCTCAAGCTAAATTTATGGCACTCAAGCTGTTGCTACTTGATACTAACAGCATACAAGAGAGAGATTCACATAAAAAGAAGAGGGGGGGTAAAAAGAATTTAGTTCCACCAAAAATGATAAAAGTTGTTTCCTCACTTCACAAACAAAATTCAGCAATCATTAATATTACAATGATAAGTAAGGATCCTAACCCTTAAATAGCACTTTCAACTCTAATATAATTTGCAGAACCCTTCTTATTCTAACCATTGTTGTTTTTTGTACTACAGACAAACTTCTAATTGGGATTTGACCAATTAGTCTCTCTACAGAGGCGAAGTTCAAGCCTAGACTTGAATCTTGAACATATCAACCTTCAAACTACACATCTAAACTTCTTAATCAAGTCTATACACTCACCATCAATCCATCCCAGTAGTTGAGAAAGCATAAGACAGCATAACTAGCAGATTTGCAGTGATATTATTTAACCACGCCCTCAAAGTATCATGAGAAAGGGAGTATTAAGAAGCATCAGTCTAACCTAGCTCTGCAGTATATTCAAATCCAATTCCTAGCACGAGATTGATGAAACATCAATCATCATTTCAGTATGATCAAGTTAATAACCCTTAAGACTATCAAGAACAAAGAGATAATCCCATTAGCACTGCTCGATAAACTCAAACCATTGGAAGTCAAGTTAGAATAAAGAGGCACGCCAACACTCACCTATGCTTGCTTCTCTATTCCTGCATGTCATCATCCAAAAAACACCACTCTAATCTTCTGATATCATTCATTCCAATCTCATCATTAAAATCTTCTTAATTTTAACAAGCCAAAACTTAATAAAGAAACACAGAATCAGAGACAATAAAGATAACAATCACTAGCATCTCCTCAATTCAGCAAAATCATCAACAAGTAATCAAAATCTGAGACTTTTATTAACTTAAATACCAATAGTTCCATAACCAACTAGCACCACAAGATCAAATGAGAATAACCCAGATCATAAAATTCCACAATAATCCCATTTGACAAGCCACATTGTGATTTCAAACTACCTTAACAAAGTATCATTCCAAAATACATGAAAAAAACATGAAAACTCAACGAAGATAACCTGGGATCTTAATCCGAATAAAAAGCATACTCATAACATAAGCAATAACGACAGATGAAATCCCAGCAGTGGCATAAGAAACCTTAACACTCTTGGCACGATTCTTATCAAGAGCAAGATCCATCAAAATAATGCCGATGCCACCAACAACGAACATGAACCCAGAAGAGAGCCCTTCAATTATATACTGCCCATTAACTCTTCCAGGCAAGAAAACCACAGGTTTGACAGATCCGGTATATGGGTCTTGGGTTGACCCGATACCGGGTGGTTCAACGATGACGTCATAGACGATGCCAGAAACTACCATAAAGTAGGTGAGGAGGACTAAGGAGAAGACCGTCATGGAGGAAGGGAGGGTGAACGAGGGGAATTTGAGACGGAGGCGTGGTGGGCGGAGGATTGAGTAAGGGAGGAAAGTGAGAAGGTGGAAGAGTGGATCTATGGAGGAGGGGGATGATGGTTCGGCGACGGAGGAGGTGGTGGAGGTTAGGTTTTGGGATTCGGGTTTGGGAGCCATTTTGTGGAGTTTGATGGTGAATGTGTTGAATCTTTTGATTTTGTCGAGGTTTTGAGAAGTTTTGTTTGTGTTAAGATGTTTGTTGTCGGGGTTGGGGATATCCTATTACTGGTTAGGGGCTGACCTGATCTGAACTTGTTGGATCCATGATCAGTAAAACTGACCTTGGTTGGATTGAAGCAATTGAACTCAAAAATACTAAAAGGTGAATTTGTTTTTATATAATAAGTTATATTTTTAATTTGTTACTATATTAAAAACTTAATTATATATTTAAGTATAAATTTATTATAGGACAAAATATTGCTATTTTAAGATACTGTGTATTATTTATCTTTACCTAAACCACATTTAAAATCATGAATACCTGTTAAAAAGATAAATAACTTGAAAAGAAATATTCAATAATAAAATTATAAATTAGAGTTTTTATGTAATAGTTTACTTTGAAAATATTTAGTTCTTATGCTTTGTTGTGCTTTTTTATGTGGTTTCAATCTATGTTGAGTGGTATCAAAACCAAATGATTTTTGATGGTTAATTGTTGTTTATTATTAAATAACCATAGATAAAAAAAAAATAAAAAAATGGTCTTAGAATAAGAAGTACTCATACACAAGCAATGCAATGTTTCTGTCTTGGGAAAGAGGTGTTTTTAAAAACTTGTGATAAGTAGATAAATTATAAAATTGACATGGTAGTTAGTAGTGATAAGATTATAAAGGTGAGTTGAATGATTATCTCATCAATTATCATAGATGGAAAAAGAGAAAATTAAAGGAGCATGAGGAAAATAATCACTAATTTATGACCAATTTTGAGATTTTGATTTAGAAGCACTAATAGAAAGCTTGTTAATGTGGATAAATATCATGAAATTTTTAATGATAAGATATATGTGAACTCATATCTTATATCAACTTGTAAGATTTATTTTGATGATAGTGATATTATTGATGACGTTGGATAACCAATTTTCTTAAATGATGTGGAAGGTTTAAGAAAAAATATTTAATTTAATTTAATTTAATAAATTAAATATATATTTAATAATTTTATTTTTTCTCTAATTTATTCAGTACTTTTATTATTTTTACATTTTTTAATTTATTAAAGAAGCTGTGAATTCTTAAATTTGGGTTGGTGTTTGATCTTATGCTCTCTCTTTTTTTCTTAGCTTTCGATGTTTAATTTTCTGTTAATAATAATAATAATAAAAAAGTTGGGCACTTGAGTTGCATATTAAATGGTGCTTCTTTTTCGTAGTTATCAAAAACTAGAAAATGGGCTCTTTGTTTTTTGAGGTCTTCTTGAGTACTGCGAAGTAGTAACAATTTGGACTGAAAACAGTAAGAAATTTGAGCTGTTTAGTGCATAGTGAAAGAAAGAATCAAAGGAAGAAGAAAAAAGATGCTTTAGAGTCGAGAAATTTTGAATTTTTTGATGAAGAAAGATGCGAGGAAGATACTCAAGAGGAAAGACAGTGATGCTGGTGAAAGAGGTGAGCTTTTTAAGGAATTTCTTGAGACCCCGTTATTTTATTTTGTTTAAATTTCTCAAAGTTTACTTCTTTCTTTCATTTGCATTGCTGCGGGTCACTAAGTTTATCAGTTTAGCTTGCGTCAGTAACAGTCTAACTAGGATTCTCTAGTCTATTCTTTGTTTGGATGCAAATTTTACTTTATTTTGTTGCTGCAATTGTTGCTTTTGGAGTACCAGTTTGTTTTTTCTTGGATTCTCTCTTATGGGTTATAGCTCTTTAACTCTGATAAAGTAGTGATTAATTTGGTATTTTTATTTAGCTAATTACAAGCAATTATGTTTTTTTTCTGTTGAAAGATTGGAGTGTTGGCTGTCCGGTTGCTCAAAAATGGGATTTTTCTCATTGCATATTTGCCTTCACTGGCAACTTCAAATATTTGTGATTTTTTTCTTTGCTATTGGGAGGGATTGATCAAACCATTATTCTACTCAAACATGCTAGTTAGTTTGTTATCTTGATAACAAAACGTGATTCCTTTGCTCAGTGGCTAGTGGCTTTCTGTGTAAACCGTGGAGGCTTTTGTTCAATTGCTTGTCTTCTTTGATGTGGCTGATAGACCTGCATTTTTATTTTTGTACTTATCATTGCAGGAAGAGCTTTGGAAGAATTGCGGTCTTCTTTATTCAGCAGATTTCGCTCGTCTGAAAGCGCAAAGTGACATGAACAATGATCATGTGGCCCTTTCATTGCTCTTAAGTTCAATTTTCTGGTTGATATTGGTATTATTTCATGAACAAATGGGTTTGTCTTCTAACCTTTGTAAATGTGTATTATCTAGTTTTAACTGCTTTTGTTATTGCTTCGAGTTGTGGTTTCTTTGAGTCTACTTGATTTGCCTCTTTTTTTTTTTTTTATGGCAGGTGCTTCAAGGAGTTGGCTTCTCTTTTCCTGTATGTCTTAGTTTTATTCACTATACACTAAACTGGACACTGATGGCCATTTTAAAAGCTTTTTCTGTATTTCCAGCATCTCCTTCATCAAAATCTTCTCGTTTATAGCTATTCACTCTTGGCTTTGTTATGTCTCTCTCTACTGGCCTAGCTAAAGTTAGCCTGAAATACAATAGGTTAGATATTCCATTCCTATTTTCCACAACTTTGTAGTCCTGTTCAAAGTTGTGTTTGACATGTTTCATGTTTTGTTGCAGTGTTGGATTCTATCAGATGGCTAAGATTGCTGTTACACCCTCGATTGTTTTAGCAGAATATATACGGTTTAAAAAGAGAGCTTCTTTTTCCAAGGTAAGTTTTGGTTCATGTATGCCTATGGTGCACTTCCATATGAAAATAAGCTTTCTATTTTGTTGTGATGACGGGGCAGTCTGAATTAGAAGGCTTTGCTATTTTTCTTTTTCATTTTCAACTGATTGATTCATGGGAGAACTAGGTGCTTTATAATTTTGATATGCACTCTAAGTTTCTGGTAAAGTATACACGTGGACTTCTATATGGATAGCATTTTGAGTTTCACTGTATTCAGGACAAGGGTTTATCAATGAGAATTAATTTTGTATATGTATCTTGGGCCTTGAAAGTGGACTCACTCATTAATGCTTTGGTCATTTATCATTGTTACCTTAATGAGACTGAAATCTGCTTTAATAGTTGATTTGAATGGCAAGGATTTGGAAGAGTGAATGCTGAAGGTCGTGTTTTCCTCCTGTAAAAATCTTCCACTTAAGCCTTGTATGTTGAGACGTGGAACCTCAAACAACATATTTCGACATGAATTGATCTTTCTATCCATTAAATAAAACCATTACCTCTAAAATACCCATTGAAGGACAACACTTGCACCCTCTAGGAGGAAAAAAGATTTGAAGTGTTAATTACTTATTTTGTTTATTTTTTCAAGTCACGCAACATCTTTTATTGAGCCAGATACAAAAGTTTTCAGTGCCTATAAATGTCTCTGAAAATTGATTCTAGAAGTTTCATTGGACATGACATTTTTATCAAGTGGGACTTGATGTGTGTGTAGAATGACTAATTTCTGCTACTAACTTAAGTTGACACTGGCCCTGGGTTCTTCTATGAAATCTTTCAGGTGGTTGCACTTTCAGTTGTGTCTATTGGTGTTGCTGCGGCCACAGTAACTGATTTGCAATTCAGCCTCTTTGGTGCTTGTGTAGCCCTAGCTTGGATAATTCCTAGTGCAGTCAACAAGATTCTCTGGTCCACCTTGCAACAGCAGGATAACTGGACAGCCTTGGTGTTAGTTTACCTTATCTAAAAAATTTCCTTGTAACATTCCTTATTTTCATTTTTCTATCACCAAATAGCTTTCACATCTTACTTGACTTGTGAAATCGATGAGCAGGTTAATGTGGAAGACTACGCCAATTACATTGTTATGCCTAGCTACATTGATTCCTTTCTTCGATCCCTCAGGTGTCTTCTCCTATGATTAGAACTTCAGAAACACAGCACTGATTCTCACGTCTACTCTTCTTGGCTTTTTGCTTCAGTGGTCTGGTGCTCTGGCACTTGGGTGAGTGACCATCTTCATTCTTTTTAACTATTACAGAACTCATCCTGTTTTGTTCATGGTTTCCAATGAAGTATTTTCAACCTCTCAATTACTGCACATCAGCTGCTGTTATTTCTAGTTATAGATATGAGGAGGTTAGTCAATTTAGGACATCAAGATATAAAATGACGCTTAAGGAACAAAAATCATTTTCATTTTATATCATTATTGAAATGTTCTAAAATCAAGTTGATCCAGAGAAGGTTTCTCATTTTAATATACAACTTCCTTTTTGTACAGTCATTTAGAATCTGCACTGGTAAATCTACTACGGTAGAAAAGAATAATAATAAGAAATTGTGTATAATTAGATATAGAAAATGATAATAATTTCACTAGAACTACTAAATTAAAGAATAAGGATTTTTATTTTAGTTGGTCCAGAATGTTATCAAAATACTTTGTTGATTGATATAACATTATTTTCTAAGGTTTTAGACATCAAATATTTTGATAACTGTACGCCAGCTGATGCATTGACCTAAAAGCATATGCTAAGTGCTTTTTATGAGATGGTGTTCTGTAATCTCCTGTGATGAAGGATAAAATAAGGA
Source organism: Salix arbutifolia (assembly GCA_025169955.1). Lineage (NCBI taxonomy): Eukaryota > Viridiplantae > Streptophyta > Magnoliopsida > Malpighiales > Salicaceae > Salix > Salix arbutifolia. The sequence goes on along the minus strand of CM045917.1, from coordinate 1,539,140 downwards.
GTATCATGTTCTTGGTGGGTACGTATGTAAGACCAAAAATGGGAAGGGGGAGGAGTTGGGATAGAGGAGAAAAGGTGTAGAAGATTCTAGTAGAAATCCTGGAAGCAGTGTCTCAAATTTTAGAAAACTTCATGTTGACCTGGCCCGTTTACATCACTTTTGTCTCTGGCACATTCACATGCCTAATGATTTTTTGGTTATTCCTGACTCTTAATAGTAAATGCCTCAACAGAACACCTCATGTTGCATGTGACCATAACACAACTCACATGCTTAGCATGCATGTATAATAAAATGAATTCTCTTTTCTTTGGATAAGAGAATGCTTATAGCATTGAAATTGCAGTTCTTTAAAATTCAGGTAGATAATATCGAAGGGGCCAAGCCTATGATGCTAGAACATGTGATTAATAGGCTAAATGATATCATTATGACTTCTTGAGAGTGCACAGAATGGAATGCATTTGAAGATCTGAGAAATATAATTCAGATGAGGAATTTGAAATCAGATTAGCTCTTGAATGTTCCCACAACCTATGTTCTGGTGCGAAACCTGTGTAAGTAAAGAAAAATCTGTTTTTGTGGTTGTGCCATCATGGGTTTAAATATGAACCGGACTTGCTAATGTGCTTAAAAGGTGGGCTAATGATTACTAAGATAAGTGCGTAATAAGATGGTAATTTTGATTTGTGAAATACAATTCTTGGTTACCAGAGAGGTTTCTTATTGCAAGGAATGTTTTGTGCCAGAAAGCTTCCAAGTATACCTTGAGTTGAAATTTAACAAAATCCGAGAGGATGTGCTTTACGTAGCTAGATTTGGTTGGTTGAGAAGCATTATCTTGATAAAGAAAATTAAATAATAGCCGAGAAGCCTATGTTAGGACATGCTTTGAAATATAATAAATGACTACATAATTAATGAATACATGCACGAGGAGTTGGTGGCACCTATTTTAGGTAACAAAGGGAAGGTATCTAAAATGGTTTGGCCACTTCCAATTTAGACCTATGGAGATGTAAGTGATCTTGATATTGCATTCAAGTAATAGGAGTGAAGAACGAAAGGAATAACCTAAAACAATACGACATAATTGAATATAGGAAAAGGATCCATTTAACCAGCTCTAAACCTCGTCCTAATCTGTAAATGGGTGCTGGACCAGTTGGTTAAGCTCTGTTCTAAATCTACTCGAGTTGTGAGTCTCCGTGTCGTAACTTACACCTTGTTATTATATTTAGAGCATATAACTATAAAATTTTAGTAGACCATTTAATGTTTTGGCTCGTTGGTTATGATTACCCAGTTGGGCTGGGAAGCCATTGATCTTGGAATGGTATTATAAGCATGACATCATTGTTGGTAGTTTGCACAGTGATTAATGCGTTTTGTGTTTTTCAAAAGAGTTGATGAGGGCTAAATTTCTCCTTCGACACTAGAAGCCTTTTCTTTTTCCTTTTTCTTCAATTTTGTTGTAGAGAAGACTACCATGTGATAATAGTTACATTGCTGTGCCTCCAGAATCTAATGGAGGGATTGAATATAGACACAAACTTTAAAGCTAGGGGCAGCATTGATTCAATCGGAAGAATAGGTGGGGTGAATCTCAAAACACAGACAAATTCTAATTAAGAAATATGCACTATTATAGTAAGGTAACAAAATTCCTAACCCACCCCTTCACATCATTGGATAGCTCATAACTAGTTTTTTAAAGGTCGTTAAATCTGTAAAATTCATGGACCTGCCACTTCTATTAGTGGGATTAACAGGCTAAACTTATGTGTATGCTCTTAATGACCTTGGATTTCAGAGTCATCTTCTCCAAAACCAGCATATGGCTACTACTGAATTCTGACCAGAAATCTACTGCTTGACAACAAGCAGGGAAAAGAGAATATCCCTCTGCTGTGAATTGTCTTTATGCTGAGAGAGAATATGATTTATTTCCTTTTATACTTGTATCAATTAACTTACATTTTATAAATTCAGTAGCTAAGGGTTTGTTAGCCATGAGGTGTTGGAGAGTAATATAAAACCATTTTTAGGCATTTTGTAACCGCCTAAGCTTTTGGGTTGAGCATATTCTTTGACATGGTCATAAAGATAATGAGAACATTATTAGGCTTGTCAACATAGGTGGCCTTGAAAATAATAGGTACCTGCTTGAGAATTTAGATCATCAGTGGGTCCAATGTGAGCAAGATTGATATAGAACTGATTTCTATCAAGAAAAAAAGTAAACAATGCAAGGGACCCCAACTATAGGGTGCAAGTAAAAGAGAAAGAGAGTAGGTTATGAGTTGACTATTTTAGGAAGAGAGAAAAAAACAAGAAAGACAACCTTTCCCTCTTGAAAATATTTAAAGCACTCTTTAACAATTATCCCTGAAAACCTCCGTAAAAAATCCCACCTCCCCCTTTTCAACCCTTAAGCCGCCGCCCACCTGAGGAACAATCAAACCACTTTTTGAACTAATTGCTAATATTTTCATATTGTCGTGTGCTTTGTTAAGCTTACTTTATCCTTGTTCGTACAAGATGGAACTAGAACCAAGTAATTTGAATGTATGTTGAGTTGGATGTTTGGTTCTCATTCATTTCATCTCGTTTACTTTTCAGGGCGACATCTGCTATTTCTCATGTTGTTCCTGGTCAATTCAAAACATGCGTTGTGCTTCTTGGAAATTACTACATCTTTGGCTCCAATCCAGGAGCGGCCAGTATATGCAGGGCATTCATGGCTATTGTAGGCATGTCTTGTTAAACATACCTCAATATACACAACCCTAAGCCACAAACAGGAAAATTATCTCCCGGAAAATCTTCCATGCAATCCAGATTGAGTAAAGGAATGGTAAAAGCCATGATGGCTTTGGGGGGGAATCTGTGTAACTCATCTCTGTGATGATGGCTTATTGGCTAACATCTGACAACAGTTTTTTTCATTAACCTAGGCGTTGCTTCATCTGCATTTGTTTCTGGGTTAGAATTAGCTAATTTAATGGATCGTGGTGCTCTCTATATAAATTTCCCAAGAGGACTTGTAGATTAGTCAGCTGACCATAAGTTTGAATCAAACAATCTCAAGGGCTTGTGTAGATGCTGCAGATGCTTTGCTTCTCGTAACAGTGGACCATCATTGTATATATAAACTGATTCAGCCATTTGATGGTTCTTATTTTTTATTTGACAGCTTTTCTTGCACAAGCTTATACCGTTAACAAAAGCAAGGCTTTCTTTATCTGCGTGTGAAGATTTGGCAGCAATTCGAGACACAATACAATATTAAGCCATTGAATGTGGGTTTTCCAAGCTAAAGTTGACACTCGCTTGAAGAGATACCTTTCCATTCTCAAGTTTTCTTGGTCTAGATTTCTTAATGTGGAAATGACAGCTTGCTAATGGATGGACAACTGAAAGCAACTCTTAAGATAGAGTTTAATTATTGTTTTAAGATAATAAAAAAAATGAAGACAACGGTTTTGAAAGTATAAAAAATTATTTTGAAGTTGCCCCATAAACTTATTTTATATTTTTGTTTTTGTTTCTAATTAAATATATATTTTTCTATGTTAGAACACAAATCAAATGATAATAAAAGATGAAAGAATTAACTATATAGTAGAGTTTGATTAACAACTATCTTTCTATTTCTTGTAAATCTATTTTTCTGTCTGGAAATACTAATCGACCATAACTAATTAAAATATGTTTAATTAATATGACATTCGAGTATGATAATGAAATCCTTCGTACGTAGACTTTGTCACTCCTTACGAGTTCCATGACACATGAATATACAGAGAAACTTTTGAAATTTAGTGACTTGGCTTGATATTAATTTAAACGCAAACTGTACTCTCTTTTGCCCATCAACTTCAATCATAAAATCTATATAAATCCTCAAGTTTTTTTTATTCAAAACATTTCTCAGATCAATGACAAAGATGATAGGATGAACTGAACCATCGATCGTATAAAAATATGGAAAAAAGGATCATGATATATATAAAACCTAATCTGAAAATAGAACATTGATTGTCAAAATGCATGTAAAACCGTACGTTGAATGGAATCATTTGACCTATAGTTCATGTAATTAATGTAAGCTTTAAATATATGCTTGAACTAGCTAGACCAAACTTCGATTTTAAAGAGTCGAAGTAGGGAATTCATCAAAGATAATACATGCGAGGAACCTTGGAAGTTGTAGCTGAGAAAATTAATAAAAAAAAACAAGTTCAGTAATCACAAATAAACATAAAGAAACCCACATAAACTGATCGAGATTGAAAAGTCCCCACATGGGATAGAGTTCTTGCTGTCACCTGGATGCATGGTGTCGGCTAATGGGTTTACAAGATTTCTTCAACTCTTATTTTTTTATTCAGGAGTTTGTCTCAAGAGATGGCATGCAGGATTTTGTAGAGAAGTGCATGTGCAATGCAGGGTTTGAACTCCAAAAACAAGACCACTCTTTTGGCTTCCCACGTGAGATTATTACAAAAATAATTACTTACATAACAATTACATTGTATTAATTTGCAAGCTTTCTTTCCCCCATCAACTTTATTAATTTGATGCGATACCAAGGAACCCTAACACATGCATTGTTTTGATCTGATTAATCCTTATCGGTTTATAATTTGCTGACTCCTCATGTCATTCTTGAAGGCTGATACTACTGTATATCTTTCAATAGTTTCTATATATGGTATACAGTGTTTTTTATTTAAAAATAATTAATGGTTGTGGGATATACTGCTAGCCAAAATGCCATTTACTTGTAAATTTATCATTGTATGAATGATAATAGGTGCAAAGTTCGAGAAAGATGGATGGTGAAGGAAGCATTAACAATGTCAAAAGATGCACAATGAGATCTGTCTTGAAAACCAGAGTAGACAGCAACACCAGTCTAGACAAATGATACTGTAAGAGAGCAGTCTCATTTTGATTCGACGATCAGTGAATCACATGCCTCAACTACTCTATTTCTTACTGCTACTCCATATCTATATAACTTAATTGCATCTTCAAATGGTTTTGGAATATGAACTCATCTTTTCATTAGTGGATTACATATTGAGTTTGTTTAATTACATAAAAAAAAAATCAGGTCTTGTAATGGATGATATATTCTTAGTTTTTGTAATTATTCTATGGAATAGGTGCTTGAACACTTACCCTCATTCGTTCCCTCGCATGTAGCCTATTTTTTGGGGGATGTCAAGTGATAGCTCTAGGGTTTTTTTGTTGGATCCTAGACTCAAGGAGCTTTTGACAAGTGGTGTGTTTGTGGGTGAATAAATCTATAGATTTACATTGGAATATAGTTATTTTTGTGTAGAAGAGTATGATCATATATACAAAATATCAAAACTCCTATAATCAACTTTAATTTCGTCTTCTTCCATCCATGCATGCACCTATGAACTAGCTACTATTCTTCACTCAAGCTGTTTTCTTGGAACCGTCTCCATCTCTAATAAACAAACGATATACTAAGTTCATTGTACACCATCAATAGATTCCTGAATTTAATTTAAAACTCCAGCAATCTAGAGATGATGATAGCTATATATATAATTATATTTATTTACAGATAGATGCAGGGAAGAAAGAGAGACAAACAGAATAAAAAATAATAATAATTTGAACTCATTAAACTATCTATATCAGACCACCTTTCGTATTCATCTCTCCTGTTATATAAGTAATGATTTTTCATGCGCTCACAAGAAAATCAATTAATCAATTTTTTTTTTTTTTGCTGTTCATGGTTTGTTGGCCCTTGAGTGCATATATAATATTTATGAATGAAGCTCTCTTGTTCTTCCCCTCCATTTTGTAACTAAAAACAAGTAAAATAAATTACAATAATATGTGCGAAAGGGAACAGAATAAATGTCAATTTTCAAAGCTTCAGAAGAAGTGTGGATCTTTCCCAACACCTTAAATAAATATTACCAACACAACAATCCAAGAACCAAGCAACGTTAACTGACTGCGAAGTCATAGAGCTACATTGATGTCAGTGTAATAAGCTCCCGATTACATAATAATTAACTCCTTTTCTTGCATCCTAAGCCCTAGTATATTGCTTTCTACCTACCTAACCTGCTATTGTAGCAAAATTAAACAAATAATAATAATAAGATTGAACAAAGTAAAGACACGAGCGAAAGGTATATTAAACCCGCAGATCACATGCAGATGATGACACGATTTTTATGTCTTGCTCCAAATCCGATGCCAGAAAAACTTTTTAGCCACCTTGTATACTCTTTCTTTGCCTTGTTTTCCACGAAGTCAAACCCCAAGAAGCACATAATAGAGTACTGTAATGGGCAAGGCAATCAGCATGCCAAAAATAACCCTGCAAAAAAATTGCAATGTAAGATTAATCTGATTAATTGGTCCATTAATTTCTGATTCGTTCGTTATTTTCGTACAAGAAGAGTGCTAATCTTACAGAAACTTCTTTCAGCCATAAATCTCAACGTTAAAGGTTTTCAGGAAAAAAATCTATAAAAATAGCATTACCTTGTTGATCACATAATAATGTTTGATATATAGCTAGGGCTTTCCTGTGATATGTAAATAAATTACTTACGCAGTGCTAAGAATGTCTGGATGGACGTTGTACTCCTTGGCAAATACAAAAGGGACTATACCTTGGGGAAGAGCTGCCTGTGAACAAGTAATCAATGTTAATTGCTAAAAAAAAAAAAATTAAAATGATTGAGGAAACAAAAGGAAGTTGGAGAGAAAAAAATTTCTCGGCATGTTTTGGCCATGATTTCTTATATAATAATTGTAAATGAAGGTACCTAGACAGATGCATAAAGCTTCTTTGGATCCCATCAATTAGTAAATAAAACATTGAGATTAGGGTTTAATTTTGACATTCGGAAGGGCCAATTAACCTGAACAATTGCAACATGTAGAAGAACACCACGAATGCCAATGGCAATGGAGGTTGCAGCAATCACAGCAGGGCCTGTCAAGAACCTCACTGCCATTGCAAAAGTTGCCACTGATTTTCCACAAGCTATAATCTTTGGTTGTAAAGCCATGAACAAACCTGTTTAAGCAAGAATCAATGTTTGATGCATTGTTAGACCAAATATATAAATATATATATTCAAAAAATCTTCAAACAATTTCTTTGATTAGATCTTATATGAAAGATAAGTACCTAGACTGAACATAGCCATTCCTAGACCTGCGTCAGACAATAATGATATAGATCCACTAACTATCGACGGCATCTTGATGTTCCACCTGAAGATAAATTTAAGGCTCCATCATATTTCTCATATATATAGTTGATTCAGAGAGTGGAAATGGCAAATTAAGGAGAAGATATGGTGTAAGGTTTTCAGTACCTATATGATACGAGAGACCATATGACACCCAAAAGGCTTGAGTAAGTATTAGGGTTTCTTATCAACTTCCTCCAAACCATGATAAGGATGAGTCTAGTCATGACACTTGCAGGAGGCATTTGGTGTTTTTTTGAGGCGCCATCTGCTGCTGCCATTTCCATCTTCTTTTGGCAAGTGAAGGGAGACACGCTTTGTGGAAACTTGCACCCATCTTCTACATCATGTTCCTTTTCTCCACTCATTTTCCCAGCAGGGTTCATGTCTTCAATTAATTGGTCCATTGCTGCATCAGCATTAACCAAAAAGTATAGTTGTGATGTATTGCTAGACTAAACAGAATAAAATTAAACAAATTAAACATGTTTGCCATTTGTTTCCATGCAATGACGAGGAGACAAATACGGTGGCAGGAAGGGTATGTTAGAGAATAAATAATATTTTGTGATCTCATTTAAAAATTTTAGTTTTTAGGTGAGATAGTTCCTTAACATGGTATCAGAGTCTTATTGACCCAGCGGTCATGAGTTTGAATCTCACCATCTCCATTCTATTTGATAAAAATCAAACTTAAGATAGTATGGGTCTGTGTACAAGTTTCAAGTCCAAAGAGCTTTCACTTGAGGGGATGTGTTAGAAAATAAATCATATTCTGGGATCTCACCTATAAATTTGAGTTTTTAGATGAAATGGTTTCTTAACAGGGTAAACGGTCAGGTAAAGGTTTCTCACCTTTTGAAGCAGCGGATTCAGGTTGAAAAGCAGCTTTAGAAGGGTCGGTGGCCCCAAAATCAGTGGAGGCAGCTCTATTAACTGCATGCCTCAGGTTCCCTTCTGAAACTGGAGATGCGCTCGAGCTCCAAACAAACATATGAAGCTCCTTGTTTGGCATTGCACCAGAACCACTTTCCTGCTTCTTCTTCGGTCCACCACTTGTAGACCCTGAAAAAATTGGATTTGGAGGTGGATAGGAAGAAACTAAACTTCCACCATTAAACAATTCACCGCTCATATTTGTTCTTCCTTTTTTCTTCCCTAACTTCAACATCTCCTCATCATAATTCGAAGTTCTTGGTGTCGCTCCTTTTGAAGATTGCAAGGAGTAGACATCACCAATCCCTCCTTGGAAACTATTTGTGTATCCATGTTTCGGGCTCGCGGCCTTGCTAGCAAACATGGCATAGAAATCTGTTTGATTAAAGCTTGAAGCTCTCGGTGTTGGCTCTCGAGAAGATTGAACCGAGTAGATCTCCACGCCAGTAAGATTCGAAGCTCTCGGAGTCATTGAAGTTATTGAGTTTAGTCCGTGAGATTTGTTAAAGGAAGACACTATTGATGATGCATTTGATCTTTTCACCACCACATGTAGCTTACCATCATCTCCAATCTCGGCATCAGCCTGCAATGGCTCCCGCCCGTTGAGCGAAACAACATCAGAATCAACTCTGAATGATGTAATAGACCCAGCCGTCTCAGGGAATTGCTCGGAGATTAGTAGCTTGGCTCCTCTATACTCAAACAAGAAGAGCATAAGAGTATACCAAATTACACTTTGCAGAACCACAATTTGAACCATAAGATTCCCTGAGAAGTCTCCATACATGGCTTTCAAGAGAGGGATTCCCATGACGAGAGTGTTTGGGAGAGTAGAAAGAGAGAAGAGAGTGATCATCCATTCAAGATTCCCACGTTTGCTAAAGGCTTGCCAAATAAAAAGAGCCCCAAGAATTACAACTTTTTGAAGACAATCAGCAGCAATGAACCTATAGTTCATAGCGTAAGGATCATTGGATGATATGAAATGGAAAGACAGTAAAGGAACTGCAAAGACTGCTACAAAACGGTTAATGCCTGAGCATTGATCGGGTGTGAAGATTTTCCACCATCGGACTGAGCCGTAGGCTAAAATCATAGCAACATATAGAGGCACGATTGCTGCTAGAACATCATAAATGTCCTTGCCAGTGATCATTGTTAATGGAGAGAAGCAGAGAAATTGTAAGAGCCTGAAAGAGGGGAGCTGTGAGAGAAAAGAAGGGTTGTTATCGGGTGTTCTAGCGAGTTTTCAAAGAAGGAAACATGAGTGAAGAAAGCTTGTTTCTCTTCTCAATGAGGAGACCAAAGAGGAAGAGTTAAATGGTTGTCTGCCATGTTTATAAATGCTGTCTTAGCTTCCTCCTCTAATTTTTTTCTATAAAAAAATGGTTGAAAAAGAAAAGGAATGGAGGAGTGAAGATGTTTTTTTACTTTCTATTCGTTAGATATCATAATTCATAATATATGGTTTTTAAATTTGATCCGGTAATTATCTCTGAATAGAGCTCGTTCGTGTTATGAGTTGAGAAATTCAAGAAAGAAAGAAAAAACATCATTATTTTAATAAGAAAAATAATAAATTAATTGATGGTTGAATTTTAATAAGTTAAATTTAGATCAATCGAATCAATTCTAGTTTTTAATTAGATTAACTGTGTTTCTTAGCCTAGCCTATGTTGATCCAAATCCTGAATCATCAGCTGGGCCATCACACATCGTATCCAAGTTTTGAAACAATGCATAACGTTAATAAATCAACATGATCAGTATAATTTTTTAATTACTTATTTAAGAATCTTCTCTAATAAAATCAGTTTAGATTTATAATACCTTCGTTATACTTAATTCTTGCACAATAAAAGAGGACGGTGTCTTATTATATGATAATTTAAGTATCCGTTAAGTGTGGTGGGTAGTTGTTTTTAAACTATTTTTTATTTAAAAATATATTAAAATATTTTTTATTTTATTTTTTAAAATTTATTTTTGATATTATCACATGAAAATAATCAAGAACAATATTTTACTCTCAGAAACATATTTCAATCTATTTAGATCCTGTTTGGGAGTGCGTTGCAACCGGTATTTGCCGAAATTTTTTTAAAAAAAATTTATATTAAATGAATATGTTTTTGTGTTTTTAGATCATTTTAATATGTTGATGTAAAAAATGATTTTTAAAAAATAAAAAATATATTATTTTAATGTATTTCAACACGAAAAATATTTTGAAAAACTACCACAATCACACTCTCAAACAGGCTTTTAATGTTAGCTCATATTTATATTATTAACAAGTACCTGGCTCGACTTAAACTATAAGCAAGTGGGAGAACCAAATCGACAACAACACTGAGGAAATCTTTTTTCATCCAGTGCTTGTCCATGGCTAGACAGAAAGGATTCCTTTTGGCACAAAGATAAATAACATGTGGGAGATAATTTACTTAATGGAAGACTTAATTAGTGGGTTAATTTAGGTTAGATTTTGGTTAGATTTGCACAAATAAGTCATATGATGCGTGGTTTTTTTAGAAAAATAAATATCTACCTTAACTTTTATTTTTAATTCAGAATTATTAGAAGGTTATAATAGATATTTTAATTGACTTCCCATATTTATAACCTTTTTAATCTTTAAAAGATTTGACTTATAACAAATTCTATAAACCTCGCTCTCATCGACGTAATCCTGCATCTAGGTAGGAAGTTCACGATGAACAAGAGGAAGGCAACTTCTAGTGACCTGCGGGAGAAGGCATGATCTGTCGTCCAGTGGTATATAAATAATGTTTTGCCGGGACTTGGGCCACGCCAGTAGCTGTCTGGCTGCTGTTCTTGGGTTCTCAGAAATTTAAACAAATTTAGATTATAGAATATTTGAGATGAAGATGCTGATGTTCCTACTCAGACGTGACAATGGCGTGCCCTCTTTCTAGAATCAAAATGACTTAGTGTTTATTTGGGAGAGTGATTGCAGCTGTTTTTTAAAGTATTTTTTATTTAAAAATATATCAAAATGATATTTTTTTTTATTTTTTAAAAATTATTTTTAACATCAGTACATCAAAATAATCTAACAATACTAAAAAATTCATTTAAAATAAAAATAAAATTCAAAATTTAGACAAACAGCGATTCAACCGCTGTGTCAAATAGGCACTTACCGTATCCATCAATCGTATAATTTAAAAATTAATAACTATTCATTAGGCCAAACCCATATTTACGTGTTAAATTTGGTGTGACAATTAATTAATTTGAAAAAAAGAAGAAGAAAAGTAGGCTTCCATCGAGAGTCAAATGCATGACTTTATAATAGTAATTGTTGTCAAACGATCGAACTTCCAACTTGAATCCATTCAAGAGAATCACCTTAAAAAAACAAAAAAAAAACTTAGAGTATCTTCAAGTTCTCGGCCAGCTACGACCAGGCTAGCCCAACTTGTAATTGATCGAGTTCAATAAGAGCCCCACTCTTAGATGGCCCAAGAGAGTTTGAGCGTGTCTTTTTAAAAGTGTGTTTTTTTATTCAAAAATATATAAAAATAATACTTTTTATTTTTAAAAATTATTTTTATTATCAGCACATTAAAAAATTCAATAATATAAAAAAACCTTGAAAACATCTCTCTCAAACACGCCCAAAAGTAATCTAATAGTGGGTTAGGCCCTTCCTTAGTGACCTGATATCTAATCTTGAAATCCACTATCCAGAAAAAAGATTATTAAATTTATTTCAATACCACAGACCAATGGGAAGAGTGCATTCTTGATTAAATTAATCTAATTATTCAAAATAAATAAAAAACACTATAAACTAGATCCATTATAAAGTCAAAGTCCATTAAATCGAAACTAAAAAAACCCTATTTTTCTTATAAAAATATAAAACTGGACCGAATTGAATTTATTGGCTTGGTTACATTTGAACTTATAAGAGAAAAAAGAAATCGGTTTGGTTATTTCTTTCAGTCCAAATCAAATTACTAGAATCATGCTCATCCCCGCTTAAATCAACAACAAAGAAACCCTTAATCTCATTGATATAAAATTTAGTTTGACAATGACTACCACCATCCAATAATTAGGTATCTAATCTTCATTTTTATTTTTATTTTGCAAGTGGAGGAAAGGAGCATTAAAAGTTGTGAATTTGTTGAACTGTGAGTCGTCTGAGAATCAAACCCTTTGCCATATGAGGGCAAGTGATTATATATATAATTTGGTGATTTGTTTTGGGAAATTCATCGTATCTTCCTTCTTGCATGCATCAAGGTGAAGCTATAAACAACGGTATAATTAATTATTTAAATATATTTCTGGGAGTAACCCCACCATGCCCTAGATCTGTACACGACTTGGGTGGTCATGGGTGAATTACGATACAAGATCTAAGAGTTAGCCGAAACTCACGAGCTTGTTTACGTTATTGTTTACAAGTGTCGTTGAGATTGATTTGAAAATGAAAATGAAACCTAATCCAGGGAGTATACAGAACCCGCAGCCATTGACCAAGTCCTTAAGATGAATTATCATCATGCCACTAATTTGTCAATGAAAGGTGTGAGAGATGTGGGGGGTTGAAAGCTTGTAAATTCTGAATTTATCAAAGTCTATTAGACTGTATGCAGTAATTTAACAGTATATATTAAAACAATTTTTATTATTTTAACATATTGATATAAAAAATAAAAATATTATTTTGATCTCATTTTAAAAAAAAAGAAAACTTGAAAAAACAAACAATACCGTGATAATAAACACCAGCGTTGAAACTCTGCACCACGTGTGCTGCTAATAAAATACTCAACCATCAAGCGCTGACCTAAACAGCAGTTATTATTAATTAAAGCAGTAGGTCAACCACCTTGATGAGCTTTATCGGTTGGATCTAAAATAGACTCATCCAACGGATAGAAATCGGTACCTGCTACACCACGTTTACAAAATGGAAAGTCTGTCATCAGTATCACTTTTCATTTTCACCTTATTTTTTAAAAAACAAATAAAAAAAGTCAAACAAAAACCCTGTTACGTAGGCTCTCCCTCCACCACCATTGTTTGTTGTTTTGACTTTTTTTTTATTGGCATAGATATTAATTCCCCACTTGAAGCTTATCCCGAGCATAATTATTTTTAGCTGATTAAATTGAAGTACTTGATGGGCCAGTTTGTAAACAAATTAAGGTGAGATATAGTTGGATTAATTTCAAAAATTAAATATTGTCCCATGTTTTATATTTCTTACTTAAAACAACATTGATTTTTGGTGAATTTTGCGATTCAGTCATCTTGACTTTGAATTAAATCAACTGACTATGATTTTTTTAATTTCTCAAAAAAGTTTAATTAGAGTTAATAATTAAAGAGTGAGTTATGATTTAGTCCATATATTGTAAGAAATAAGTAACTTAATCTATAAGTAAAAAAAACTCATTGTTGATCCATGTATTTTCAAGTCCGTTTATAAAATAAATTTGTTTGGTAATCAAATTGGGCTTCTTCATCTTTTTTTCTTCTCCCCAGCTTCATCTTACCATAGCGATGAACCCTATGGAAATGGGGACAATACAAAGATTTTGGAGAAGTAGAAAATGCAATTTTATTTATTTTATCACTATAAATCCATTCCAAAGTATTTCTTTTTGCTATATCCATTATTTGAATGTTTGAGTTTTCAATAAATTATTTAGTAGGGTGATAGTGATTGTTTTTCAAGGTTTTATTTGGTTTAGAAATATATTAAAAGAATCCAGCTGGGTCAGCTAGGTTTTACCGGGTAAAAATCTTATTCAACTCAACTAAAAAATCAGCTCAGACCAAACCTTAAACCTCGTATTTTTGAATTGATTTCATAGGTATGTGTACATGGCGAGTGCACAGAGAGAAAACCAGGTGTGCATACGAGACTTTCTCAAGCTGACACCAGCAAGAAAGGAGCAGGTTCCTTCTCGCAAGGTAGAGGGACTTTGACTGCAACAAAATTTATCATACGGTGAATATTTCTTCAAAGTAGTGTTAGAAGGAGATGTTTGACTTTCAATACAAACTCTTATGCCTTAATAATCAAGAATTTTTGGTGGCATGATCTGTGGCTGATGGGGTGTAATTTAGAAAATAGCATTCAAACTAATATGAATGTGACTGGAAGTAATTGAAAAAAAATATATTAATCATGGTTTTTTTGCTTCTCTGATAAAAATTACTAATAAATGGTTTTGAATTTCACAATCTGAGAAAAAAGAAATATTAAACATTTAAATTAAATGTTTAATTAAAAATATTAAAGCCGAGCGATCAACTCCCGTTCCATGCATAATTAAAAATATTACAATATAAATTAAACATCAAATTCTATTTTACTGCTAACAAAATATATGCTTAAAAAGAAAAGAAAAAACACAAAAAATTCATTGCAATTTTTGGTCATCACACTCATTTGAATATGAATAATTCAGTGTACATTGATTTCAAAGATCTTCTAGTAATCCCCAAACCACAACCTCGTCAAGCCCAAAGACCAAACTAGAAGACTTGAATTTCTCGTTTATAAATCGCATGAATCAACAGCTTCCACATCATACATTGCTTGTTTTCAAATATATTATAATAATCACCGGCACCAATGTTATAAATATAAAATGACCAATGGATTCGTGACTTCGATTAACTCGAGAGATGTATCTAATTAACTCGGATAAAACCTAGTTTAAATTAATTAATTAATTAACTGAAAATAAAAATCTTTGGTTTAATAACTTGGATCAACAAAACTCAACCATTATCGATCAAATAAATAAATAAAACAAATTAAAATAATTCTCCACGACTTTAGGTTTTTAGAGCACTGTGGTGTCTCATGCATCTATAGCCTGTCACCCACTATGACCATTGACTATCCTCCAATCTAGAAAAAATCAAAAGCTACATCTTCCACCACCATCAAAGTACTCAATTTCCATAACCCTTCTTTTCTTTTAATACACATCTTGGTCCCACCACCTACAGCTTTCTTGTAAGACTTTTCTTACAAGTTCTCTCTCTCTCTCACAAAAAGTCCAACCAATCTCCACCCTTAGATTGACATTTCCATGTTGACTTTTCACCCTCCATTTCTTTTATAAACCCCCCCCCAATCTTCTCCCTCCATCTCCTCCTCTCAGAACACCACCACCTCCATCCTCTACCCCTCTCCTGGCCTCAAGGGTTTTGCTCTTCTTCTTCGTCTTCTTCTAGTCTCATCATGGCCGTTGATCTGGTTGCGTACTCAAAGATGAAGGATCAGTTGGCTATTCAAGAAGCTGCATCAGCTGGGATTAAGAGCATGGAGCACTTGATCCTTGCACTTTCTAACCAATCACAACAAAGTCACCAACTTGACTGCAGGGAAATCACCACCTTCACCGTTGCTAAGTTCAAGCAAGTCATCTCCATCTTGAACCGTACCGGTCATGCCCGTTTCCGCCGGGGGGCCACCTCTTCCGCCCCGGTCCCCGTCCGACCTGCCGTCCAAGAACCTCAAAAACTAAATCCTGATTTCGTTAAAAGTAACGATGCCTTTAAAGCCGAGACCAAAAACGACCTGTCATTCGGTAGTCAGTATGCCAAGGATTGTTTTAGCTCTGGCACGACTACTTCGTCCTTCTTGTCTTCTGTTACAGCTGATGGGAGTGTCTCTGATGGGAAACAAGGTGGCTCGTCTTCTCGCTTCGGAAGCCAGGCTCGATCTACCGGAAAACCACCTCTCTCATCCACCCACCTCAAGAAATGCCATGATCATACCCTCTCCACCGGCAAAATCTCCTCTGGTGGCAGCTGCCATTGCTCCAAAAAAAGGTAACCATTATTTTATCAACAATAAGTGATAATTGCATGTGTATTAAATATGTGACTGTGATTTAGAATTTCTTTTTATTTAATTCAATAATTTATACGTTTACATGTTAATCATTGTTAAATGTTTATTTATTTAGTTAATAAGATACAAAAATAAAATTATTATTTTGATACCGTCATTTTATAAAAATAAAATAATAATTAGGGGTATAAAGATTTTCTAATATTATTTTATTTATCTGATTTTAGGAAATCAAGGGTGAAGAGGACCATAAGAGTGCCGGCAATAAGTTCCAAAGTTGCTGATATACCTGCAGATGAGTACTCATGGAGAAAATACGGTCAAAAGCCAATCAAGGGTTCACCTTACCCAAGGTATTTTTTTTATTCTATGCCTTGATCATCCACCGTTGATCATGCGTGGTTTTTGGTCCAAGTCAAATAAAGTCTATGATTGTCAAACAATAATTAATTTTGTGCTCTTGTTTTGCAGAGGGTACTACAAGTGTAGTAGTGTGAGAGGATGTCCAGCAAGGAAGCACGTGGAGCGTGCCGTGGATGATCCGGCCATGCTTATTGTAACATACGAAGGGGAGCACCGTCACTCACATGCTCCCCTGCCAGAACATGTCACGGCTAATGCTGCCATGCGACACGTGTTCCAGTCAGCATGAGAAACGCGGAAAAGTCATTGATGATGCTGACCCGTGTCGATCGATCCAGTCTTAGACGGCAAGCGAAAGGGCCTTGACTCTGTGGCTTTGACAGTCGTGTGACGGTATCATCTACGAGAAGAGTCAAGGGGAAAGAAAAGTCCAAATGGATTGTAACAGATTTCAAAGATGAGGATGACGGGCCACGTTCAAGTGGCCTGGGAAACTTCGATTTTGTATAAAAAAAAAAAACAAGAAATTGTAGAGTAGAAATATAAAGAGAAATTATGCGAATTTGTTGGTGCTATTAATTAATTTGTTTTCCTGGATTCTTTGGTTTGAGATCTATGGCGTGATGTGCAAAAGAAGTCAAAATATGCGGGTGTGATTAGAATATTTTGCAGTGTCATTTTGCGAGCAGAAAGTCAAAAGAAATTACAGGCATGGGGCCATGACAGCCATGTGAAATGGTGCTGTTGGTTGACTATACATCAGATATGCTTTGGCTTTGTATGAAGATGGAGAGTGCAATTATTCTCCATTCAATGGATGCCAAGTGGGTGGTGGTGGGCTATAAATGAGTGAGCAAGTAGGCAAGGTTGAAGATAAGCTAGAACCTCAAAAGATTTAAGAAAGTTGACTATCGAAAAAGCATCGCGAATTGACTATTTACTTTCGTTAATAGTAGTTTGACAATTTTTCTTGAATGAGAAAGCATCAGTTATTTTATTAAAATTAATGGGTATTTTTTTTACTTGGAAAAATATGTATATATACTTTTTAATTTATTTTTAACCTAAAATATTAGAACTATATATCAAAATAAAATAAACAATCTGATGTTTTTTCAAGTAAAATAAATTTTAGAAACGTACTCAAAAGCAAAAGATCCATTTCTAATTTGGACAAATATTTCAAATGAGTAGATGACAAACATTTTTTTATTTTTCCAATCGGATTCATTCCATTCGAGAGAGTTTTAAACATGATTTTCAATGAAAAATAAAATACATAATAGTAATTTACATATTTAATTGACTCGAGTAAGTTATCCTTAGGGTTGAGGGAAGAAATAAAACTTTACATGCTAAATCATTAAGAATTTGTGATTGTGTGTTGCAGAGTTCAGGAAACTTTGATTTTTGGCACGTATAGTACCCTAATTGTCACCCCAATAAATTATTGATTTTTTTTATTTAGATATTATTTATGGGTATGGGTTAAGAGAGTAAAACTCTAGTTGTCCTAAATTTTTACAAGTTGAGCACGTACTAACTCGAACTCAAGATTTACAATACAGATCTCAAACTCTTTATCATCATATCACGTCCCTTGAAACACTTGACCCCTCACTTCCTATTACCATCCCTACAAATTCCCAACAATAACATCTTTGGTGTCAATAAAATTATTGTGATGTTGGTGATAATTGATAAACGAGTTTCTTTCACGGAACAAACTTGAAATTCTTCATTAATTATGTACAAAAACAAACGAGTTTTAGTCTCATGGATCTCCAATGGTTGCCGAGCCTTAAATAGTTGTTTTACAAGTTCCATCCCCATAAGTTATTGATTTCTTCCCTTAGATAGGTTAGATTAATGGAGCTTTGCATGATATGACTTAAGATACTTGAGTGGATTTCAATAAAATAACACCAATCAAGCTGAAATGAATGCTTAATAAATCAAAATTGATTCAACAAATAGATAATCATGACAATTTAATTCAAATTCAATGAACTAATCATCCGAGTGAAATAAATATTATAAAACTAGATCAAAAAATCATATACATATTTTAAAATTGACACAATATATAGATGGATAGCATATATAATTTCATTCATGTTTACATACTCGACTATGTATAAATATTATTTTTTTATTTCATATTTAATAATATATAGTACATGCTCAAGCAACAAATATCCAAAACTCAGTAATTAAAAACCTGAACCATAATTATCTATTACCATTCCCATAATGTCTATGGGTGGCAAGAGAATTAGTGTGACGTTGGTGGAACTGATAAATGAGTTTCTTTCACGGAGTAAATTCATTTATAAGTTATAATAAATAAATAAATAAATTCCCCACCAACAAAGTTTGAGTCATCATCAATGTTTGGGCTCATTATTGGGTTTTGACGACTAGATGGGCCCAATGCATACGTTCTTTCAACCAAATTCTGACACCGACCCTCCCTTCACCCTATGATCCAGAAATTACTACCTTCTAATCACACACACAATTACTTAACTAATAGCATACATTTAAAATCAAATATGATTTTATTTTTACTCTCTTGACACAGAGAAAAATCCGGACGCAAAAGTTTTGGACTTTACCAAGTCATTAATAGGTAGTGTTTAATTAATATTTTTAAATAAAATAAATATATCAGAGGTAGATATTATATATTTTCCTATCCGTCTTGTTTTAAAAGGATATAAATTTATTTATTTATTTATAAAGTTGTAATCATGCCATCTGTATATATATATATACACACACGTACATATTCATAAAAAAACCATTTTTCTTATTTTTCGCTATAAATAATCCCAAGAAATAGAGTAAAAAGCAAGTCCACATGTTAACAAGGTTGACACTGAATAATCATCACAAGCTTGTCCACCAAAAGCATGGAGAAGCAAAATAGATTAACAAGCGCGTGCATACCATCACATGCATGCCAGGTAGAAAGGATTCAAAAATTAATTTCTTCCAATATGTTTTGCTCCCACTACTCATATATTTATATATACTTGAGTTTAAAATGAAGCAATCACCATCATTAAAATCCATCAAATTATGATTAAATAAATATTTATAATAGTTCCTGATAAAGTAGGGATCTTTCACGTCCACACTGCTTCTTCTTTTCTGCTTTCATGTGGGCAGTATATGCTAGCTGGGCTTGGAGATTCCTTCCCCCCCCCCCCCCCGCGTTCATCCTCGAGAAGCAGAGGTTCCAAATCCTTGTGCAAAAAGGGACGCGTTCACATGCTTGCTAATTGATAATAATTATATTAATTAACCCCATTTATATTTTGTCACGTATTAACCACTACATGCTATCTCATCGAAGATAATTAATTAATAAAACCTTATCATGTGATTCCAACAGCTTTTGTCCCTCACCTCGACCAAATTATTAGATTTGGATCTTAAGCAACCCTTCTTTTCATCTTCTCTATGATGGGGTTTCACTGAAGGCAATAAAGATATCATCACACCTAAAGTAAATCTCATCATCTCAACATTCAATTACTGTGAATCTCCAGATTGTTTCAGTCGAGCTCAGCTGCTTTCATTTTCAAGTGGAATCTTTCATTCTACAATACGAAGCAGATCATTTCTTTTTTTCTTGGACTTTTCAGTTTAATTCATAAACATTTCACATCACAATATTAATTCAATTTATCTTATCTAAAAACTCTAGCTGTTAGGTGAAGTTACAGAATATAATTTATATTATTCTCCAACGTATCCTCTAAAGTCAAAGTTTTTAAGGCTTGAAACTTACACAGATCCACACTACCTTGTGCTTGATTTTTTATCAAATAAAATGGGGTGGTGAGATTAACAAGACTCTGATATCATATCAAGAAACTATCTAGTCTAAAAACTCAAGCTTTTAGATGAAATTTTAAAATATAATTTATATTATTCTTTAACAGAGTATAGAAATAATTACTTGAACAGTGAAATAATCACGCCTATATATGTGGCAAATAAGCATAGACAGAAAAGGTTTATGTATTATAATTATGATTAGAAAAGTTACAGTGATTATTCACATTATCCAATAAATGAATATCTAGTTTTTATTATTTTGACCATAACTAGTTCATTTTATTTTCAATGGCTGCGCTTGGATATTGATTCAAATTCTATAGATTTGAGGCTATATATAGATATATATTTTACAAGTAATAATCTCTAGCTTGCTATATCCAGAAACTTAATACTCCGAGGCCATGATCATGTACACGAATGTTTCATACAGGGCAGTAACCGGCGAAGCTATACCCATTGATGATTGATTGACTTGGAATTATTTTACAAGAACCTAGGAGCAGAAGCTGTTGGGATCAATAATAACACTCTTAATTAGCAGCCAATGGTAAATCAGTTGAATATTTTAATACCAGACAACATGAGTGAATGAAAGCTAACGTGAGAAAACTAACATGGGCAGGCAGAAATAGCAGCAAAAAATACAATAAAATAAAAAAAGGAGTAGCAATCTGCTTCGTGTAGGGGTGATGAGGATTGAGGCACATATGGTCCCTGCAATTCCATCTTTCTCTTGGTTCGGTCCTGTTCAATTTACTTTATACGTCATGATCCTTTCAGTAAAACCATTTGAGCTCTATGAAAATTGCTTCATTTGTTTTTGGTCATTTTCTGTATTTTACTGAAGGATTGAAGGAGACCATTGCATGAGGATATTCACAAAATGCAAAATTTAACTTCTATTACAGGAAGAACTCAATATAAATTATACACTAAGAACTCACGTAATAACTTAGATTATTTGGTTGAGATGATCATTTGATATATTATCATAGATCTAATTAATACAATAACACAAACCTATGAAAGAATTTACAAAATAATCATATATTAAAATCCCATATAATAATCGGTTATGTAGAGATTCAACCCATCCATCTCTCTTATGTTCTTGAAAACAAACCCATCAGTATCTCAGCAAAAATGACATGCACTTGAGGTCGTGGTCTAGTGGGGGAATGAACTTGTTCTTTTTCTCTATACCTGGGTTCGATTTTTTCTGTGAATACCTTTCACCTCGTGGTGCCTTACCTACCTACTAGGCTTGTGGAGTGTTCACGGAATCCAAAAATTAGTTATAGTACGCATAAACTGGGACAGACATTCCAATTATAAAAAAAAGAAGCAAGCACACGATTAGAAACATAGATGATCAAAGTAGAGGGACGAAAGAAGTAAATGCATAGGAACAGAAGGAGCAAATGATCCACCAAACGAGTGGCATGAGGTAGGAAAGATGTTAGGGAACCCCCGGGTGTGGTGGTAGAGAGACACGTCACATGGGGAGAAGTGCAATGAGAGCTAAATGGTGCAAACTGTGCCAATCTGTCAGTGAAAAGGCTGCGTTTTTTTCTATCTTTAAAACTCAACACTCACTTCCACACGCTACTATTTGTGCTATCCCTTGTTTTCTTTCCATCCTTGTCTTAAATTCTGCCTGTACTCTTCCGCCACTCCCTTCCACCTCTTGCAGTATTTCGTCTTCATCATCTCTCTCTCCACATTACGTCTCATCATCACCCTCTTAATTACCTTTATAGCACGCTGTCTTCTTCCTCCCTCCTCCATCCCTTTATCTATCTCAACCAGTAATCAAATATTATTCCACCCCCAGAAAATTCTATCTCCTGTAAGCCTTCCCTGGCTCTCGTTTTCTCTTCTCTCGTGACCCCATTTGCTCTTTCTTGAACCCCTTTTGATTTGAAAGACTTGTACTTTGTTATCTTACCAGCCAATGGGTCTTGAAATTTCAGAAGAATTCAGGCCGATTACGCCAATAAGAACAGTTCCAAGAACATGCAGTAATAATAGCACTGCAGATACCAGTGCTGGAACAAAATTCTGTGAAGCCAAGGAAGCTGATGCAAAGGAGGTTCTCAATTCTGATGAAAATCAAGAGAGCAGTAATCCCAGCACACCAAAGTCACCAGCTCATATTTTGAAGTCACCTTTGGTGTGCCCACCAGCTCCGAGGAAACCTAGGCCTCCTAAGAGGAAATTGAGCCCTCCTCCAGAAGGGTTCTTTGAGATTCCAGTAAACGATTCGGATTCGGTTCTTATGGTGTTCACAACATGTCGTTCCAAGAAGATGAGAGCAGCTTGAACAGATATTATAAATCTTGTACGTAATTAATTTAGCTCATCCTTTTCTTGTTCTTACTGTTGTTTTACAGCTTGTATTATTATTTTTCATTTTTGGTTTCTGAAAAGGTTAAAAATTTGGGTTCTTGTAGGGATATCGGGGGTGAATCTATATTGCTCATTGACAATTACTTGTATCATCACTCCAAATTTCCTTTCTTTTTCTCGGACCACTATTGTCATTAGGGAATAAGGTGGTGTAAAAAGTAAATGGAATTCAATTATTAATTTGAAATAATTATTTCCTTAATTCTATACCCCGATTCCAAAGATAGATTTTAATTTTTTTAGAATTCTTAAAATTAAATTCAATTTATAGGTTTTAATGAAATCAAATTCTTAAAATTTAAATTTAAACGAGATTTAATATTTATAAAGATAAATAAATAAATGATATGTTAAAACTCTGATTTACTATACCAAAAAAATTAAAGTTAAAATTATTATTTTTAAACTAATCATTTACTCTTTTAATATAGGTAATATAAAAATCTAAATGAATTGAATTTGTGAGAAACTATCTCAACCCAAAAACCTCTCAATTAAACGTTTTTTAACCTTGAAAATTATACAAGCCTGTTTTAATTAGAAAAGGAATGGAAACTCAATTTAATTTGAATGGGGAATGATTAGATTTAAACTTGTGACTATTTAGTTAATGATATTCTAATGCCAAATTTAAAAATAATTAAAATTATTATGTGATATTTAAAGATACGATATATATTATTAGTATTCAATGATAGAGTATTTATTTCAAAAACTTCTTAACTAATTAAATTTAAATTAAACACTATAATTATATTCAATTACAAAAAAGAATTGGTTCTAAACAACTCCCTTTCCTTCTTCTTTTCTTTTGAATTGATTTATAAGTTGTTGATGATTTTCTAATTGAGCAGCTGATCAAATTTGGTGCTCGCAACTTGCAAGCGTTCTGCTTTAAGATCATCAATGATGAACTGACACAGTGAATTCAGTTGGATCACCAGGTAGCTAGGAATTCTGATAAGCTAATCCACAAAGCTATACTGGTAGAATAAATGATGCTAGTTTAGACGGATGGACAGAATTTGAATACTTACAAGTCGTTCTCTATCGGGTAAAAGATAGATAAACCAGAAGCATACGTGCACGGGCTTGGATTTCTATTCATGTTCTGTAGTTTCTCGTTTTTTTCAACGCTAAACAAAAATTCATTGATGGCTTCAGCACCCGTCTCTCTCATCAAGAAATAGAAATTTTTTACTATAAAAAATGAGAGTGAAAATTGTCAGAGAATAATATAAATTATATTATAAGTTTTATTTAAAAATTAAATTTTTTAGATTAAATGATTTTTTTAATAAAGTATCATAACTTTATTAACTCAGCAGTCACGAGTTCGAATCTCATCATCTTTATTCTATTTCATAAAAATCAAGCACAAAGTAGTGTGAATCTATGCAAGTTTCAAGCTGAAAGGGCTTTTACTTGAGGGAGTATGTTAGAAAATAATATTAATTATATTCTGAGAGCTTATCTAAACGTTTAAATTTTTAGGTGAGATAATTCATTAACAAAAACCCTATAAAAATGATAATTTTTATCATGAATATATCACTTCCAAATGATCATGGCGTGTTACATACTTGCTGTAAGGTAGTGCTTGGTTTGGTATATACAAGACAAAAAACATCATGTGTAATTAAAAGAGATGGAGACCAGGATTCGAAGACAAAATCAAGCAAAACTTATGCAACTTTCTCTGTAAGAGGACGCATAGGACATAGATGACAATAAGAATTTAATGAAAATATTTCCCAGTGCTGACATGAAACGTCGAAGCGGGTGCAGGTTTATAGGATTAAACCATATGTATGGCAAATAAAATGAAATTAAAACAGATAATGGACTCTCGGTTGGAGGGGAAAAAACCTCCTAAAGAGGCTTCGCTAACAGCTAACCTTGCTCTTAGATTTCTTCAGCTCCATCCCCGGTTCCGGCCATCAATGGCAGAAGTTGCAGAAATACTTGAACAGATGGAAGCTGTTCATATGAAATCAGGGGGGCCTTAAATTAATTCTGTGACGTCAAATTTCACTAATGTTTTCGTATTTTACTTCATACAATCGACACTAAAGGTGAGATACTGTTTTCTTCTTAATAATAATTATACATGTAGGTTGTTTTTTTTATGTATTTCTGTAATTAAAAATAAAAAACAAGAAAAATCGAGAGATAAATATAGATCATTACATTTGCTGAATTTTATTTATTTTGATCAAATTATAATATAAATAGGCACATATTAAATTGATTGAATAAAAAAAATGCAAGGATATACATATCATAAATATTATGAAAAAAATGTTTTTATATCTAAAAGTAATTTTATCTATACAAAAGATAAAAAAACATTTATAGTTGAATCAGAAAAATCTTTTTAAGAACTAGATATACACAAAATGATTTTTAAAAAGTCTCTATAAAAAAAGAAAGTAAGGAAATAAAAAAATATGGGTGAGAAACATAAGTTTAAAAATTATTTTATAAGAGGATATATAAAAAAAAATAAAAAAAATAATATCCATAATATTATGAATTAACTTGATAAACATATAATTTGGGTCATGTAGTAAAATTAATTTTAAATTTTGAATTTATACCTCACATATATATTGAAAAAAAAAAAACACAAAAGGGGGCAAAGAATAAGCTTGAGTGAGCTGGGCCAAAAGCCTGCATGTGTGGGTGGGCTGTAAACGCCAACACAATGATCGAACTCGGAGATGATTTAGAAGCTGTAATTTGTGCAATTGCCACTTCGAAAGTTGAAAACTACACCATCCATGATGATTTATAGCTTGTTTGGGAGTACAATTGCGGTAGCTTTTTAAATTTTTTATCATGCTGAAATACATCAAAATAATATTTTTTTTATTTTTTAAAAATTATTTTTGAAATCAGCACATCAAAATGATCTAAAATCACCAAACCGCCGGTCTTTAAAATGATTTTTTTTTCAAATTTCGGCTAAAAGCCGGTGGGATCGCAATGTCAAACGGTCACTTAATCAATATAATAATCCCTCATATCTAGTGATTATATCGAATTTCTTGATATAAATAAGGTAATTAATGCGATCAAGATTTTTGTACATCAATCCAAGATTTTTGTTGCATCTCTGAATCATAGTTATTTCCACATGAGAATAATTTAATTCAATTTAAAATAATATTTATTTAAAAAAAAAGTTAGTACAAGCTTGTCTTGGATTTTATAAAGAATTAAATTGAATCTCAGATGAGTTTTGACCAGCTCATTTAGTTACAAGTTAATGTATATCAATTCTCATATGATTAAACATGAAATTCAATTTAAGTTAAGTTTTAAATCAAAAAATCACTATATTTTCCTTACAATTCAATTTAGATTTAATAATACTAAATGAGAGTTTGAGATTCTGGTAACAATTGTTTTAATTTTTATTTAAAAAACCACTAAAATAATGTTTTTTTAAAAGATTATAACACATTAAAAAAACATTAAAAAAGTAATTTAAAACAAAACATTTTTCAACTTTTAACAAAAAAGAAAAGAAAATTGAAACTCACTCTGAAACAACTTTTAATATCACTACTTACTATTTAATTGTGTGTGTGTATATATATATATATCCTAGCTTTCTAACTTATTGGGTGTTTGGCACTGCATTTTAAAAAAGTTTTTATTTTTTTTTAATTTTAAATTAAATATTTTTAATATTTTTAGATTATTTTCATGGTTGATATCAAAATAATTTTCAAATAATAATAAAAATATTATTTTAATATATTTTTAAACAAAAAACACTTTAAAGAATAAATTAAACCAAATTTACAAATAGTAACTTATTCCATTCAATACAACTAAAAGCTTATCGAGAAAATGGAAATATGTACTCTTCACCTTTTATTTTTATTCAAGAGAACGGAGCCGTGCCGGCTTAGGATACTCTCTGACTCTCAAACTCTACCTCCTTTTCAAAGTAAACGTCAACACAAATGTCTTCCCGCTACAATCACACAGATACTTCAAAATTTCAACCTTTTTTTAAAAATATCTTTTTATTTATTATTACAACAAGAAGGAAAGGGTGACACACAGATTACAGTGGCAGTCAATTAATGGGGATTTTCTGTAGCTGCTCAGCTCAGAAGCCAGCAACAGGAACAACCCTAGATCAAGACCCGACACCAAGCACCGCCGGCCATGTCAGTGCAGGTACCACGACAATCATTTTCAACTTCTCTTTACATTAATTCTACTATTCGTTGAATGTTTCAAATTGGGTTTCTTTGTTTTTTTATCTAACCCTTCTGTAATTTGACTTATTTGGATAGAATCCTCTTTTTTTGGGCGTATTTGACAACATGTCCTCTGCTTATTATATGTTAGTGACTGATCGAGTCTTTGTTGTTCACTGCCCCCTCTACCTTTTTTTTTTTGTTGATATTAATGCCTTTTGGCGTTGCTAATTGACGCTCCAATCCTTGAAGCAATGAAAAGATGGCATCTTTTTGCCTGTACCCATGTTTTAATTATAGGGTTGCTCATTGTGTTCTCGACTCTTCAATGTGTTGCTAACTGTACTCTTAGGATATATTCATGGAATCTAATGGAATTAACAACATTTCTAACGGGATAAAATACTAGTTACCCGAGAAGAAAAAAAACCCTCCATTAGGATGCAAAAATGGTCAAATCATAGCGGATTAGTTTGTGCCGTACGTTTTTTTTGTATTTTTGGAAAATATTGCTTCCAATTTCTATTTGTGACTTCATTTTCTGATTATATGATTTTTTCATGCTTATGCAATGGTCATACATGATTTGCAGGTAGCGATGACTTTGGAAACAGCTGGCTCTCTGGAGTAAGCGCCAGCATTACAACATGGATATCTCAACCAAGTAGCAGCTTCACAACTACCTGGGGTAAAAATGTCCCTGAGAGCAGCCAATTCTCAGATGCAACTGGAAGTGGTGATGGGACTTTAGCAAACAGGCAGAATGCTACTGACACAAGTGTGAGAGTATTCACATTGGCGCAACTGAGGGCTGCAACATATAATTTTAGATCTGCCATGTTACTGGGAAAAGGAGGTTTTGGCAAAGTCTATAAGGGCTGTCTTAAGGAGAAGTTGCCTCCAAGTGGTATAAAGAAGACATTCGTTGCTGTCAAGCAATTAGATGCTTCCAGCATGCAAGGATTGAAGGAGTGGAAGGTATATGGATTTCCAAGGCCTCTTTTGGAAGAGTAATATTTGTTTATAGCTCAATTTAATATTTATCCCATTTGAATGTGTAAAATGACCTGGGAACTCAAGTTATATTTCTAAATTTCTGTCTGACATCTTTACAAGTGAACAGAAAAGCCATGGTATTTGAGGTATCATACGTTGAGTGAAGTTATCTATTGAGGTGGTTAAGGGAGTTCGGAGTTATTGATATCTTGTACCTTTGGAATTGTGATCATTTTCTATTTCTCTCTTGCTCTCTCATTCCCCATCTTCTGTCTGTCCTTCTCAAACCAAATGCACGTGCTCTTTTTGGAGCTAGTTCTTTGTTTGAGGTAGTATAAGTTATTTGCTTAATCATTTGTCCATGTGTTGGGTGCAGGCCGAGGTGTATTTCTCCGCAAAACTTTCCCACCCGAACCTAGTAAAGCTATTGGGATATTGTTCGGAATGTGGAGACCACATGCTTGTCTATGAGCTCATGAGAAAGGGAAGCTTAAATTACCATCTCTTTGGAAGTATGAGACACGTAATACTGCTTGCAAATTTTAGCATTTAGTAGTGTCTACTCTTATGCAACCAAATTTTCATTTCACTCATTGTCTACATGTTTTCCATGTTTTCAGAGCGCTCAGCTCCACCACTTTCATGGGACATTAGGCTAAAGATTGCTATAGATAGTGCTCGAGGTCTGGCTTACTTGCACACAGTGGAAGAGCCAATAATTTACCGAGACTTCAAGTCCTCGAATATACTACTTGATGAGGCAAGTTTCTATGAAGCTTGTAGATTGTAACCCATAAACATATAAATTATTGTTTCTATTTCATGACTCCACCAATGATCCCACCAATTTCTTGCCATGGTGGCATGCAAATTTTTATGTGGAGACTTGTGCCCGTCCATACTTTCCTTTCCCTCCAGCCAGGAGTTCTTTCCAGTCCACCAAACATTGTCATGGGTGAAAGAAAAAGTGTTTTCTTTCAAAGTGTTTGGTGAAGTATTCATGACGACTTATATATTTCCATCTTCTCCTTTTAATTTAGTTCTATAACGCAAAGCTATCAGACTTTGGCTTGTCGTTTTGGGGTCCCTTGATTGATTCACATGTCAGTACAAGAATCGCAGGCACGATAGGTTACATTGATCCGGAATATCTTGCAACAGGTATTTATTATTCCTTCTGAACTCTAATTTCTCTGACATTGGTGTTGGATATTTAAGTTTGTTTTGAACCTCTTTGATCACAACTGATGTAAAAACTTTTTGTCATGACCTAATTTCATGCTCTAACTGATGGCTGTGCTGGTTGGTTAGGACTTTTGCATGTGAAGAGTGATGTATACGGGTTTGGAGTTGTTGTTCTTGAACTGCTAACTGGTTTACGTGCAATTGACATGAAACGTCCAAGTGGGAAGCAAATACTTGTTGACTGGGCTAAACCTTATCTGAAAAACAGAAGCAAGTTGAAAAAAATAATGGACTCCCGATTGGAAGGTAAATATCCTCCCAAAGGGGCTTCCCAGATAGCTCACCTTGCTTTTAAATGTCTTCAACGCGATCCCCGCTTCCGGCCATCGATGACAGAAGTTGCTGAGACACTCGAAGAGATCGATGCCATCCATAGGAGATTGGGGTAGCCTAAAACTCATTCTCGTTATCATAATGGTTTGTAGGGTTTCAGTATTCTTCTTTAGTTGTCATCACAGATAAGAGATCTCTGGTATACTTTCTTCAAATAACTTACACGAGAATTCATAATTAGCTACTTGAAATGTTTCGAGTATATGTGACTAGCTGTAGCAGAAAGAGTTGGGCGTGTTTGGCATATCTTACCATGTAAGCTGATCATTTGTTGTATTAATGCAGTAGTGCAATTCCTTGGCAATGTGATAGTCATTTCTGTCATTGCACTGCTCGACTTGTATTGATTTGAGTATTTTATCAAATAATCTGTAATTATTGTAAGCCTGTTTATGCATTATTGGTAAAGGGATTTAGGCTTAGTTTGTTTGTGTGGTGGTTCCCAAGGGGTGTGACGTGATGATAAAGAGTTTGCGATCTGCATAGCAGGTTTTAAGTCCGAGTTATGACGTGCACCCCTTGTAAGAGCCCAGAACAACGGATTTCCTTGTATTTAAAAAATTTAAAATGTTTGCGTGGTGCACCGAACAAAGAACAAATAAACGGGCACTCTGGTGTCACGGCATAACTTTTCTTCCTCCCATTTTGTTTTTTCTGCGGTTAGATCTTCACTTTCTTCTTTGTTACCATGCTTGAAGAGCGGCCAGTTCCGCCACTTCCGTGGAATATGAGGTTGAAGATTGTGAAAGATACTGCTACAGGCCTGGCATACTTGCAAACACTGGAATAGCCAATAACATGAAGAGATTTCAAGTCCTCAGATATAGTCCTGGACGACATAAGGTTCTATGTAACTTGTAGATTATTACCTTAATCATATAACATCATCCCGGAAACTCTCTCTCTCTCTCTAAACACGATCCTGTATACCTCTCGGTAGCCATTTTAGGAGATCAGTGGCAGATGTTATGTCATGAATGCAACGACGCGGTTCCAATGATTAAACCCTATTTCATGTTACAGAGAGACATGAAGAACCTTCATACGCGTTCTTTCACCTATCTGAACACTCCCATTCTTTGCGTTCTCTTATGTGAGAAAATATTAGGGATTTATGACTAAACACGCAACAATTTTTTTTTCTGCGAGTTAGTTTTCGATGGAAATGGATGGAAAATTTTGATTTTTTTGACGGGTTTTCGATTGACAATGAAAATACTAACAAAGTAAAAATCTCCGACAAGATACCTATCGACAGGTTCTCATTGACAATTAAAATACCACAACGTTTTGGCAAGGTTGACTAAGGGGCTGTTTGGCAAAAGTTTTTAAGAAAATGATTTTTTTTTTAATTTTTAATTTTAAATTAGATTTTTTTATATTTTAAAATTATTTTGATGTATAGATGGAAAAAATATTTTTTTTAAATAAAAAATATTTTAATAAAATAAAAAATGTTTAAAAAACAATCATTATCGTTGTTCCATTAACACTATTCCTACTCTGAATATTTAATTATTTTAGCATGTACAAGTCCAACAAGTAAACCATTATATACATGAAAATAAACAAGGAATTAAAATATCGAGTAGAACTGAACATTCAAGCTCTGCTTCCATGTTCAAAGTCAATGTCAAAAAAGATGACTGTTCCCTTTACACGGTAACTGCAGGAGAAATCAATGGTCATTTCAACGAGAAGGGAATTTAGGGAAGGGTGACAAACAGGTTACAGCAGGAGTTAATTAATGGGGATCTGCTGTAGCTGTTTAGCTCACAAGCCAGCAACAACACAAGATCAAGAACCAACACCAAGCACCGCCGACCATGTCAGTGCAGGTACCACCTCAATCATTTTCAACTTTACTATTCATTGGATGTTTCAAATTGGGTCTGTTTTTGTTTTGTGGCTGTGATTGAGTCTATTTTGTTGGCGACCCTCCTCCCCTCCACCCTTGTATTGATGTTAATGCCTTTTGGCGTTGCTAACTGTCTCTCCAATCCTTGAAGCAATGCAAAGATGACATCTTCAATGAACCGTAATCTCAAGATATATGCACTGAATCAAATGGAGTTAACAATATTTATAGAGATGGAATACTAGTTATTAAAAGTAAAATAAAAATCCCATTGGGTGGGTGCAGATTTTGTAATTTTTGGAAAATATTGCTTCCAATTTCTGTTTGGGACTTCATTTTCTGATTTTTTGAGTTTGGCATGCTTATGCAATGGTCGTACATGATTTGCAGGTAGCGATGACTTTGGAAACAGCTGGTTGTCTGGAGTAAGCACCAGAATTACAACATGGATGTCTCATCCAAGTAGCAGCTTCACAGCTATCTGGGGTAAAAATGTCCCTGAGAGCAGCCAATTCTCAGATGCAACTGGAAGTGGTGATGGGACTTTAGCAAACGGGCAGAATGGTACCAACTCAAGCGTGACAGTGTTCACATTGGCGCAACTGAGAGCTGCAACATATAATTTTAGATCTGATATGTTACTGGGAAGAGGAGGTTTTGGCAACGTCTATAAGGGTTGGCTCAAGGAGAAGTTGCCTCCAAGGGGTATAAAGAAGACTGCCGTTGCTGTCAAGCAATTGGATTCTTCAGGCATGCAAGGATTAAAGGAGTGGAAGGTATATGGATTTCCAAATGATGTCTTTCCTATCTGTCATACAGTTCTTTGCTGTGCTTAAAGATAGGCTCCATTATATTATTTCTTTGCTGAACCTTCCAAGGCCTCTTTTGCTAGAGGAATGATAGTCTATAGCTCATTTTAATATTATCCCGTGTGAAAGTGTAAATGACTCGGGACTAACTCAAGTTATACTTTTAAAAATTCTGTCTGACATCTTTACAAGTGAGCACAAAATCCATGGTATTTGTGATTTCATACATTAATTGAAGTTATCTATTGAGGTGGTTAAGGGGGTTATGAGTTATTGATATCATCATGTACCTTTGGAATTGTTACCATTTTCTATTTCTCTCTTGCTCTCTCTTTCCCCTTCTCTGTCTTTCCCTCACAATTTCAAATGCCCGTGCTCTTCTGGGAGCTGGTTCTTTTTTTTTAAGCAGTATAACTTGTTTGCTTAATCATTTGTCCATGTGTTGGTGCAGGCTGAGGTGTATTTCTTAGGAACACATTCTCACCCAAACCTAGTAAAGCTATTGGGATATTGTTCGGAAAGTGAAGAGCGCATCCTTGTCTATGAACTCATGAAAAAGGGAAGCTTAAATTACCATCTCTTTGGAAGTAAGAGACATTCACAACTGCTTGTAAATTTAGCATTTTGCAGAACCTACTGTTCTGCGTCTAAATATTCATTTCCTTCATTGTCTACATGTTTTCCATGTTTTCAGAGCGCTCAGTTCCACCACTTTCATGGGACATAAGGCTCAAGATTGCTATAGATACTGCTCGAGGTCTGGCTTACTTGCACACATTGGAGAGGCCAATAATTTACAGAGATTTCAAGTCCTCGAATATACTACTTGATGAGGCAAGTTTCTATGAACCTTGTAGATAAACATATAAATTATTGTTTCTATTTCATGATTCCATCAATTTCTTGCCATGGTGGTATGGGAATTTTTATGTGGAGACTTGTCCCCATCTGAACATTCCTTTCCCTTCAGCCACAAGTTTTTTCCAGTCCACCAAAAAGAGTTATGGGACAATGCAACAAAAGTGTTATCTTTCAGAAAGTGTTTGTTGAAGTATTCAAGAGGACTTATTTCTTTCCATTTTCTCCTTTTATTTTAGTTCTATAACGCAAAGCTATCAGACTTTGGCTTGTCTTTTTGGGGTCCCTTGATTG
Source organism: Salix arbutifolia (assembly GCA_025169955.1). Classification (NCBI taxonomy): domain Eukaryota; kingdom Viridiplantae; phylum Streptophyta; class Magnoliopsida; order Malpighiales; family Salicaceae; genus Salix; species Salix arbutifolia. The sequence continues at coordinate 1,505,835 of CM045917.1, read as the reverse complement.
ATTCACATGTCACTACAAGCATTGCAGGCACGTTTGGTTACATGGCTCCAGAATATGTTGAAACAGGTATTTATTATTCCTTTTGAACTCTAATTTCTCTGACATTGGTGTTAGATATTTAAGTTTGTTTTGAACCTCTTTGATCACAACTGATGTAAAAACTTTTGTCATGACCTTAATTTCATGCTCTAACTGATTTTTGTGCTGGTTGGTTAGGACATTTGCATGTGAAGAGTGATGTATACGGGTTTGGAGTTGTTGTTCTTGAACTGCTAACTGGTTTACGTGCAATTGACAAGAAACGTCCAAGGGGGAAGCAAATACTTGTTGACTGGGCTAAACCTTATCTGAAAAGCAGAAGCAAGTTGAAAAATATAATGGACTCCCGATTGGAAGGTAAATATCCTCCCAAAGGGGCTTCCCAGATAGCTCACCTTGCTCTTAAATGTCTTCAACACGATCCCCTCTTCCGGCCATCAACGACAGAAGTTGCTGAGACACTCGAACAGATTGATGCCATCCATAGGAGATTGGGGTAGCCTAAAACTCATTCTCGTTATCATAATGGTTTATAGGGTTTCAGAACTCTTCTTCATTAATTCAATTTTCCTTAGCAATGCTGTGCTGTTATTTCTGTCGTTGCAGTTGCAGTTTGCACTGCTGAACTTGTATTGTTCGAGAATTTTTAGCAAAAAATCTGTATTTATTGGAAGCCGGTTCATGCTTTTTATTGGAAAAAGGGATTAATGGTTAGTTAATAGTTACTCATCTTTGTTTTACTTTTACCCTTTCTTGTGTTGCAACCCATTTTTTACCCCTTTGTTGGGTATTTTTGAAGAATGTAAATGTTGTTTGAATTTTGTGTATTTGAATTTTTGTTGTTTTGCAAATGTCGCTTAATCTAAAAATGTAAAAGCAAGAATGAAATAAAAAATGTGTGTGTGTGTTGCATTGCATTTTATTTAAAAAATTCAGTACAAAAAAATATTGTTTTAATTGTATATGGCCAAAGTCTTGAAAAAAACGAAAGTAAACATTTTTCAATATTCCCATAAGAAAACCAAGAAAATTGTGTATACATTAGTTTCAAGATTTAATAACCAGTTTATTATTCTTCGAGAATCTGACCAATAATTTAAATAAATTATAATTTTATTCACAATGTAAATGTAAATTTAAATAATAAATATTAAATCTACAAGCAGATTAATATTTTAATATATGAAACAACTAGCAATTTGTCAGAGCTTTTTGAGTGGTGAACGATTTTTATTCGTAATATTTTTAGGACGTATAAATTGTGTAAAATTCATCTGTTTTCTATGATAAATGAATATTTTTAAAGCATCAATATGGATTTTTTTCCCGATATTGTACATGGCAGCAAGGGCTGCTGCCTCTCTCTCTCTTTCTCTCTCCTCATGTATTTTTCTTTTTTAGCTACTCATCTGTTGTTGCTCTCTTGATGTCTATTAGGGCAAGTCCAACGGGACTAGCCATCAGAGCAGGCATAGGCATATTTTAAAAAATTTGTCTTTTTTTGTTAAATTTGTCTCTCCAACGGGGAGAGCTAAATGAAGAGGCAAAATGCCTTTTTTTTTCGGGAGCCATTCCCACAGTTTTCTGTTGCAGAGGCAAATCAACAAAATCTGACCGTTGTTGAAATATGACTGTTGCCATTGTACAAATAAAAACAGACGAATTGAAAAATTCATCAACACAGCAAAGCAATACAACACAACGAATTGAAAAATTCATCAACACAGAAGCTGAATTTCACAGAAAGAGAAGGATGAAGAGGAAGAAGAGAAGAAAAGATTTTGAGTAGTGAAGAGGAGGATGAAGAGGAAGAAAGTAGTGGCGCAGTAGACGGAGATGGCACGAGGGAAGGGAGTAAACGGACGGGTGTGGGGGCAGCGATTGAAGAGGAGTTGACGAGATTGTGGGTGTGGGTGGGTGGGGGGTGGGAGCGGCGGCCAAAGGGAGAAGAGATAAAGATGAGGGCAGGGTTTTTACTTTGAGAGGAATGAAAGGATGAGTGGCTTTTTGTTTTTTTTAACTTGGAGAGGAATGAATGGGTGGGGTGGCTTTTTGTTTTTTTTTTAACTTTGAGAGGAATGGACGGGTGAGATGCTAATAATTATTATAAAATAATAATTATAATAATTAATAATTATTATTATATTATAATTATTATTAATTATTAATTATTATAATAATAGTTATCATAAAAAATTAAGGTTATTAATTTGTAATTAATTTGATTGAATTATTTGTAATAAAATATATTTTAATTAATTATGTTTGAATTTATTGGTTATTTGTTAATGTATTCATTTTATTTTTTTAAGTTTTTCTAACACTCAAAGACTAAGTAACATTAATTAACTTCAAATATAACAACCATAAAAAAATCATACAAATTACTTGAAAAACATATAATAAGTAGTTTAAATTTCAAATTTTAAATATTGTGGTTCTTTTAATTATATTTAATTTTTTTTTAATTTAAATATAATTAAAAAAAAATAATTTTATTGTTGGAGGGTTTTTCAAAAGCAATTATTTAATTATATAACTTACTCCTATTAATTGTATAATTAATTGCATAATTAAAATACATATAAAATAATTGCACTATATTTAAAATAATATAAAAAAATAGCTCTTACCATTGGAGTACACATCAACAAAAAAAAGTCATATAAACACTATTTAAAAATCATTTTTACAGATTTAACTCTTAAAAATGGCTCCTACTATTATACTTCCTCCTACTATTAGACAAGAATGGTTGAGGGATAAGACCTCATTTGTCAACAGTGGTGGCCATGTTTGGCCACCTTCCATTAATTACCAAACTTTGACATTTGGTTTCTGCATATGGGCGGTGCAGCTTTGGCAATGGTGGTGCAGCTTCTTTGATAATGGCAACGAATTAACTCGGACTCCAACGCGGTTTGTGGGTCATGATTATGGGGGTATCTCTTGGACTTTTCAAGGAGAATACTTTCTGGAAGTGTTTGCAGATTACTTTAGTGAAGTTGCAAGGCAGCCCGCACCCAAATTTCCCATTTTCAAGAGCTGCCTTGTACAAGTAGTAATTTTGTAGCCGATCAACTGGTATTTATTGGGTTCTCTCTTGTTTTCTTGTTAAACTCAAATCCAAACCCAAAGCTTCTGTTCTTTTTTGTTTATTTGTTTTGATTAAGGTGGGAGTAAGAAGTGTCTTGAGACGTAGGATGGCTGAGTCTGCAGTGTAAACTGCGGTGCAAAGGCTTCAAGACTATTTGATGGGGATATGCTGGAGCTCTTTACCTGATCAGAAGCCAAACTCACTTCCCATAGTACCAAGTACCATAGATAATCTCAGTGCAGGTAAGCAAAAACTTTCAGTCTGTCATGTTGTAACTTAATAGTCAATTTCAAAACCAGCAGTTTCTGGCTTAAAGTTCCTGTCTTTGTGTCAGGTGATACTTGTTCTTTTGGAGATAACAGCTGGCTGAGTGTTGGAAGCAGCAATTTGACAACATGGGTGTCTCAAGTAAGTGGCAGTTTTACTCGTGTTTGGGGAAAGAACAATGGGACTCATGAGGGTAGCCGATATTTAGATGCCGGTAGTGATGGGCATTTCGAGAATTATGGAATCAGTAACATTGCTGGGGCAAACTTGAAAGTTTTCTCATTTGCACAATTGATAGCTGCAACTAATAATTTTAGAAGAGATATGGTGGTGGGCAGGGGAGGTTTTGGCAAAGTATACAAGGGTTGGCAAAAGGAGATGGTGCCATCAATGGGGATAAAGAAGTCAGCCATTGCTGTCAAGAAGTTGGGTACTGCAAGCAGACAAGGATTTAAGCAGTGGCAGGTATGTGCTTTTGGATTGTCTTTACAATGTAATGTACTTCATTATGTATTTAATCTATATAATCTAGGGATTGTTAGTTCTTCAGCTTATTTGGTTTGATGTGGAGGCATTCAAGACCTTGGATAGATACAAGTAGCCAACCCTCTTATAAAATTGGGCCTTTTGAAACTCCTGGCCAAACTTGAGTATCAGATAAAAAATTATGAACTTTTTTTTAAGCAGACCTCTTCTTAATTTAGCCTTGTCGCGGTCTATAAATATCCCTACAAAACTAACCATATATCCCAGTTATGGAAGATACGCAATTGACTACTCAGAACCACTTGCATCATCATGCCAAACAAAAGATAGCATCAAGAAATGGCAAGAAAATTCAGATGGCGCAAACAGTTTTAAGAGATGGTTCACGGACCCAGCAGCATATCCTGAGTGCATTTAACGATAGCTCAGAGAAGATTGACGTAGGAACTGGCTGCATTCTTGGCTGCTGGTTACATTTAGATTATTGTAACATATTTTTGATATTTTGCCTCTTATTGGTTGCTCACATGTGGTGCAGGCAGAGGTGAATATTTTGGGAAGACTTTCTCATCCTAATCTTGTTAAGCTGTTGGGGTATTGCTACGAGAATAAACAATCTCTCCTTGTCTACGAGTACCTTTCCAATGGAAGCCTCAATTACCATTTGTTTGGAAGTAAGAGCTAACAGTCATTACCTTGTCATCTTTGGAAGTTTAAACTGAACCCGAATGCACAGGCAGTTGTCCTCGAGCTCATACGATGTTCTCAGGACACTTATCTCTTCCTGTGCAGAGGGCTCAGTCCAGCCGCTTCCTTGGGACATAAGATTTAAGATTGCTAAAGGAGTTGCTCAAGGCCTGACTTACATGCACAGTCCTGAAGTATCGGTAATTCATAGAGATTTGAAGTCCTCAAACATACTTCTTGATAAGGTGAACTTCTAATGATAACTTGGTCATGTCACTTCATAAGGTATTCTTTTTAAGCTCACATGACAAAGATTTCTGTCAAAAGGATAATAAATATTCACATTCCTTCTGTGCTTGGGTTTTGTTCCAGTTCTACAATGCAAAGATATCAGACTTTGGCTTGGCGGCATTGGTCCCTTCAGCTGATGATTCACAGGCTGAAAATCATTTAATGGGCACATATGGTTATGCTGCTCCGGAGGTATATGTCACAGGTAATTTCTTCTTCCTAGTGAATCCACAGTGCAGAGTCCATGTAACTGTAGGCTCACATTAATGTCTTTCTGATTGATTAGGACATCATTATGCAAAGAGCGATGTGTACAGTTTTGGAGTTGTTTTGGTCGAGATGCTAACAGGCTTGCGTGCAATCGACAGGAGACGTCCGAAAGAGCAACAATTTCTGGTGTCCTGGGTAATACCATTTCTGTCAAGCAAAAGAAAGTTGAAAAGCATATTGGACGTACGGTTGAAAGGGAAATATCCTCTCAAAGAAGCATCACTTGTTGCTCAGCTTGCTATAAGATGTCTCCAGGTAGAACCCAGAATCCGGCCATCCATGAAAGAAATTGCTGAGACATTGGAACAGGTTGAAGCACGGAAATACAAGAGTATCAGATCCAAAACTTGATCGTGCTTGCCAGTTCCTCACCAAACACCTCCTGTGTTAATGCAAGCGCCTATTCTGATGTGAATAGTGTTAGAATTATGTGAGATGCTGCCTTGAAGATTAAAGATGCTGATTGAAGATCGGAATGCTGATTTGAAGACAGTGTTTTAGTCAATTTCAATGTTCTTTTGTATTTGATTTTTGAATTTATTTTCTGCAAAATCCAATTCAATTGTTTGCTGAATATTTGATTTTGTTTACCAATAATCTCTCATGGTTGTTGAGAGTTTGTCTTTGATTCAAATTCATATTTCTGTAAGCCTATTTATTGGGCAATTTCAATTTCAATAAATATATATATCTTCTTCTTCCAATTTCCCTGTTGCTTGCAATTCCAGATTTTAATTCCAACAGTAACTGTTATAAACAGTTACTGTTCAAATCAAGAATTCTAACAAATAGCTGAGGGTGATGAAAACAACATAAGAAAGATAGCAGGAATAAACAACACAAAATCCTAATCAACATACAAAAACCCTAACAAGAATCATGTATTGTTTTCGTCTGCTTCAATAGCTTCCCATGGGATGCTGCTAAATCACCTTTTGTTTGTAAAAGTATATAGAACTCCCACCAACCTATGATGATGTCATCTGTGAAAGGTAGGGAAAGTAGATTATTTTATTGCCAGGAGTTGAAATAGAAGATTCTCCCCTGTTTAAATCTTTTATTTTATTTTGTAAGGTGGAAAATAATACAAGAAAACAACAATCATAAAGAAATAAAAAAGGGGATTAAATTAGCAAAATTTCTTCTTTATTAACATCTTTCTCTTTTTGCTTCCTCGTAGATTTACAACTCAATACATAGACTAGAAACCAAATTTATAAATAGAAAAATAAAATAGTTAAGATCCTGGTTTGCGGTGTAACCTATTTTTCATTAAAAAAGTTTAAATAATTGCATATATATTTTTAGATTGTTTTAATATGCTAATATCAAAATTAATTTTTAAAAAATAAAAAATTATTTCAAGCATCTCCTAAATCAAATAAATATGAAAAACACTATAAAATATTAGATTCAATTAAAAATAATAAAAAACAAATTAGCTCAAACAACAATTTCAGACTTGATTTAAGGATTTTCTTGTTATATAAACTCTGACAAAATTTAATCCTCATATTATTTTTTTTTTTTTACAAAAATCATCACTATAAAATTGTATCATCTAACATGAATAAACTTTTTTTTTTTTGGAATTAGCTCTGTTTATATATAAATATATATATATATATATATATAGAGAGAGAGAGAGAGAGAGAGAGAGATAGAGAGGTAGAGAGAGAGAGAGAGAGCTCTATATAATTCAATTAGGATAAATGCACAGTTGACTATTCATGACAATATGAGTTTTAAAAACCGCCCGCCTCATTTTGGCAAACTGGTGACATGTCTTTTGATTGTAATTTATGTTGTCTTATTGTCATTTTAGTAGGAGTAAGAAAGAGGCTGATATTTATAATATTGTCTGTTAAGTTTTGTTCTTACTTGTTGAGATATTTTTTTTGTTTAATTAATTTCATCTTCTTTTAATATTTTATTATGTTTCCTTGCACTTACAATCCAATCTCAGCGAATTAACTCGGTCTACAACGCGGTTTGTGGGTCATGATTATGGGGGTATCTCTTGGACTTTTCAAGGAGAAGACTTTCTGGGAGTATTTGCAGATAGCTATAGTGCAGTTGCAAGGCAGCCCGCACCCCTATTTCCCATTTTCAAGAGCTGCCTGTACAAGATAGTAATTTTGTAGCCGATCAAATGGTATTTATTGGGTCTCTCTTGTTTTCTTGTTAAACTCAAATCCAAACCCAAATATTCTGTTCTTTTTTGTTTGTTTGTTTGTTTGTTTGTTTTGATTAAGGTGAGAGTAGGAGTGTCTTGAGACATAGGATGGCTGAGTCTGCAGTGTCAACTGTGGTGCAAAGGCTTGGAGACTTGCTTATTCAAGAAGCAGTTTTCCTGGATGGAGTGAATGAGGAGGTTTATGACATGCAAGCTCAACTGCAGAGGATGCAATCTTTCCTGAGAGATGCAGACAGAAGACAAGATGAAGAAGAGAGAGTTAGAAATTGGGTGTCAGAAATCAGAGAAACTGCTTATGATGTTGAAGATATTATCGAAGAGTTTGCACTCAAAGTAGCTTTAAGGAGGAGATCAGGTATGGTAAATGTTATGAAGAGGTATGCCACTCTTGCTAAAGAAACTGTAGAGCTTCATAATGTTGGAAATGAGATCCAAATCATTAAGAATAGAATTTCCAGCCTCACCAAAAGCTTGGAAACATATGGGATAATACAAAGAAATGATGATTGGAGCCTTGGATTAGGGAGGCAACAGCAGCAGTTAAGGAGATCTTACTCGCATATTGTTGAGGAAGATACTGTTGGGTTGGAGGAAGATGTGGAAGTCTTGGCAGAGCAATTGGTGAACAGTAATGGGATTGTGTCCATCTGTGGAATGGGTGGATTGGGGAAGACAACTCTTGCCAAGAAGGTATATCATAACAGTAAGGTTAGACATCATTTTGATTCTTTTGCTTGGGCTTATGTATCTCAACAATGCCAAGTAAGGGAGGTTTGGGAGGGAATCTTGTTTAAGCTCACCAATCCATCTAAAGAACAAAGGGAGGAGATTGCCAATTTGAGGGATGAAGAGTTGGTGAAGAGGCTTTATATAGTCCAGCTAGAGAAGAAATGCTTGGTGATTCTTGATGATATTTGGACCATACCAACGTGGAATAATCTGTGTCCTGCTTTTCCATACTGGAAAACTGCAGGCAGTAAGATATTGCTAACTACTCGCAAGACGGATGTGGCTCTGCATCCTGACCCAACATGTTTCCTGCATGTTCCACCCCAGCTGAATGATGATGAGAGCTGGGAATTGTTCAAAAAGAAGGCATGTGTTGACAGTAATTTTCCAGGTAATGTTTTTGCAACCAGAACTACCCCGCTTTCAGATAATTGTTTGTCTACATACAGAGCATATGAAGGAAGAGAGCAAACCTTAGTTGGGTTTATCTCTATGAGTAGATGTGAGGAAGGATATTGCTGAGAATAGGTAAACTGTGCTTAGCTGATGATCCATAGTAAGTCAAAATTCAAGGTATTCTGAGATTGTCAGATGAAGTTCAAGGTTGAACATGGCAAAATCTCAGGATTTTAGTAGGCCGAAATTCAACTTGGTTGAACTTATTTTGCTTGATAAGTGCATATGTTTTTCTACCTCTGAAAGTAGGGTTCTTCTTTAATTGGGAAGTGTGGGATTCTGAATTGCTAAATCGTTCTCTGGTAACATAGGTTTGCAGAGGCATTTCAACAAAGAGACTGTTACCACTATCATCGGCACCAGTGTTTTTGAACATTCATTGCTCTAAAATTTTTATTTTTCTTTATGCAGACTTCAGAGTTAGAGAAGAAATAGAGAGGTTGGGAAGGGAAATGGTTGGAAGGTGTAGAGGTCTACCGTTGGCGATCATTGTGCTTGGAGGACTGTTGGCGACGAAGAAGACTATCTTTGAGTGGGCCGAGGTTCGACGAAATATCATTTCCCACTTGAGGAGAGGCAAAGGCGATGAACAGCTCTTGGGAGTAACCGAGGTGCTAGCCTTAAGCTACCATGAATTGCCATATCAGTTGAAACCATGCTTTCTTCATCTGGCACATTTCCCAGAAGATTGTGAGATACAAACAAAGAAAATGATACGAATGTGGGTTGCTGAGGGTTTCGTATCCAGTGTGTACAATGGTGTGGAGGAAGAAACTATGGAGGATGTGGCCCAACGTTATTTGGGCGAGTTGGTCGAGAGGTGTATGGTTCAGGTGGTAGAGAGAGGCACAACTGGAAGGATTAGAACCTGCCGCATGCATGATCTTATGAGAGATCTATGCGTATCCAAAGCAAATCAGGAAAATTTTCTTGAGGTTTCGAATCAGTCGCTTGCAAGTGATTGCCCAGCAGATTCCTTTCCTTTGTCCATGGCGAGGGAACCAAGGTCAACTGGTAGACTTCGCAGGCTAGCAGTTATTTTGGAAGGAGATCTGCATAAATTCATCCCCTCAGGATACAAAAGGAATTCCCATCTCAGGTCTCTTCTGTATTTCCATGAAAAAGCATGCCATGTAGAGAACTGGGGACTGATAAAATCTGTATTCAAGAACTTCAAATTAATAAGAGTCTTGGATCTCGAGGGTATTCAGAGTCATGGTGGAAAATTGCCGAAAGAAATTGGAAGTCTAATCCACTTGAGATTCTTGAGCTTGAGAGATACTGATATAGATGAATTGCCAAATACAATAGGCAACTTGAGGTACTTGCAAACTCTAGACTTGTTGACATGGAATTCAACTGTACAAATACCTAACGTCGTATGGAGGCTGCATCGATTGCGACACCTGTACCTTCCTGAATCCTGCGGTGAAGATTCTTATAAATGGCAATTAGCTAATCTGATCAACCTGCAGACACTCGTGAACTTTCCTGCTGACAAATGTGAGATACTTGATCTGGTAAGATTGAATCAACTTAAGAAACTAGTGATAGATGATCCTAAGTTCGGGGCAATCTTCAGATCCCCTCGTGTAAGATTTTACCGCCTGCAGTCACTGTCTTTTGTTAGTAACGAAGATTCAACAGTCGTTCAAGTTATACAAGGATGCCCTAATCTTTATAAGCTGCATATAGAAGGGCAGATAGAGAAGTTACCAGAGTGTCAGCAATTCTCTGCAAACCTATCCAAACTGAACCTGCTGGGATCTAAACTCACAGAAGACCCCATGCCAACTCTGGAGAAGCTGCCGAACCTGAGAATTCTTCGCTTACAAATGGACTCGTTTCTTGGGAACAAAGTGGTTTGCTTGGACAAAGGTTTTCCTCAACTAAAGTCTCTGTTCCTTTATGACTTACCAAACCTAGAAGAGTGGAAGGTGGTTGAAGGAGCAATGGCTAATCTTTTCCATTTAGAGATTTCAAATTGCACGTCCTTGAAGACTGTCCCAGAAGGGCTAAGATTCATTATCAGTCTCCGTGAAATGGAGATCCGGTCAATGCTTAAAGCATTCAGAACTAGACTTGAGCATGGAGGAGAGGATTACTACAAAGTTCAACATGTGCCTTCCATTGCGTTTCGGTACTGTGATTACTAAACTATAAGCTGTTAATTGTGTTTCATTTCAGCAGTAATTATCATCTGTTACTGATTTTTGAGAAGATTATCGGAGATTATCTGAATCTTTCTGTTAGATTTTAATGAGATTAACTTTGAAGATAAGAAGTTTTAGTTGTAGGATTCTAAAGAGATTAGCTCTTTTTTTAGCTATAGAGTTCTAATTAGTTTTGATTACTATTTCTAATAGGATTTATCATAAATCCTATCCTTATCCAATAACCTCTCCTAGTCTATTGAGAGTTCTAGTTTATTTCAATTTCTAGTTCTTGTAAGTCTATAAATAGACAAGTTTCAATTGAATAAATTAAATGAATAAATATGATTCATTCCAATATTTATGATTTTCTGGAATGAATGAATGTGATTCATTCCAATATTTATGATTTTCGGGTTCTTCAGGATTTCTTGTTTTTCATATTTTTAATCTCAACAGTAGCTGTTCTAAACAGTTACTGTACAGATTCAAGATTTCCAACAATTGGTATCAGAGCTTTTATAATTTTCCAACACTTTCTTTATTCTTTCTGCAATAAGTCTCCCATTGAAACAGACTACATTACATTTTTTCCCATTTTTATTTGAGCGATTCAGATATGTTTACACCAGATTTACAAGGCTGAATTATTTCAGGTTTTCGATAATAAATTGTCAAATAAGATAATATTATGTGTTGTCTGAGTTGTATATTAAGCACGGCATTATTATCTTTTTACATTATTTACACACCAAAGACTACTTCTCATCGAGGAAGTGAAACAGATCACAAACTAAAACTTGCAGGACCAGATATGATCAAAGTGTTTCTCAATTTACTTCTGTAACATGTTTATATAAAAACCACAATCAAACTTCAATCTATTGTATCATCTGCTTCTTGTATCAATAGCAGGCTTGCTAGTGCTTCTTCTGGAGCTTCAACCCATCCAATGTCTCAGCAACTTCTTTCATAGATGGCCGGAATGTGGGAATTTCTTTAACACATCTAACAGCAAGTGCAGCTATTTCTGAAGCTTGTTTGGTCCCATATTTACCCTGCAGTCTGGGATCGATTATATGTCTCAACTTTGTTCTATCTGAAAGAAACGGTAAAGCCCACTCCCGCAGGTCCTGTTGTCCCGGCGGCCGTTTTTTGTCAATTGCCCGCAAGCCTGTCAGCATCTCCATCAATACTACTCCATAACTGTACACGTCACTCTTTACATACAGCTTCCCTAATCATCCTCGTAACATCACAATTGTCAGGAAAAAGTATGAAGCAGGTCTATATTGCGATTTCAAGCAATCCATAATCATAAAAAAACTAAAAACCAAGCTAAGTACACAGTAACGAATCAAAAATTGAGGCATCCAAGTTTAGTAAACAACAGAAATTACCTCCTTTCTTATATTCAGGACCAACATAGCCATATGTGCCCATAACATTTCCGTTTACATATGAACTACCATCACCGGGGCCCCATTTTGCCAAGCCAAAATCTGATAGTTTCCGAGTATAGTTCTGCATTCAGAAACTATGATGTTAGATGGAATTAATGATATAGTTTTCTTATGGGAAACAATATTTCATTTTTCAAAAAAATGATTAAGGAATGATTTGTTTTGCTCAAGCTACTCAATTTCTAAAGAGCGTTACCTCATCAAGCAATATATTCGAGGTCTTGAAATCTCTGAAAATTATTGGCCTTTCCATTGTATGCAAATAAGATAGGGCTCGAGCCATTCCTGTTATAATCTTTAACCTTGTTTCCCAAGAAAGTAACCGATCAGTGCGCTCTGCACAAGTAAAAAACACACATCAGTGCTCATTGGTAAGAGATCAACGGCGGTTTTATGATCCATGAAATTATTTCATTGGTGAAAAGCTTGTGCATTTTGTTCAATACAACTTTACTTTAATACTGCAGAGGAGTGTTCTTACTTGCAAACAAATGGTAATTTAAACTGCCTTTCTCCATGAACTGATAGACAATAAGCAACTCTTTATTCTCATTTTCCTGACAGTATCCTAGCAGCTTTACAATGTTTGGATGAGAAACCCTTGCTAAGAAACTGACCTCTGTCTGTATCGATAAAGGACAACCAAACATGCAACAGTTAAATAATTACTCGAATATAAAACTGATACTCTGGAGATAAGAATTTTTTTTTGAATTCGTCCTCGGAGAAGTATAATGAACAGAGAGAAAAATTTCATTTCATATGAGACTTCTGTTAAAAAATCATCTCACCTAAAAGTTTAAGCTGTTAGGTGAATTCTCAGAATATGATTTATATTATTTTCTAACACACCTCCTAAAATGAAAACCCTTTGGGCTTGAAACTTGCACGCAGACTCACTTTACCTTGTGCTTGATTTTTATCAAATAAAATGGGGGTGGTGAGATTCGAACTCGTGACCGCTGGGTCAACAAGGTTTTGATACCATGTTAAGAAATCATCTTACCTAAATGTTTAAGCTTTTAGGTCAGACCCCAGAATATAATTTATATTATTCTCTAACAACTTCTATATCTGACCTAACCTCACAATCTGAAACAAAACTTTCATGTTTGGTGACAGAAGAGTGATGCCCTAAAAGATCAACTATGAAAGATAAATTGTACCAGTGGCATTGAAAAAGCCATGGAAACATCGTTTTGGAACATCCGGTTCAGTGACATCTCCATGCTTTTCCAATACCTTTGAAGACACTCAAGAAGGCACCTGCACTAGCACGCTTCAATGACAACAGGTAAAATGAACTTAGAGAAAACTGCCAGCAATCATAAATAGGAAATTACCTGCCATTGTCGAAGACCTTGCTTGCTGTCAGAATCCAACTTCTTGACAGCAATCCGCCGTTTCCTGGCATATCCTGTAAATAACAACTTTTCTTTGAGCAAACCCTTGTAGACACTGCCGAAACCTCCTTTTCCCAGTAACATATCACTTCTAAAACTGAAGGTTGCTGTCTTCAATTGTTCAAACGTGAAAACTCTCAACTTTGACCCTGATGTCTCATCTGGAAGGTCTGGGAGTCCAATGTCCTCGGGAGCAGTTTTTCCTAAAGCAGCGGACCTCCTTCTTGTAAAAGTCATGGTTACCATAGAGAACCAGTTGTTGACGGTGACATCGCTAACCAGAAATGATATATCACCTGAGTAAATGCAAGTAGAAAAAATTAAGGCCTTGAAGATAATGAAATCACCACAATTTCAACTGCTCAGAAATATCTTCTAGCATCAGAAATTTGAAATGAGACAAGGGACCATTTATTTTTTCATGCCCAGGAGAGGAGCAAATGTGGAGTACTGTCCTGCAATTGTGCAACATCAATAGAAGAGTAGTTGACTGGAATGCAGAATTTGAATTTGCCTAGCAGTATTTGCAGAAAAGTCCTTCCCTTCAAACATTTCTTGATTAGATTGGCTTAATGTGGATTTATATTTTGTTTGGAAGGAGAGAAATGACAGGATTCATGAAGCTTCAAGTTCAAATCCTTACACTCGGAAGCCGAAAAGACCCCAGATATTCTGACCTATTTAGTTGCTGGAATTTCAGCTGGCATCTATATTCCTGCTGTCAGTTTGTAGTAGTTGAAGAGTTTCTTTTTGCTTTAGATGTTCTGTTTCTTGTATTGGCTTTGTAGCAGGATTGAGCTCCCTGCTTAGTTGCCTGGCTTTGATTAATGATATCCTCATTCAAGTGAAAAACTGAGAAAATAAGAGTACTTTGACATGTTCATGACCTCATTTTTTTCTTCGTCAAAAGTTGATTATGACTTTCTTTTTCTAGTTAAAAGTTAAAGAGCAACTCAAATCCTGCAAAAGTGTACATGTCAAAGGGACTCTAAACTATCAAAAGAATGTGGGAGTGAAAATAGAGCATAATTTCAACCTGTTAGAAGAAAGATACAGGCTTGAAATGAATTTTTCAACAAGATCATCAAGTCTGGAATGAAAATGAAAGGAGTATGATATAGTTGAAAACCAACCTTCAATGAGATGTCCAGGAGAGGTCGGAGCTATGTCTAGGTCAGGGATTGATACCGGGGCTAGAAAAACAGGAACAGGGCCAGTATCTGGGGCTGGACTTGATTGGCCAGAAATGCAACAACAGAGAATTCCCATCAAAAGAACTCTATCTTTCTTGAATCAATGATGAGGGTACGCTTTTTCATGGACTTTTAAGGTCTTTATTTATGGAAACACCGGCGAGATTTCTCCTCCACGGCTCTCCTCCATTTTTTATTCATTTCTGATAGAGATGTGTAACCGATGACATCGACAAAAGCCTTTGTTTTTGTTTTGTTTTATTCCAAACAACGTCATTTACACTGAAGTGGTCGTCACAATGCTGCAAAGAATTCTATCCATCAAGAAAGAAAAGTCTGTTCTTTCTGGGAAATGGAAATCCTATCAAAGCTTAAACCATTCAGGTGACTAATTACGTGGCTTCAGAATGGATGTTACTGCGTGCCAGCACCTTTCCTTTGGAAAAGTTCACTGGAGATTTAAGTTTCAGGTAGGGCCTGTGCTGATAATTTGCTGCCTTATGACGGTACATAATATGATTGTGCACGGTATTTTATTCAATATTAATTAATTCTTTCATTATCAAATCTGTAACATCCACATTTGTCAACCCTGTCCCAAACTTACACGGCTTATGACCCGGTCCAAGATCGTGACTGGGTTGGACAAGTCAACCTAGATTTACTGCCAGATCAAAATGATGTAGGCTAATTATCTAGTAGATGGTGTAGTGATAAGAGCTTGAGATTAAAAATTTTGTTTTCTCTGTGATTTCATGTTCGAACTCTGTGGTTGCTAATATGATAACAACTAGAGGCTTATATGGTCGTTAGCTTCAAAACCTGTGAAATTAGTCGAGGTACGTGTAAACTAGCCTAGCCGGATGCTCATGTTAATTAAAAAAAGATGTAGGCTCAAGATTTTTTAAAGTAAAAAAAACGTGGTTTTAGGATATTTTCAAATCAAATAGGGTTGCACCGAGTTTTAATTGATTCAATTGGGTTGCGATTTGATGGGTTGTAATCAACCTATTCTTCTGAAACTCGTAATTCCAGTACTTAATCAATTCGTTTTAAGCCAAAAAAACCAACACCCTAAACATTAATTAAAACTCTTAAATCATTCTATAATCAAATCAAAATAAAAACCTTAAAATTTTCCTTAATCCTTCCACAATCATTCTCTTAATCAAAATAACAAATGAGGGATTCTATCTTGTTTCTTCAACAGAACACAAAAGTTAAAACTGAAATCTTTGTATATTTGTGGAGGAAGTAACTACAAAGAGGAAAAGAAAGATCGTGGGACAAAGCAGATTTCTAATGCAACGGATACTTTAATATAAAAAGTATGTGTATAAGAAGTTAGTATAAGCTTGCTAGTGAGAAGCTTAAAAATTACATAAGAGGTTGTGCCAAACAAGTTTGGACAAAGCAAGAGCGGTGTTGATGTCAGGCCGAAAATTCCCAGTTGGAATTTTTTCTTTTCGAGTATTATCAAGTGGCAAGATCAAAACTTGAATCAGTGGATCTATGAATCGATGTCAAATTTGATGAACTATGGATATGAAATCATCATTAGAATTTGACAACGTATCCTAGATGGGAATAAGTTTCATTCAGATGTATTAGAACAAATTGATGTTTGAGAAAACTATATGAGAGAATATTGTTTTTAGCTTTTTTGAATTATTGTTTTTTCCTTGTCTAAATTTCAGTTGAAGCAGAGTAATTTTAACAGCCAGTTTCGATTTACTTTCCTGCGAGATTTGTTTTTAGCAAACCTCAGGTTAGTACCCCACTTATATATAGGTCTCTGGTCTAGTCCCCGAACTATCAATTTTATCAACTGACTCCCCCAAATACATGCCTTTAGTTAGTGTTTCAGACAAACATAAAAACATCATAAAGGTGTTTGGTTTATGTTCTGGTAGAGAGAGATAAAATAAATCTGTGCCGGAACAATTTTAGATTGAATTTATATTATTTCAATTTCAAAACATGAGATATAAAAGAAAATATTTTCTCTATAAGAACATATTTCTTCTATATTTTATATTTCCAAACAATAACCAAACAATATGATAAGTGCAAAGTATAAATAAATAAGCATTGTATACCTTATCAGCTCAACCCTTTGCTCCATTCCCTCGAAGAAGAAACATGAAGAACAAAAGAAACAGCCATGGGAGTATTTCATTGTCAAGATCGAAGCTTTAGTTGTTCTAGTGTCTCGGCAACTTCTTTCATTGATGGCCGAATCATGGGATGAGAGTAAAGACATCTAACGGCAAGCATGGCTATTTTCAAAGCTTGTCTGCTACTATACTTCCCCTGCAATCCGGGGTCCATGATTTGTCTCAGCTTTTTTCTGTCGGTTAGAAATGGTAAAGCCCATTCTCGCAGGTCTTGTTGCTTAGGCGGGCGTTTTTTGTCGACAGACCGTAAGCCAGTTAGCAACTCGATCAGAACTACTCCGAAACTATACACATCGCTCTTTACATACAGTTTCCCTAACAAATAACATAACATCTATATCATGGAAAAGTCTGAATGTTTGTATCATGGCTCAAGTAATTCAAAATTAAGTGAGATCGGATGCTGAGAAGTTGCAAGTAAAACATCACAGAACATTGAGAATGTAAAAGAAATTACCTCCAGTCTTACATTCCGGAGCAACATAACCATGTGTGCCCATACAATTTCCTGTTACACATGGAGTGCCATCATTGGGTCCCCATTTTGCCAAGCCAAAATCTGAAAGCCTCGGACTATAAGACTACACAAAGAAATTTTGATGTTAAAAGGACTCCTGGAATCTTAAACATTATGGTGTTATCAACCAGCACATGCACACAAGAGGTTTCTGTTCTAATCAAATCAAGCTTGATGGTAAACATTCTGCTAGAATTCATAGGGAAGTGATTTGGAGTCAGGGGGTTAGCATTAACCAGTATCAGCTTAACTGGGATTTTTTGCATATTCCTAGACATAGTGTTGTTGTTTGGTTGTGTATTCTAAATGAGCTCACCACAAGCCAAGCTTAGATGAGGGATGGATAGTAAAGCAGTCAGTTACAAGGACAGGAACCAGAATGTAGAGAGATTCTGATTATCATAAAGGAGAGAAAAATAAGAGATTCAATGAAGGAGGCATCTCCGTTCAAGTTTTACAAAGATAGAAACCTGGAAGGTTTAGCTTAGGCTACATTGCACCGGATTGTAGAGAGATTATGTTTTCAACTCAAGATATGCTGTTCTTGTAATGTATGCTTGTTCTTCAGATCTATTTCTCTTTCAAATGTAAATTTAACCTTTCTGGTATGATAAGTTCCTGCTTAGTTTGAGTTCAAAATGATAATCTAGAGATTATACCAACATTTACCTCATCAAGTAGTATATTTGAGGTCTTGAAATCTCTGAAAATTATTGGCCTATCCATAGAATGCAAATAAGACAGGGCTTCAGCCATTTCTGTTGCAATCTTCAGTCTCGTTTTCCAAGGAAGCTGCTGACCAGATCGTTCTGAACATGCAGAAAAACAAACAGTGAAAGAAATGAAGGTTTGTGGCTACGAAATTAGCAAGCATTTGTTCATTATCTCTAGAATGTAACAATTTTAGCAGTCCTTACTTCCAAACAAATGGTAATTTAAACTACCCTTCTCCATGAATTCATAGACAATAAGCAACTCCCGATTTTCTTCTTCCTGACAGCATCCAAGCAACTTCACAATGTTGGGATGAGAAAGCTTTGCCAAGAAACCAACCTCTGTCTGTACCAATGACATAGAAAGGAAGTACACACTAAAGGATCAAACATACAAATATAGAGAATACCATAGGAAGGTAACATTCATATATCACAAAGATTTTGTTGGAATTGATGAAGTTTGCATTGAAGATAAGAAGATTAGGCAATTTATTTTAATTTTCGTAATTTACTATTCACAACAGGTTTATCCAAATCTGTTCCGTAATAATCTCTCAAAATTGTTGAGAGTCATGTTTGATTTCAAATTCATGTTCCCTGTAATCCTTATATAAGAAAATTTCCAATTCAATAAAGGTTATGATGTTATTCCCAAGTATTCCCGAGAATTGTTGTTTTTTCTTTCATCAGAATTTTCCAGTGTTCTTCGTAAATTTTTACTGTTCAGATTCAACAATAACTGTTTAAAACAGTTACTGTTCAAATCATTGCAAATTCAACAGATTTTACGTGGTTCTTCTATGCCTATATTCATAATTGATGATAAATTTTCTTATAATTCGAAACAATACAAGTTTTGAAGAACTATCGAACCTGAATCTCAGATACATCTAATCCTCATGGCACACTACGAGTTTCTCATGCTAGCTCTCTTTTTAGCACACTAGGGCATACCAGATCATCCTTGAAAAAATAAAAAAAGGCCTAAATTGAGAATATATCCTAGTCCTAATGGATAGAGGATTTGTCATCATCCTAATCTTTTTCTAGACAAAACAATCACAAGCCTTTCATTGTACTGTGTGAGTTAAAATTGAAGTCCTTGTGCAATAAAAATTTGAATTCATGCCACATCTCAACAAATTATCATCCTTTTTTAATTGCAAACAATACAGCTAAATTTCTAGACTGAAATGGACAGGTTAAGCAGTCACCAGAAAATAAATATTAAATCAAGACAGGAGGCTCATCGAGTGAGACCTCTCATTCTGATACTAATCATGCATATCTGGCTAACTGAAGACTCCCAAATTGCAAGATCAACAATAAAACACATTCACCTGCCACTGTCTAAGTCCTTGCTTGCTATCTGAACCCAATTTCTTGACAGCAATGCGCAGTTTCCTACTTCTCTTAAAAGGCACCTTTTCTTTTAGTAAACCCTTGTAGACAATGCCAAACCCTCCCTTTCCCAGGATCATGTCATTTCTAAAATTCAAGGTTGCTTCCTTCAGTTGTTCCAACGTGAAAACTTCCAACTTCGACGGAAGGGCTGGGAGCTCGATGTCCTCAGGGACATTTTTACCCCGAATAGCATCCTTTGCATGAGAAATCCATGTTGTAAAATTGGTGGTGGCTATAGAAAACCAGCTGTTGCCAGAGACATTGCTAACAAGAAAAGATATATCACCTGAATAAAACATGTAGAAGTTATACAAACTGGAATCTCTATGGCCTGAAGCAAGCTCCCTAATTCAAGAGCTCAAGGGTTTAAAGAAATCATGTATAGAAATTAAAACCATGCACCAACATATTATATAGTCTAGTTCAAAGTGAAAATAAAAACAGAATGCTTTGAATTACAAATAATTTTTCTGCAAGCTGGCCTAGGAATATATTGAAGGAAAACGGGCAGAATGGTATCATGGTTAAATAGACACTAACCTTCAATTAGATGTTCAGGAGGGGTAGGAGTTGCGTCCGGGTAAATGAATGGATCCAGGGCTTGTGCTGGTGCTGGTGCTGGTGCTGGTGCTGGTGCAGGAGCAGAGGCGGCAGCAGGAGATGGATTTGACTCGGCACTCCAACAAATCCCCATAAAAAAGAATTCTATGATTCTATCTATCTTGAGTAAATGATCCCACTCACGCTAAGCAAGGTTTAGCATATATATATATATATATATAGAGAGAGAGAGAGAGAGAGAGAGAGAGAGAGAGAGAGAGAGAGAGGTTGACTTGCTAGTTACATGTTTCATTGACTCGCATGTCTTCGTATAAACAATAATTCTCCTCCACACATTCTTATTTTGTTTTGATTATACATTTGTTTTTTTTCAAGTTACCGTACAGTGAGATTTTTAGTTACCGTTGTGAGGGAATGTGAAAATGATAATATCAGGGGTAAAACCGGGTGTTTATGCAGGAATTTTTTATAATTAAAAAAATATTAATATATATATTTTTAATTTCTTACATCAACACAGTAATATTTATTTACATGCTGAATTAATTGGATTCTTTGTATATATTGACCGAAATTATTAAAATGGGTTTTATTATTTTTTCTGCCTCAATTAATGGGCTTTACATATATTAATGATAGAATTGCTCAAGCCATGGAATTCCTTAATGATATGATAATATCCATTTACATGCTGAATTTATATTTTCGTACTGAGCAAAATTATTAAACTGCTCAAATCATAGATTTTTTTAACGACATGGTAGCATGTATTTATCATAAATTATTTTTATTTAAATAAATTGAAAACTGATATTATAAAATTTAGTTCAAGATACCTATTACATATATATATATATATATATATATATATATTCTTCTTTGGGTTTATTTTATGCTGATACCACCATGAGTTGGCACGTTCCTTTTGTTAACTTGTTGGGCAGTTGATTGAGCTTTCACTTTCCTTCCTACGTTACTTGCATTTGGTAGCTCCGACATGCCTGAAACAGGAAAATATAGCAGGAAAAGACGTCAATTTATAATATTAAAATTAAAGATAAAATCACCTTAATTAAGTCAAGAGCATTTTAGGCACATAATAAAATTTCTCGTGTCCATAATTAAGCTTAAATCATGAGCTCGATCAGATGCTAAAGAATTATTATATATTACTTTCTGAAAATATTTTTTAAATGAGAGTTTTTGTTTCATTATTTTGTGTTGATTTTATAAATTAGAAATAAGGTGGTGGGATGCTTTAATTTTATTAAAGAATGAAGCTTGTCAGATTCAAGCTCCATGCAAGCTCTATTCGTTATAGCTCTTATATCACAGAGTCATCCAGGCTTTAAAAATGAGTATATATATATTACTAAGGATCACAAAATTATTGCAATTTACACAAAAATAAAAATACAACTCCATAGCAGTTAATTTTCGA
Organism: Salix arbutifolia; assembly: GCA_025169955.1. Classification (NCBI taxonomy): domain Eukaryota; kingdom Viridiplantae; phylum Streptophyta; class Magnoliopsida; order Malpighiales; family Salicaceae; genus Salix; species Salix arbutifolia. Next base: position 1,484,288 of record CM045917.1, on the reverse strand, counting down.
AATATGCTACTTACTTGTATTTATTTTCTTCGGACCTTTGCTGCGAGTTGTGCTAGTAACAGCCCCATTTGTCTCATTTATCTTTTTACCTTGTCGGACAATTGATTTGGTCGTAGAAATCTTCTCCTCTGTCGTTGCACCAGCTGTATCTATTTAAAGAAATTAAAGAGTCACCTCCAACAAGATCGTTGTTACAAGATCTCAGTTTATAGTATAAATTAAAGAAATTTAATTGCAGTTTTTATTTTTCAAAATAGAGAACTTACTGGGAATTTTGGTTTTAGGAGCTCTGTTACAAGATGGGCTTGTAGCGACACCATTTGCCTCCTTTCTTGTATTTCCTTGTTGGACATTCAATCTAGAAGAAGAAGTCTTGTCCTTTTTTGTTGTATTTCTTGCTTCAAGTGCCTTTGAATTGCCTCCAACTGACCATTTTTACAAGATGTCAAATAAAACTACGTAAATATAATTCAAGGGAAGTTATCTTGAAGAACATAGCATTACTTACCGGCAGTTGTTTTTCTAGGATGATTGTTCCTAGGTTTGTTGGTAGCAATGGGATTTGCCTCATCCCTTTTGCTTCCTCGTTGGGGATGAGGTGATTGATTTGCTAAAGTCTTCTCATTTTTCGTTGCATTGCTTGCATCTAGTAGGTTTGAATTGCCTCCGATAAGAAACAACAACGGTCACACGATGTTAATTTGAAGTAATCAAATGAATAGAATCAATCAACTTCTAGTTATTTTCTAAGCACATCACTTACTGGGAGTTATTTGAAGTGTCTCTGTGACAACACCACTGGCCTCACTCCTTTCGCTGTCTTGTTGGACGGTTGATTGTGTGGAAGAAGTCTTCTTCTCTGTTGTTGCTTCACTTGCATTTGGAAGCTTTGAATTTCCTCCAACTTGACTGATCTTTTCACAAGACCTGGTGTAGTGTCCAGCTTCATGGCACTTCCCACACTTCAAAGATCCATAAAAAGTGAGATTAAATTCTGAAAACTATGCTGGCTATGATTTTTATTTGAAAGTTCGCAAATGTACATATAATGTTTTAAAAAGTAACAAAAAGGGAAGCTCAAGCAGGTACACAATAAATACCATGACAAGATGTTTCCGGTTATAAGCTCGAGTTTTGATCTTCTCTAGTGTCTCAGCAACTTCTTTCATTGATGGACGGAATTTCGGGGTCGAAACGAGACATCTCAGAGCAAGCATTGCTATTTCTGAAGCCTGCCCGGTAGCATACTTCCCCTCCAGCCTGGAGTCCATTATGCCTCTCAACCTGAATCTATTATTTAGATATTTCTCGGTCCATTTCTCAAAGGATGAACCATCAGTATTAATTTTCATTGATTTTAAACCAGTTAGCAGCTCAACCAAAACAACACCAAAGCTATACACATCGCTCTTCACATGCAACATCCCTAACCAAACCAATTCGATAAAATCAGTGTCATGACAAAGCTTAGCAGTTAGGAGAAGTTAATAATTAACAAGTTAAGAAGATGAAGACAGATTGGCAACTACAGGGGCTTTGCCCAGAACAAAATCCAACGATGAAAATATCATTAATTAAATTCTATGCATTAATTGGCAGTTTCATTGTTAATGCTTGTTTTGCTCTGTATTCTCTTCGTATAATTGTACTGATTACTGGATTTTGTTCGGTGCTTTTGCCCTGTCGTTGCTTTTTATCTAAAAACAAATAAAATTCCTACTAGTTTACAAGGTACAAGAAATTACCATTCCGAGCATAAAAAGGATCGATATAACCATATGTGCCAGCAATTCTATCTTCTCGTATATATTCATCATGATCTCTCGAGGGTGCAGGTGCTGTGATTGCCAGTCCAAAGTATCCTATCTTTGCAGTATAGGACTAAACAAACATTGAGGTTACGTAGCAGAGATTTCCATTTTGGAAAGATAATCCAATAATTTGTTTTCAATTACCGATTTATGAATAATTTTACTAATAACGAGATGCATAAAGCATTAACAGTTCTTCAGATTGTCAAAATTGCTAGAAAACTCAGTGGAGTGAAATGAATCAACCATGAATACCAGGTAAAGGAGGAAAAGAAAAGCATGACAATTGCAGAAATATTGATGCAGAGAGATATGATAAATGTACACAGAGAAATAATCAGGTGACTATGCATTGATGTTGGCAATGGCAAGCAAACAGAAGCATTAGCAAAAATGTTAAGTTTTGTAATGCAAACATGGTCAGTAGATGTAATCTCACTGACAAGATGTATCAAGAGACTATTATTTTGTCTTAACTGGGTGAACTTTCTATATGTTACGGCATACTATTTGAAAAATCATACAGAATTTACCTCATCAAATAGTATATTTGCGGGCTTCAAATCTTTGTGAATTACTGGGTGCTCTAATGAATGCAAGTAAGACAGTCCTTCAGCAATTTCCATCGCAATTTTAAGCCTAATTTCCCATGAAAGTACTCGATCTGGTTTCTCTGTACCAGGAGAACAAAAATAAGGCTATATAATGTTGAGATTAATATTGTAGTATACAACTCCAAATTGAGAATAATACGATTTTCTCCTTACTGGAAAATAAATGGTATTCTAAGGTGCCTTTTGGCAGGTATTCATAGACAAGGATCTTCTCTTCATTTTCATGACAAAAACCCAGAAGTTTTATAATGTTCGGATGAGACACCTTTCCCAGTAAACTGATCTCTGTCTGTACCATTAAATGTTAGTAAGCAAGAGCACAAACAGTTTGTTACCTGACTACCGTAAGCACTTCAAGAGAAATTTACTACATAGATTCAGTTTATATAGGGAAAATCAATCATGCTGCTGGACATCATACTAGTTCATGGATTCGTATATAATTGAAGAGTGAATTATAAGGTCAATAAAAACAAACAAACAAACAAACCGTGAATCCTAGATATCTTTGCTGCGTGTCCCCAGATAAATTTTTGACAGCAATTAGTCGGTTCCTAGAACCCTTAGATAGCCTCTGCTCCTTGAGCCAACCCTTGTGGACATTGCCAAAACCTCCCCTTCTAAGCAGCAGATTCATACTAAAGTTGAAGGTCGCTGCCCGCAACTCATCATATGCGAGTTCTCTCAACTTCGAATCATCTAACTCACCAAATATAATGTTGTTCACACCCGAAAGAGGTGAAATAGACATCCATGTTGAAATAAATGAAGTTACCATAGTGAAACAGCAGCTGAATTCAGCGGAATCCACAGGAGATGCATCAACTGATTACATGTGTAAATTCCATGAGATAGGATTCGAGGCCTTGTACAGAGATAAAATGGAATTGCTCTTAGACTTAGATTATTCGAAGACTTATTTGTATAGTCATATATGAATCCGTGCATTCAACCGGGAGGGGGACTGATGCAGGAGGATCTCAACAGTCGGATATAAATCTATTACAATTTGATTGAGAATAAACAGTGTGGCTAAGATTTGCCCCATATGGCAAATTAGATTATCCCGATCCAGTGGTAAGTCTATGCAATTAATATGTAATGAAAAAAAGAAAGAGTGAAATGAGATATCTCTCAAAACACTAACAAAATGAACAAGGCTAAGTTAAGGAAACACAGAAGGAAGAACACGAATCATATGCATCAACGACAAGACACCGTAAAATTAATCTATATATGGTGATAAACTAACCATCAACCAGTTTTAAGATGGAATCACGAGGTGGGTCCGAGTCCGAGTCCGGGTCTAGGTCTGGAACTGGAACTGGGGCAGCAACGGAAGCTGGACTTAAAGTATCAGCTGCAAGACAATTCCAGTGAATCCCCATCTGTCTTTACAAGAATCAGTGATGACCTCCAGGACTAGAGAGAAACAGAGTTTGTAGTTACGATTTTTCAACAAGAGAAGCTTTTCTAGACGTGTATAGTTTCTTCTTGCACAATTAGAAAACGTTTACGGGGCTATCCAACCATGAAAAAAAAAACATTTAGGACGACGTTTGGAAGATCTCATCAGACTATACGTTGTAGTTTGGTGCGTGGATCAACATCGTCATTAGTTTGGCGCTCGACTATTTTCTTCTCTCTCCACCTTGAAATGTTCACCACCCATTTAAATTTTCAAAATAGCCCTTCAATTTGTTTCCCTTCACATTTGATCTCTAATTAATATTTTTATTATTTTAAAATAATTTATGAAATTACAAGTGTTTTTTTAATTTCTCCCTCTAATATTTTCTTTTATTTATAAACAATCAATCAAATTTTTTTTTTTCAATTTCACCCTTTTCCATCTATAAATATATAGATGATATATCAAATTAAAAATATTTTTTAATTTCACCCCTTGATATTTTTTAATCTATCAAATTTCAAATGTTTTTCATTTTTTTCCCCTATGATTTTTTTTTTTATCTTTCAAATTTGGTCATCATCATTTAGTTACTATTTATTTTGTTTGAAATTTTGTTTTTCATATTTATTTTACAATTTTCATCCTCGTTTTTTTTCTTCATTTTTTTGTTGTTTTTTTTTCTCTTTATAAGTTTTTTTATTAATATTTTTTATACGATTTCATCCTTCAAAATAAATTTGTTCAGAGTTACGCTTCTTGATTGAGCTCAAACTAAGGATTTCACTAGTTCCAGGTTTTATAACTTCGACTAGGTTTAAGAGATTCTCTACTTTTATTTTTATTATAAAATGATAATTTCTTTTTTTTTATTATTTTTTGCTAGTTAGATTCTATTGGGTTAACCTTTTATAGATTCTCCCAATTTCACCCCTACTATTTTTTAATCTATAAATAATATATTACAAATGTTTTTTTTTTAATTTCAAACCTTATGATTTTTTAATCTTTCATATCTTTTAATTCATATTTATTTTGAATGGAATTATTTTTAATTTGTTTTTTCAATTTTCATCCTCTTGTTTGGTTCTTTTAAATCTTATTTTTATTCTTTTTATTGCTATTTTTTCTGCTTTTGTAATTTTTTTTATTAAATATTCAACGATTTTACAAGTTTTAAAAACTAGACTAGATTTATATGATTGATCAGAGTTTGACTTGTTTGTATGGTGTTGAAATTACTTGAGCCTCACCTATACTTCCGTGAGCATTTGCATCTCAACGAGGAACACGCAAAATGAAATTGGTTGAAGTCAATCGATCTTTTGATCATTTCATAACTCACTGCCGATCCGGGACATCTTATGCATAGTTGTCAAAATTGCAAGTTAACTCGTAAAATTGAATGATTTTGCGAGTTAACTTATCAAATCTTGTTAACTCGGGTAGAAAAATTGATTTTGGTCAAACTTGATCAAAATCAGTCAAAATCGTAAAATCAAACCGGATCGGTCCGATTTTACGATCCTGCTAATTTTAAGCCTATTGTGCCACCACTTCAATATTTTAAAGCTAATTGCCTAATTCATTCGCCTCTAGATGTTTATATTTATACACAATTTTTGCATTTTCAATTATTTATCCGATGTGAGATAAATTGAGTAAGGAAAAGTTTAAGTCTTGCCAGTTGCCTCGGCTGATTGACACTAGATGAACACTGAAGAGTATTCAAAATGAACAAACCTTAGCGTAAAGGCTATTTGTCAAATGTGGGACAAATTGCATTGTCCCACATCGGACAAATCAATTTGTCCAGCATTTCTGCTGGACAAATTGTGTGTGTATATCTATATCTATATCTATTAAAAAAATTATAAAAAATATATATTATAAAAAAAATAAAATTATTGTTTTGATTTTATAAAAAATAAAAATTACATATATATATATATATATATATATATATATATCATGGAATCACTCTTGAAAATCAGTAATATTAACTTTAAAATTTATACTTAAAATTTTTGAATTTTTATTTTTTTACTTTAAATTAAAAAAAATGATGTTTTTAAATCATTTTCATGTCCTGATGTCGAAATAATTTGTTGGAGTTGGAGCTAGTACTAGTAATATCGGTGTTGGTACCAGTATTAATACTGATAATCCTTTCAATAATAATGTTTTTGATGAATATATTAAAAATAACGAGGAAAATGACGGTCATGAGACTGATTTTAATTTATATAGCACATCAGCAAAATATTTATTTTAAATTTGTTAGTTTTTACCTAATGAAATTCTATGGACATAATTGTTTTGTAATGTATTTTTAAGTTATTTTGAATCATATATGAACCTTAACTAATGAAGTTTTATGGCCATAATTATATTGTATTGTATTTGGAAATATTTCACTTATGATTTTATGATTTTTCTACCTACACGATTTTAGCTATGATTTTATGATTTTTGTACGGAAAAATTCAGGTACAATTTTATGATTTTACAATCCGAGTTTCCGAAGGTCCTTCCGTGTCGTGTCAAAATCACGATTTTGACAACAGGCAGCTTATATAGGTTTGTCAACTTAATTGCAGGGCCATATCGATTCAGTATTTCTGCCACAATTAATTTCTCCCCACCTCTGTGAAGGCATTACCATTAATGCAACAACCTTCCTTAAAATTACGACTCTAAATTTTAAATATAAAAAACTATAATTTTAAAAAACTTTATAATTTAATAATCTGGTGAAAAAAAGAATGTCAATTATTTATAACCAAGCTAATCAATAGAATATAAAAGCTTAAGTAAAAATACAATTAAGATTCAAAATTTACTAGAAAATATTAATCAACCTCCTATTAATTCAAGGCAAGGTGGATGTTGTCTATAGGACTGTTGCAGGTCTCAAACTACTTTTTTTTGCTTGTTTTCAATCTTATCTAAATATTATATAATCACCCACAAACCCCATTTTCTATCTCCTCCTCCTCCTAGGAAATATATTTACAATAAAGGTGGAGAAAGATGTGAAGGCATGCATGTTCGATCATCAACATCTAGGTACGTGATATTCTTGGAGAGATGATCAACGGCTACAGGTGAATTTGATGTTCAAATATTTTAGGCAGATATCAATCATGGTCATGGTAGTGGTAACTGTTTTCCTTCTGGTGCCGCCACTTGTTTTGCCACCATTGCCTCCACCGCCACTTTATTAATTGAAAAAGTTATCGATGCTCATCCGTTTGATATTCGGTTACTCCCTTTACTATAAAATCCTCATTCATAATCATGTTTAGAATGTCAAAGCTAGCAACCAGCCAGCGAAATTGTCTATCAGTGATATCCCTCCTCGAGGTTGAATTTAGATTAGCATATAAAGGATGGAAGGGACATGAACGCATGACAAGATGCAGCACAATTCTCTTCTAAAAGAAGAATTACAAGAGACACCATTCACTTCATGAAATCAAATATTTCATCTGTGAGAATCTCAACTTAATATTATCTCCTGGTTCAAAAAACCAAATGCATGCAGTTCGATGAACATCTGTTGATTGATGCCAATAATACTATTGAAGTAATTTCATATTTCATTGTGAACATCTGTTCGATGAACTTGTGATCATTTCATAACTCACTGCCGATCCATTAAAGATGTGGGACATTATCAAATTGCCGATTTCTATGTTTTTTTTGGAAAATCCCCATGTCAACATTGACTGTAAAATATCATAATGGCATCATACAAGAGAGCCAAATGTTTGATAATTCATATAGACCAGACTTGAGTGGCTGCTGCATTGGAGGGCTCGAACCGGTTGCGTCTCAGTTCCATCCCTCGTGCTCGTTCCCATCTGGGTCGGATCCTCCTATTCCATATATTCAACAAGGAATGGAGCTGCCAAAGAATGTTGGTTTGTTGTCTGATGCATCATCCTGCGTGGAATTAGCCGACTTCGAACGCATGAACGCCGAAAGACAGGTACCAGCATCATTTTATGTCATGAATGGAGCGAATGAGTACTTTGAGAATTTTAATGATTCAAGTGAGGCTCTCTGGGATCTCCCTGCACTCTGCCAATTGTTCTGTCCTAGTTAATTCTCTCAAAATAAATTCAAAATAAAATTGATGAAAGACATGGGCAGCAGCCATGTTTTGATATCGTATACTATATGAATTCGATTCATTCATTGTTGAATGAATTCCTTGAGATTTTGCTTTTACAAGGCATGGACACAGTTTTTCATACAAGTAATCCGTCCCACTTCGTACCCATGTTTTATGTCATCTTCTTCCCACTTCTCCCAATGTTTCTAGAATATCTCCTTTCTCAAATCCAGTGCAGTTTATGGCAAATTAGTATAACTTAATTTTAATGGATACGAGAGATCCCTGTTAGAGTTTTCCCTGACAATATTAGATTTTAGATAGTAGATACATCATTGCCCCAGTTATGCTGCCGATTAAATCATTTTTTTTTATATAAGACAATTATCTTCCATTATTGTTAGTGTTTTTTCTTTAAAAAATAAAAATATAGAGAGAACAGCTGCCGATAAAATATTTAAATAATGATATATTAGGTTATCAATAATCCTACCCCTCTAATTATTATAATCAGTACTTCATATTCAATAATTTGCCAAAATTTTATGTGATCATCACTTGAGAATATTTGGAGTCGTTTTCAAATGATTTTTGAGGTTGATGTTATTTTTCTGCATGTCTATACAAAGAAAGCAAATAACGCTTTTTTTTACATGAATAAGACTAATCACGCTCAACTTCTTCAAGAAACCAATGATATAACTCCTACCTAAGTAAGAGCTGCAAACGGTATAATCCCATATCGGATTCAATTTTTTTTATTATTATTATTATTGCATGACGGCTGCTTACATAATAGATAACAACAAAGCGATGCCTAGTGACATTCTATAGCTTCGAAGTTCGAATATGACTTTTTCAATAACAAAAAAAAAACAAAAAACAAAGTGAGAGATAGAGCACGCACATCACAATTCAGCGAAATTATGCAGCGAAGGGGGAACATGGCCTACATTTTGAACAATATTTCTTCTGTCCCAATTCAAGCACTGTGAGGATGGAGGCGAATTGGGAGTCCCTTTTCTGGCACTGGTGATGGACTATACACAATCTTGTCACGAGGAATCAATTTGTCAAATTTGAACCTCCTCACCAAGTTGTGCGTGAAAACAAGCAGCTGCAGTCGAGAATACTCTTTTCCAGGGCACATCCTTGGCCCTCCACCAAACGGGACGTATGTGTATGGAGCTGGCCCGTTCCCTTCAAATCTGCTAGGATCGAATTTTTCAGGTTCCGGGAAGTATTCAGGACTTCTGTGTGTTGCATTCGTATTCCAGCACAACTGCACGATCAATGGAAATTAAGTATAAGATGACAATCAAGGACGAAGTTAATTAGTGGCAGCTTCAACCTAGCTAGGAACTTGATTCGATCCAGAGAGTTGCATGTTCAGATATGGAGTGTTGCGGAAATAGTTCAGGAATTTCAAAACATAAAAACGAAAACCATAATCAGTCTGCAACAAAATATATATATTTGTTTATCACTTGGAGTAAGAATTTAAGACAAACCTAATAAGAGAATAAAAAAAGATGAGGAAGCTTATTTTCTAGAAAAATAACTTACCTTCCAGCCCTTTGGGATCGAAAAGCCATTGAAAACAATGTCAGTCTTGGCTTCTTTAAAACTACCTGGGAATGGAGGCGCAAGTCGCAACACTTCACAAATTACATTCCATGAATATTTCATTTTTTGAATGTCATCCCAGGTCAATAATTCATCACCAGAAGCTTTGGATCTAATGATCTCTGTTTGTTCTACAAAAATTGAATAAGTTAGTTTTTTTTTCCTGGATGAATACAAAAGACAAGCAGTTAATAACCATTATAAGAAAATTATGTACAGTAGTGGGGGATAGTTTAGCCAATAATTCAACATGCTAGCTGATCTTATGATATTAGGGTCAGTTTGCAGACATTCTTTCTTTGTTCAAGGAAAAACAGAAAAGCTAGAAGTTCATATTGCCCTTGCTTGAGCAATGAGAACTCATCGTCCCCGTTGTTATTATTTTGTAGTGCTCAAGAAATTGATTTGAACTGGGGTTACGCAAGCTGATATAAAAGGAAACAATTTAAACCAGAATCTGTGCAGCACGCAATGCAAGTTGCTTATCGTCTCAGGAGTGACAAATGTACTGTGGACTATATAATTTGTTTTATTTTATATTTTCATAAACACTAGGATGAAATCCGGCTATCTTTGGTCCTGAAGCCATCCTATATTTAGAAGAAAAAAGAAGAAGAAAGGATTGAACCAATTTGAATAAGATAAAAACCTAGATAGACTTACAATTTGATCGACCCCAAATAAAATACATGTAAAAAACCTCTTGATTTTTAAAAATATTTAGTCAAAACAGCGTTGTTTTGATTTATTTATTGTTGTTATTATAATTATTATTTGGATCAGCTCAAGACCTCAAGTTGATCCTCCCGACTTGTATATAACTTGGATCTTGTTCCAAACCTATCTATCTTGATTCTCCCGACTCATGATTGTAGTTATGAAACTTGTTCCAGTAAGTTGATACAAGGCCATGATGATTCAAGATCTTAAACGGATTTTAAATAAGTAAACATTAGGCATGAAATTAACGCAATCAAACTTGAATGGCCTACTAAGTCGACTCGAAACTTGAGTGACTCGATCGGAGTAAACCTAGCTAGCACAATTTTTATTTTCCATTTGTTTTAATAAACCCCAAAAAATATTTAAACATACCTTGGTAAACTCTCTCATAAATGTGCGGTAGCTCGGCCAAATACCTGACAATGAATGTGCAAGCAGTGCTTGGACTATCATGTCCACCCAGAAACAATGCCAGAATTCTGTCAGCAATCTGAAGCTCCGTCATGTACTTTCCATTCTCGTCACATTTCAATAACAAGTGTGATAATAAATCCTCTGTAGAAGATGCATTTTCGTCTGCTAGATCCTTCTTTCTTTGCCTAATAATGGCAAAAAGCTCATCTCGAATAACATTCGAGGCCTTGATAGCGCGGTTCATTCCAGTTCCAGGCAAATTGACGGGGACGGAAAAAACACCAAAGGCTACATCTTTGAATGGTTTGGCAATTCTAGCTATGTGTTCAGGATCTTCAATGCTCAAAAACAACCGACAAGCCACGGCAAACGTGTAGCTCATTGACAGAGGGAACACGACCACTTCCTTTTTGTTTTCCCACTCTGCGGCGAAGTGGTTCCGTGTGGCGGCATCCATGGCACCAATATACCGCTGCAGCGCCTCCGGTTTCAAGAAATGGAGGAAAGCCACCCGCATTTTCTTCACTTCTTCTGTTCGTGAGGCGTTTTGTGCAGAGGGGAATATCTTGGTCACTATATTGGGCCACCATGCTTCAACGAGCTTGTTCTCATTGGAAAACAAGAACTTGTTTCCTGCAGCGCCACACAGCACTGCTGCGTGCTCGAAAAAAAGATTTGTTTTGAATATTTCAGAAGAGTATTTAGCCTTGCGTTCAAAAAAGAAATTTTCTGGGTGGCCATTCCATCCTTGAATCAAGAACTTAAGGCTCTCCCCCACGTAAGGCAGGCCTAGACTTCCCGGAGGGAGATTGGAGTATTTGCGGTGGACTCTGTGCCTGCTAATGATGACAAGAAGGGAAACAGTGATGGAGGAGACAACGAGAAGGAGAAGATTGGAGTAGAAATGCTCCATTTTCTTGGGTTTATTGGATGATGTTATTCATGAGGACTTTCAGCCAAATTTATAGGCAACATGCTAGGGTTCCTTGTACAGTGTAAGACATTGTTTGGTATTGCGATTAATATGTTTTTTATAATGATTTTTGAAAACAAAATACTAAATTAATATTTTTTAAATAAAAATCCCTATGAAAAATACTTTCATTACAAAACATATATTTTATTAATAATAATAATAATAATAATAATAATAATAAGATTTGAAGGGTCAAGTAAATATATATTATTAAGCAAATCGGGCTAGTTTTTCATCCTTTCAAAGGGGTATATAGGAAAAAAAAGATATTTTTTAAAAAATAATTAAAAATATTAATTATATATAATAATTATTATAATGACAAATATAATAATTGTGATAATTTAACAACCATGAGAATAACAATGAGAATTATATTCAAAATAATTCATCAGTTGATGTTATTTTTTCTTAAAGTTGACTTTTACAACTTTTTTATGTATGATAATTCAGATTTAATATCACATAAAAAATATACGAAGTCACACATAGACAAAACGGGTGGAAAAATTACGTCAAATTATCTACAATGAAAAAATATATGAGTCACTCGCCCTACACTTTGCCATATCTAGAAACAAATTTTATAACATGCAAAAAAATATTAATGGTTTTAGATTTTTTTTATGATGCTATATATCTGAATGAAATAATCAGCTTATAAAACTTCTGATTATTATTGTAACAAAATTATTTACAATAATAATAATTGTATATTAGTTTTTTATATATTCATTTTATTATATAAAATGTGTTTAAAATAATGTCATGGTATCAGGGGTATTTTTAATTTTTTCATTTCTGTGCATAGTACAATAACTATAATATCCTCAAATAAGATAAAAATCAATAATTGTCAATGGGGGTGTCTCGGTAATGTCACATTTTCATTGCACAGTAAAATAATCTTTGCGGTCTCAAATAAGACAAAACAAAAGAGTTACCTACGGGGTGTTTCAAACATTTTATGTTTAACTATACATGCATAAGAGAGAGTTTCATTCTCATTTTACACCACCAAAACTAAACTTACTATATTTTTTAATGCAAGTTGTATTTAATACAAATAAAAATAACAATAAAAAAAAATGTAAACTAAGAGTAGAGATGTATAGATACAAACAAAAAATTAAGAACTATCTCAGAAAGATTGAAAAAATCAAGGGATCGAAACTAAACCAAAAAATAAAAGAATAAAAATCAAAATATAAAACAAGAAATTATATATGTTAAAACTAGACAAAAACCCAGCGACAAAACACAGGTTTATGGCTCGTAAATATATATTATTAAGCAAATTGGGCTAGTTTTTCATCCTTTCAAAGGGGTATATAGGGGGAAAAAGATATTTTTTTAATAAAAAAAGTTACAATAAATGTGAACACAAAGTGATCAAAACGAATGAAATAATCCTCGCAAGTCCCTGACATCCTGAAGGTCAAATGTTGACTGTGAAGATGGCCGGCATTTCCCAGCAACGATGGGCATTGCTAGATGATCAGCTGCTTAGTGGATCTTAAGTTTTCCCCTCGTGATCTTACCCACCCTGAGTTGACATTTAGCTTTTTTTTATACTTTCGTCTACCAATAAATAACTGCCACTTGCAGCGTCTTTTAAGTTTAACAGCAAAATGTTTACTTTCGTCTACTGAAACAGCCAGAGCAACTTCTCAACATTTTTTATTTAAAATTATAAAATAAACTAAAAAAAATCAGGAAAACACTGTGGTCTGAAAAACACTGTGAACTATAATAGTGTATTTTTTGGTCGGATCGATTTTTGGTTCGGTCAATTTACCGGTTCATTTATTTTTTTATCATTATTTGCACAGTAAATTAACGTTTTTAGCCCTCCAAAAAGACAAAAAACCGTTGTTTCCTGGAGAGGCTTCACGGGGATTTCATAATTTTTGAAAATGGCTAAATACTATCCTGCCCCCATATAAGACAAAAAAAAATAACTGGTAGGGGAGGGGTACCTCGGGAGTTCCATTTTTTTAAAATAGATAAATACTACTATACCCCCCAATAAGACAAAACTAAAGAATTGTATGTAGGGGTGTTCCAGTAATTAACCATATTTTTTTAATTATTTACTGCCGAAATTTGGGCGCGCGTGTGACGCACGCGCACGACGATTTTCCGCCTCACACACTATTCAAGAGGCACGTACCGTGTATTACGGAGGTGGAAAATGCTCTACCGACGTGGAAGACGATGCGCCACTATGTGGTCTTCCTCCCGGTGTGGCGCGTGCTAACATATCGTGGCTGTATGAGCGACGATGGCCGGTTAAAGGTTTGATTTCCATTCTCTCTCTCTTGCACGCTAAAGTGCAGGAGAGGCCCCTAGGTTTATGCATTTTTCACTTCAGTCCCTTTACTTTTAATTTTGTATATGGTCTTGATTTCTGTTATATAAATTTTGATTTAGTTCAATTGGGTCCTTCAATTGAAATTAATTATATATTTAGGTTTCACTTCGGTCCTCTTTCTTTTAATTTCCGGATTGAGTTTAAATACCTTAATATATTCGGTACGGGAGTTGTGATTTTTCAATTTTATCCTTTGATTAAAATTGATAATATATTTGATTTTCATTTCGACTCTTATACTTTTAATTTTTGATTTTAATCCCTATATTTTTTTATATTTATAAAATAGTCTCTATTTTTGTCCATATTTATATAAGTGTGCCCTTAGTTTTGGTTTTTAATTTTTATTATTTTCTTATTTGTTAAGGTGGTATTTAAAAAAAATATTAGCTCTTAAATTTTATTTTGTGTCTATAATCATTGAAAATTGATATTTATGTTTTTTTTCTCCCTTTGCTCTTGAATTTTTTTCACCTAATAATTTTTATATTTATTTTATTTTTTTGTTTGATCTTTTGTTAAAGTTTTTAGGATTTTTTTAGTCTTTCATTTATTTTGTTTCTTTCATAATAATAATAATAATAATTTAAATTTTTTTCTTGCTTACTCTTTTGTTATTGTTTTTTAGTTTTTTTTCTAGGGATAATTTGACAATTTTTATTTTTTGACAATAATAGCAATGATAATTTTTTTTTGTTTGATCTTTTGTTAAAGTTTTAAGGATTTTTTTAGTCTTTCATTTAGTTTTGTTTCTTTCATTATTAACACAACAACAATAATTTAATTGTTTTTCTTGCTTACTCTTTTGTTAATGTTTTTTAGTTTTTTTTCCCAGGATGATTTGATAATTTTTATTGTTTTGATAGTAATAGCAATGATAATTTTAGATGTTAAGACTTCGATGTTGCTATTGTTGTTATAATAAGGTGTGTTGATCTGTTTCATTATATCAAACTTTCCATGTATAAATATTCTATTTTAATCTCAATAGTTATAAAAATTATTTGCTCGACCCGCAACGTAGTGCAAACTGACAACATCATGAAGGTTGATGTAAATGTTAGAAAAAACTATGTTTTCCCACATTTTTGTGTTGAAAATCTTTCGAGACAATTACCTATTTCCATCTCTTTAATGTTAAAGCTTCGATATTGTTGTTGCGGTAGTGTGCATTGATGTAAATGTTTGCTCGACCTGTAAACTTTACATGTACAAATATTCTATTTTAATCTCAATAGTTATAAAAATTGTTTGCTCGACCCGCAACGTAGTGCAAACTGACAACATCATGAAGGTTGATGTAAATGTTAGAAAAAACTATGTTTCCCATATTTTTGTGTTGAAAATCTTTTGAGACAATTACCTCTTTCCATCTCTTTGATGTTAAAACTTTGATGTTGTTGTTACGGTAGCGTATATTGATGTGTTGTATCATATCAAACTTTGTATGTGTAAATATTATATTTTATTTTTAAATTTATAAAATCTATAAATTGCTTCAAATCCAACAATTATAAAAAATATATTGTGCCCGCAACATAGTGCGGAAAATCTAACTAGTAATTAACATATTTTTTTCTTTATTCTCTTAATTGCTATTTATTTTGTATAGAATTATTTTTAATTTGTTTTTTTCAATTTTTATCGTGCTTGTGTTTTGTTCTCTTAAATCTTATTCTTATTGTTTTTGCTTCTGTAATTTTTTTATTAATATATTCCACGATTTTATCGTTCAAGATAAATTTAGTTGAGAGCTGAACTTCTTTATTGAATTACTTGAGCCTCACCTATACTTCCACGAGCATTTGCATCTCAACGAGGAACAAGCAAAGTGAAATTGATTGAAGTCAATCGATGTGATGATCATTTCATTACTCATTGCCGATCCATTAAAGATGTGGGGAATCTTGTGGTTGCTCATATAGGTTTGTGAACTTAATTGCAGGGCCATATCGATTCAGTGTTTCTGCCATAATTAACTTCTCCCCACCTCTGTGAAGGCATTACCAATAATGAAAGAACTTTCCTTACTTTTTTTCTTGGTTTGTTTGTGATAGGATATAGAGAGCCATAGTGTATGCATACGTGTGTGTATGCATACGTGGCAGTAGTGAGCTGGCAGTATTGAGCTGCATATAAATAGCAGCTCAACATGTATTGTGCGTGTGTTAAAGATAACAGAAATAACAGATTACAAAAAGAGAAAACAAAAATTCTCTCCATCTTCACCAAAATATCTTGATCCCTCTGTTTCAATTCCCCTGTTTTCTGCAAATATACATCAATGTTAACATGGTATCAGAGCTGAAATTGCTCACGCAAATAAAATAGATCCAATTTCTTTCACCTCTTACGCTTCCGTAGCAGTTTCTGGATTCAAATTAAAGTTGCAGAAAGTGCAATTTCAGGAACAAGGTACTCTGTATTCATCAATTTTTCTTACAGTTTGTTTCATAAAAAGGCATCTGTGAAGGTTGTTCAATCTACAACAATGGTGACAGCAGTGCAACTTCAGATCATTCAATCTCCAATTGCAGCGTTAATCTCTACAATTTCAACATCTGTGAATGTGAAATTGGACGACACAAACTACTTGAATTGGTATTTTCAAATGCAATTGCTGCTGGAGAGTAATGGAATTTATGGCTTCGTTGATGGCACTCATCTGTGTCCAATATCAGTTTCAGCTGATGAATGTGAGACAAGCGTCCACAACTCACCTTCTTCCATGGACTGTGATGATGCCTTAGTGTGGAAAATGCATGACAGAGCAGTCATGCAACTCGTCACTGCTACATTATCTTCGGTAGCAATGACTTGTGCCATTGGAAGCACAAGCTCTAAAGAACTCTGGAATCGGTTGAAGGAGCAGTTCTCGACAGTATCAAAAACCAGTATTTTCCAGATGAAGTCGAAATTACAGAACATCAGGAAAGGCTCTGAGTCAGTAACTCAGTATCTGCTCAAAATAAAGGAAGCACGGGATTATTTGAGTGCTGCAGGTGTGTTCTTCGCGGATGAAGACATTGTTATCCTGGCACTCAATGGTCTGCCTCCTGAATATAACACATTCAGGTGCGTAGTTAGAGGACGGGAGAGTGTTATCACGTTGAAGGAGTTCCGATCTCAGTTGCTTGCTGAGGAAAGCATTGTGGAGAATCTGAACACTGAACCTCCTTCTTATCTAAATGCTATGCACACAATTTCCAAGTCCAATATATCGTCTGCATCACCACAATTGTTTCAGCAGGCTCGTGGACATCAGGAATACACTTCTTATGGCAATGGTAACTTCAAATCATTTACTAAGAACAGAGGTAGAGGAAGGTTCGGTAACAGTCAGAGAACCTTTCAGCACAGACCTCAGTTTCGCAGCAAGATGTATGACATGCCAAACATGCCACCAACAGTTCCTGAAGGTCTTGGCTCTTATTCCTCTTCCTCTAACTCATCAAGCAACTCTATTTGTCAATTATGCAACTTGGAAGGTCACACTGCCCGATTCTGTGGACTGCATAGAACTGACAGACTCAAGTGCAACATTTGTGGAAGAACAAACCACACAACATGGTTTTGCTTCTATAATGAGAACGGGCCAAACTTTCAGGGTCATGCAAATTTTTCCTCAGATCATGATCAGCATCATCAGAAATGGAGTATGCAAGCTATGAACACAATTCTTCAACCTGATCAGAATTCTTCACCTGTGTGGATTACTGATTCTGGTGCGACGAATCACATGACAGCTGATTTACAAAATCTGTCATTAACTACTCCTTATGCCTCTAACGACATGGTACAAACGGCAAATGGTGAAGGTTTGTTAGTGTCACATGTAGGGAAGTCTATTATTCCTACGAAAACTACTCCTCTTAAACTCAATTCAGTGCTGTATGTGCCGAAATTAACTCAAAATCTGCTGTCAGTTCATCGATTGTGCTTGGATAATCATTGTTGGCTAATCTTTGATGCTTTCTGTTTTTGGATTCAGGACAAAGCCTCCGGGAAGATCATGTACAAAGGGCAGTGCAGTAACGGACTATATCCTCTACCTTTTGTTCCCCACAACAGCTCACATTCCACTCTAAAAAATCATCCACACTGCTATCTCGGTCAGTTAGTCCAGTCCACTACATGGCATCACCGATTAGGTCACCCCACTAATAAAGTTGCTTCTTTCATGTTACGTAAAGAAAACATTACATGTTCAAGTGACTCTTCTATGTCCATATGTCATAGTTGTTTACAGGGTAAGTTTTCCAAACTTCCCTTTCATTCCAGCAATACTAAATCTGTCAAGCCTTTTCACACAATTCATAATGACCTTTGGGGTCCTTCTCCAAGTGTTTCAATTGAAGATTTTCGTTATTACGTAACCTTTATTGATGAATTTACTAGGTATTGCTGGCTGTTTCCTTTGGTTAATAAAAGTGATCTTTGCCCTGTATTTGTTAAATTCCATCAGTACGTTACCAATCAATTCTCTTGCTCTATTAAAATTTTGCAAAGTGATGGGGGAGGAGAGTATATTAGTAAACATCTTCAAAGCTTTCTTCACACTAAAGGCATTATTCATCAAAAATCTTGTCCCTATACACCTGAGCAGAACGGTCTTGCCGAGCGCAAGCATCGTCACTTAATTGAGACAACCATAACTCTCTTACAACATGCTAAAATCCCAGCTGGTTTTTGGTCTTATGCAGTCCATACCGCGGCTTATCTAATTAACAGAATGCCATCGGTAGTCCTGCAACACAAATCTCCGTATGAGGTCTTATTTCACACCATCCCGGTTGTGTCTCACTTGCGGATTTTTGGGTGTGCATGTTATTCTTTGTTGCAGCCCTATCGTGCACACAAACTTCAGCCAAAAACCACAAAATGTGTCTTTTTAGGCTATGCTTCTCAATATAAGGGCTACATATGCTATGATGTTGCTTGTAAACGCACTTACGTATCTAGACATGTTATTTTTGATGAATTAGACTTCCCTTATGCCAATTTGTCTGCTTGTGTGAAGAATTGTAAGCTAAATACTGCCAACTCCCCTGTTATCTCCCATGTCATGCAATCTGTCATGCCTTCGTCTGCTGTCACGTCCAGCAATGTTGTTGTTTCTTTCCCTGTGGTTGAACCTACATCTCCATCTAGTCCAGTTCACCCTTCTCCTTCCATTCACAGCCCCTCCTCCTCCTCCTCTAAGTCCAAATCTGTATCTGCCCCGTTACATCCTTCTCTTGTGGCTTCTGAATCCACTTCTGAAAGTTCATTGGAGGTTAACACTTCATCAGCTGACACATTCAGACCTGAGGCTATCTCGGTTGTTCTCCATATTCCTGATATGAATGTCCACTCTATGCAAACAAGAAGTAAAAGTGGCATTCTGAAGAAGAAAGCCTACTCTGCGTCTGCTGGTTCTGCTGCTACGGTTACTGTCCCATCTGTTACTGTCTCTTCAAAGTCTGCTGCTTTGACCGAGAGTGAGCCTTCCAGTTATAAAATTGCGATGAGATTTCCAGTTTGGGTTCAAGCTATGAATGAGGAGATTGAGGCTTTACGAGCTCAGGGAACTTGGACATTGGAGTCTCTTCCGTGTCATAAGAATCTGGTGGGTTGTAAATGGATCTTTAAGATCAAACGACATGCGGATGGTTCTATTGCTCGTTATAAGGCTCGCCTAGTTGCTCAAGGCTTCAGTCAAGAGCCTGGCATTGATTATGGAGAAACGTTTAGTCTGGTGGTGAAGCCTACCACCGTGAGGGTTGTGTTGGCTCTGGCTGCTCATTTTGGTTGGGTTTTGCGGCAGCTTGATGTTAAAAATGCTTTCTTGCATGGTGTTCTTCAGGAGGAGGTTTTCATGGCACAACCTCCTGGTTTTGTGGATCCTTTATACCCCAAATCAGTGTGCCGTCTTCATAAGTCCCTGTATGGGCTAAAGCAGGCACCCCGAGCATGGAATGAGCGGTTCACGTCATTCTTGCCTACTTTGGGATTTCGTAATACCTACTCGGATTCTTCACTCTTCGTCAAACACCTTCCTGTTGGTCTTATTATATTGTTGGTATATGTTGATGATATAATCATCACAGGTAGTGATTCCACTATCATCCAGGAGGTTATTCAGTCTCTTACAGCTGAGTTTGACGTCAAAGACTTGGGTGAGCTTCACTATTTTTTGGGCATTCAGATTTCTCGAACGTCTACTGGCTTGTTCTTGTCTCAATCAAAATATGTTCAGGACCTTTTGGTTAAGACAGACATGGTTAATGCCAAGGCGTGTGCCACTCCGTGTCTTCCATATCAGCGATTACTCAAGGATGATGGGATACCTTTTGATAATCCTTCTTTATATCGAAGCATTGTGGGGGCCTTACAGTATCTTACTTTCACCAGACCTGACATTGCCTTCTCCGTTCACCAAGTGTGCCAATTTATGCAGAAGCCTATGCTAGATCATTTCACTGCGGTCAAACGGATCCTCAGATATCTCAAGGGATCTTGTCATTGTGGCCTTAC
Source organism: Salix arbutifolia (assembly GCA_025169955.1). Classification (NCBI taxonomy): domain Eukaryota; kingdom Viridiplantae; phylum Streptophyta; class Magnoliopsida; order Malpighiales; family Salicaceae; genus Salix; species Salix arbutifolia. The sequence goes on along the minus strand of CM045917.1, from coordinate 1,463,703 downwards.
CTTTCAAAAAGGATCCTTTGATCTCACTGCCTTCAGTGATGCTGATTGGGCAGGCGACCCAAATCATCGTCGTTCTACTACTGGTTTGGTTGTATTTCTGGGATCCAATCCGGTATCCTGGTCCTCTAAAAAGCAGCACACGGTTTCCAGGTCTTCCACTGAAGCCGAATATAGGGCACTATCTACTACTTCTGCTGAGCTTGATTGGATTAAGCAGTTACTGGTATTTTTGCGAGTTCCAACTCTGCAGCCGCCGGTTCTCTTCTGCGATAATCTCTCCGCTATTGCTTTGTCCTTCAATCCCGTGCAACATCAACGGACAAAGCACATTGAAATCGATGTTCATTTTGTTCGAGAGCGGGTCGCTAATAATCAGCTTGTTGTCCAGTTCGTCTCGTCCCAGGAACAATTTGCTGATATTCTTACGAAGGGCTTGAGCTCTCCCTTGTTTCTTGCCCATTGTCGCAATCTCATGCTTGGTTTGTACAAGCCAGAGCTTGAGGGGGGATGATAGGATATAGAGAGCCATAGTGTATGCATACGTGTGTGTATGCATACGTGGCAGTAGTGAGCTGGCAGTATTGAGCTGCATATAAATAGCAGCTCAACATGTATTGTGCGTGTGTTGAAGATAACAGAAATAACAGATTACAAAAAGAGAAAACAAAAATTCTCTCCATCTTCACCAAAATATCTTGATCCCTCTGTTTCAATTCCCCTGTTTTCTGCAAATATACATCAATATACATCAATGTTAACAGTTTGTATATAATAAAGGATAGTCTCCACTTCACGTAGCGTGATAGAAAAGAACTTATGATATGCATAACAAGTCTCGAGTCCGAATCAGGACGTGTATCTCTTATAAGAGTCCAGGACAGCTGTGGTTTTATTCGCTCACATGTGCCCACAAAATATGTTTTTCGAGGGATGAAGTTTCTCGCAAAAAAAGAAAAGAGAGATGATATTATTATTCTTGTAGTTGTTGTTGTTATTTAAAAAATAAACTTAAAAGTGGAGCATAACAAGGCCATGAAATCCTGTGTGTGTGTATATATATATATCACTTGTTGTCTTCTTCCCGTATTAACCCACCAGCTTTTATATGTTTTTAGTCCGAGAGTATTAAGATTTGAGATTATTTTACTTGTTTTTTTTCGAAAGATCTGTTCTTGATAGAGCTACGCTATAAGGTCTTCATGCATAATAATTAAATAAATTGTAATAAGTGAAGCTCGAACTTACTTTCTTGAAGTAATTAGTCACCGAGTATGTAAATGCACCCATATGTTATGTGATATATAACATGATAAAAACTAGGGTTTTTAACATTAAAAATCACGACTCTAAATTGCATATATAAAAAACTATTCTTTTTTAAAAAGTTTATAATTTAAGAATTAATCTGGTGAAAAACAAACATGTCAATTATTTATAACCAACCTAATCAATAGAATATGAAAAGCTTAAGTAAAAAAATAAATAAAATTCAAAATTTACTAGAAAAATAATAAAAACATAATCTTCATATTCTAATTTGAAGGTCTTTCAAACCTTGGTTTGTTACAATGAGCCGACCCTCTATAAAAACAGATCAATAGAATCTCCTGGTCGAATTTAAGATCCCAACACTACACAACAAAGCTTTTAAACAGCTAATTCGTTTCCACGATCCATAAGATGAACATCTCTTTTTCACCACACAACAAAACCAAACAGCTATTTGGCTTCGACGATCCACAAGATGATGATCTCTTTTTACGTACTTCATTGCTATTACTATTAATAATAACGCAGCGGAAAACACAAAAAAATACAACAAATATCAATATTCATTCTAATATTTTGGGATCCCCAGAAAATAAGAGAAATTTTCAAGAAAGTTCAAAATTTTATAGAATAATTTAGTGTCTAGGCTAGAAGTCTTACAATCATATTTAAATCAAAAACCCTAGCCCTAATTCTTGTTGGACAAGAAAACAGGACTAATTATTAAAATTACTAAAAATAGCAAAATTGAGAGCAAACCAGAATTGACGGAAGTCGATTCGGACCTGGAAATCAAGAGTTATAGATAAAACGAAACTTTTCTAAAATAGTAAAAACGACGATTTCAGGTCTTAAACGACAAAATTCAGCCAAAACAAGGTGAGGCCTCCTGCTCAAGGCGTCTGCCACTTGTTTTCTCCCCCGGTTCCTGCTTTGTGTTTGATCATGAAAACGATACTGCTGCCCCGTATTCCATCCAACCGATGAAGAAAAAAGAAACGTTCACGCCCATGAGCATCATTGATAGTCTGCGAGATGAGGTGCTATAGAGTAAACATGAGTCGGTGTCGAGAATTAATTCCTCTATGGATTAAGTCGGCCTCCAATGCTTCCATGTTTGCATTCGTGCATAGAACTCCAGGTCATAGGCCGAAAATCGTCGTCGCGTCTCATTAAGCTCTCACTAAAGACAGCAAATGGGGTGACCTTCTTGGCTAAAAACGCCTCCAATCCCCCACGATGGGGAATGCATCACATGCTACCTCAAAGATTTTTGGAAAATCATTGCAACCTTAGTACTCGTGCTTCTCCTATCTTCTTCTTGATTTTCCCGCAAGCTTTGTCAGCTGCATTACCCCATATAAACTTTTTCCCTTGAGGCATTCAGTGATCGTGAGCCATGTGATGGTACTGAAATGCCTTATGAATCCCGATAGAAGGTAGCCAAACCATGGAATCTCCCTGACTTCCGATACACTTTGGGCGTAGGCCATGATTGAACCGCCTGGACCTTCATAGGATCAGCTTTGACACCTCGGTTGGAGATGATAAATCCCAAGAAATTGACACTCTCCTTCATGAATGAACACTTTTCTTTATTGATGAAAAGCCTCTCTGCTCTTAACACGGTCAACACCTGCTCAACATGGCCAATATGGTCCTGCACACTTCGGCTGAAAATCAGAATATCGTCAAAGTATACAACAACAAATCTGCCCAAAAATGGTTTGAGTACTTGGGTCATAACGCGCATGAAAGTGCTGGGTGCGTTAGTTAATCCGAAAGGCATAACTAACCATTCGAACAAACCATCTTTTGTTTTGAACGCCGTCTTCCACTCATCGCCCAAACGAATCCGAATTTGGTGATACCCGCTGCGAAGATCGATCTTGGTGAAAACAGCAGAACCATTTAATACATCCAGCATATCGTCAAGTCGTGGGATGGGGAATCGGTACTTCACTGTTATCTTGTTAATTGCGCGACTATCCACACACATTCTCCAGCTGCCATCTTTCTTTGGCGTCAATAAAACTGGAACAGCACAGGGGCTGAAACTTTCCCGGATAAATCCCTTGTTTAGCAACTCCTGAATTTGCCGACCAAGCTCCTCATTCTCCGTGGGGCTCATCCTGTAGTGTGGAATGTTAGGCAAAGAAGAACCTGGAATCAAGTCAATGGCGTGCTGAATGTCTCTCATTGGTGGGAGCTGACTTGGTATTTCAGCCGGCATCATGTCTTGAAATTCAGTCAGCAGTTCGGCTAATTCAATGGGTGCCTTACTATCTCCTTGTTTTGCTTCCCGTGTAACCAACATGAGCACCATGTTGTCCTCATGCATGACCCGAGTAAATTGACGCATTGCCAATACTGGCCACGCCTCTTGTTTCGTCTCAAATTCTGAAATTTGCAATGGGTCAAGAACAAATTTCTTTCCTTTAAAACTGAACGAATATGTGTTCGTATACCCATCATACAGCACTTTACGATCGTAAAGCCATGGTCGTCCTAACAACATGTGGCATACGGTCATAGGGATGGCATCGCACCAAGCCTCATCAAAATATGTCGTCCCCAATGAAAATTTAATTAAACAACGATGCTTAACAAGAATTGAGTTAGCATCATTTACCCAATTAATCCGATAGGGGCTGGGGTGCTTCTCCGCCTTTAAGCCCAATCTACTAACAGCCATCTCATAGATCATGTTCATGCAACTCCCATTGTCAATTATGACGTTTAAAGCACGATCCTTATGCTCTATTCGGGTATGAAAAATGTTAGTTTACAGCCATTCAGGATTGGCCTGCACTTCTTTTCTTGTTCCTGTTAATACCCTGTTAATCACGCAGCTAGGTAAATCAGACGCGCCAAGGTGCTCCTTATCACTGTGAGCATCATCATTGAGTTCCTCTTCTCCTGCGTCTTCGGTTCCTTCCATAGACAATAATTCCTTTTCACATATAAAGGCTAATTTCTTATCTCGTGTTGGGCACACTACTGCATAATGCCCATGGCCCTTGCACTTGTAACATTGAGGTCCTTCATTGGCAGGTCTCGTCACTCTTCTTACGTTTCCACTGCCAAAATTCCTGTTTTGGTCCCTCTGTGGTGGTGTTCTCTGGAAGGTGTTTGCTGTTGTAGGTTCAGTCCTTGCTTCTGCCATATTCACTCTCCTCCCAGCCGAGAACTTTGTTTGTTTTTCAATGCGGAGGGCCAGCTGATATGCTTCCTCTACATTGATCAGTCTAGAGGTCCACATTTCCTTCCGTAACTCATCCCGCAAGCCAGTACGATATCGAGCTAGGGTCTGTTGTTCGGTCTCCATTATTTTGCTGCGAACAGTCAGTTCGTGAAATCGATCCGTGAATTGATCCACAGTCAATGAGCCCTGCCTTAATTGCAGCATTTCTTCCAACATCATCTGCTCATAATCTATGGGCAGATACTTTTCCTTGAGTCGCTCTTTCATCTCCTCCCAATTAGCAACTGCAGGACGTCGAGTGCGTCGTAGTTGCTCTTCCACACTTCCCCACCAAACTCGGGCATGTCCTCTCAACTTCATCCGGACATAGCACACTTTTCTGTCCTCCGAAACAGCGAACCAATCAAAGTAATCTTCAATAGTTGTCAGCCAATCTTCAAACGCATGGGGGTCTAATTTTCCAGAAAAATCTGGTACATCAATTTTCATTCTTTTTGTTAATTCATCCAAAGGTTGATAACCTTCATCATGATCTGCATGCCTCCTGTATACGTTTGGCCTGGGACGATGAACTCGTGGTTCATGATCCTCGTACACATCCTCTTCCACATTTTCCTGAATATCATCTGCAGCATTATATTCCACCCCTGCTCTATGGAATCTTTGCTGATTAACGGGGTCATTCTCCTCTCGCACATATCTTTCTTCCATGATATCCAAGCGACGAATCACTTGTGCCATAGCCGTGGCAATCTGATCAAGCTGATAATGAAGTTGTGGCTGCTCGGGTTCTCGGTTGTTTGTGTTCTGGGGGTTTGTTGGATTTTGGTGGTTGGAATTGGAGTTGTTTATGTCTTGGTTGAGTGGGTTTGGGGTGTTCGGGTTGTGGCTGGTAGGACTGGAATTGGTCAGTGTTTGGTTGTTTGGGTTGGGGGGATTGTTTCTGTTTTGGGTGGTAGCCATGGCGTAAGAAGTTCCACTTCTTGTTGCTGGCATGAAGGGAAGCTCTGGTACCAAATTGGTGCCTTGTATTGCAGGTTCAAAATCTCAAAGAAAACGCAATTAGGCTGGTACAAAATCTCTTTGCAATTGTATTGGAATCTCTCCAAAAATCAATTGAATTGTATTCAATCAAAAGATAATAAAAGGTTCTGTTTTTTTCTCTTACAATCTTCATCTTAAATAGGTATGAAAACCCAAGCTTAACTAGGAAAGCAACAAATTAGGAAATTAAATAAATGCAGATAAATAAAAGCAATCCACTAATTAATAAAATTGACTAAGAATTGGACTCCTTGCAACGGTGGGATTCCAGCAGCTGTGTTGATGTTGCAATTTCCATATGTGTCTTCTTGTAACGGTAGAGTGTTTGATTAAGGTAATGTATCAATTGTCTCCATGTCTGGCACGTTAGTTGTCCCGTGTTCTGCTCCAATTGCCCCTTGCTCTGCCTCCTGGTCTTGCTGTGAGCTTGTCTCCTGACTTGTGTCAATAATCAGCTCCTGATTTGCATCAGACAGACTCTTCTATCTCATGCTAGACTCTCTCTTCTTACCTGACAAATGATCTTCTGCATCTCAAGATGAGTTTAAGCAGCAATCCCATAGGGTGGAGTGATTGATTATGCCAATACTTATGCTTTGACGATTAGCAGTTAAAAATTGCCTAGGATATTCGTGTTTTAGGTTATTTTAACGACACGTGTAACTCTTAAGTTCTACGGCTAAAGTGGTCAGAGATTTGATCATTTTCGTTAAAATTGCGATTTAACTGGTAACATCGTATGATTTTACAAGTAAAAAGAACAAACTTCATAAAATTAGAGCAGCTCGTTAAAATAGTCAGAATCGTAAAATCGGACCGATTAAAATCATGCATTGCACTGTGCACGTTAATTAATTCCCTTTCCCCCAAATCCTTGCTTTCCTGTTGATGTTAGCATCTCTGCAAGCTGATGCAGAAGTACTAGCCACCATGGAACCTAAGGCGACGAGCAAGAGAGGAGAGGACGACTGAGAAGACTGAGAGGAGAGGAGAGGAGAGGATTTGGGGATTTGGGGGACGAGAGGACTGAGAGGAGAGGATTTGGGGGAATTGATTTAGGGGAATTGAGGGACGAGATGACTGAGAGGAGAGGACGGGAGGAGAGGATTTGGTAGAGAAGCATGTATATATTTACTTTTAAAAAAACTAAGTGAACTTAAATGATCAATTTTTTTTATAAAAAAAAACTCCATGTATATATTACATTATTTTTGGCATTATATGATCAATTTTTTAATATAAAAAATACTTAGATGTTATTAATATAATTTTAGATGTATGAACCATAACTAATGAAGTTTTATAGCCATATCTATGTTGTGTTGTATTCCAAAATATTTTACTTACGATTTTATGATTTTTCTATCTACATGATTTTAGCTGTAATTATACAATTTTTATACAAAAATATTTTATTTATAATTTTATGATTTGATTTTACAATATTAATTTCATGTCTTGTCAAAATCATGATTTTGACAACCTTGGACTTAATCACACATTTTGTTTTGAGAAATGTTATTCAAAATCGTACTTAAAACTCCAAACAAATAAGACCCCATGATGCATTTGGGAAGTATTTTTTTTTACTTTAGAAATTAGTTTTTATTATTATTTTTAGATAGTTTTGATATGTTAATATCAAAAATAATTTTAAAAAAATAAAAAAATATATTTTAATATATTTCTAAATAAAAATTATTTTAAAAAATAACTTTTATCACACTCTTAAATAAACTATAAGTGTGGACAGTAATAAGTGATGGGTTGTAGGCAATGATAGAGTCATATTTAAGTTACTCATAGTAAGCTGAGTTAACTCCATTTTACTTTTAAATAACAACATTAATTAGCAAAATAATAAAAACTTAATTACATTATTATAATCCTATCCATAAAATACTATTTATTATAAAAAAATTCTTCGGTTTAACCCTTTAATAATCCTGTTTTTTTTATTTGTTTTATTTAAAAAAATATTTAATATTACATTGTTTTAGAAATTATACTTCATATTTTTTCTATTAAATTATATACTGGTCTTATAGATTTGATTTTTGTTCTTAATTTCAATCTTCAACATTATATTTATTCAATTTCACCCTCCAACAATTCAATATTCTTCTTTTTTCAAATTTATCTTTCATATATTAAGCTATTTGAGAATTAAACTTCGTAATGTGATATGATAGAAATAGAGTTGCGTAATTTTTTTTATTTGTTAAAATCTTTATAAACAACTTGTTCCATTATTTTCACTAAATAATTTTATGAATATATTTAATTTGCATAAATAAATGAAAAACAAAAAATATATAAATAATTTGATTTTTTTTATTGTACTCAAATGTTAATGCAATTAATATTCACTATAATTTGAATTGTATTATGACTATACATGTGGAAATGATGTTTTTTATGTAGAAATAGTATAATTATAAATTTCACCAATTGTTTTTACTATAGTAGTACCTTAGTAGTGGTAAAATTATAGTTTTTTATTTTTTATTTTTTTTTATACTTGTGTTTTAATCATTATTTTTTCTCTTCATTTTTTTATAATATTTTTTTTTGTTTTTCTCTTTATACTTGTTTTTGGAGAAAAAAATATTTTCTTCTTACACTTTAAAAATTTATAACACCATACTTGACTTATTTATACTGTTTGTTTTGTTCTTATCTTTATTCTATTGTAAACTTTTTTAATTTTTTATTTACATTTATTTTTAAAAAACTATTATATAAAAACTAGGAAATTAATATTTTACTATAACAATTACAACATTATTTCATTCTTCAGCTATGTTGAAAATTAATTTGAGATCTTATATTTTATTAATGCATATGATATTTACTATATTTTATTATATATAAACATCAACTTTTTTTATTTTAGTTATATTTTTACTCGTCAAAAAACGGTTCCATTCTTCTATAGGGAGACGAGTTGAATAGAGGTGTTACCACCTTGTTTTTTTCATTCATTAGCTCACATGATTGTTGGTGTATTTAATTAAACGCTTGCATATGATTTTTTTTTTATAATCAGAATTTAATTGAAAAAACTATTGCAATAATTTATATGTTTATTTTAAATAATAATTACCAACATTTAAAAATTTTATATCATCAATTATATAATAGTAGTTTAATTAATAGTACCATTAATTATTTTATATCATTTCAATTCATTATCTCAATTGCATCATTGAGATCATATCATTCTAATGAATCTAATTTCCTAAAGGTAAATTTCTGATTTAAATATAAACTAACATTCTAATACTCCTTATGTACTAGTCAATATTTATATTCTTGGTTGTCGAATAAGTTAGTGCTTCTAATACCATTTAGATACTAGTCATTACGTAAATTTCAAATCATAAGATAAATTGACATTTCTAAAACCTCTCAAGTATTATTTAAAGTTTAAATTCTTGATCATCTTATAAATTGACTAGATCATTTGATAATTCTAAATAGTTAATTTTATTGACGTCTCTAATGGTCGATCAAACTATCGATCAAATTAAACAATAGCTAATTTTATTGCTTCTCCTATCAATCAGTCGACTAGATCATTTGATAATTCTGAATGGTCAATCAAATTGAGCAACATATCATATATTAGTTTAGTTTTATTTTTCTTTGTAATTAATTCTTCATTCAATCATTTATTTTATCACATAACATAATTGAACACCATTTTCATGTCAATTTGAACAAAAAATTATAATTACTCACACTAATTTGGCCAAAATGCCCATTAAAAGGGAACATAATTTCTCTATGAAGTTTTTCTACATCTCACTTATTACCCATTTCTAATTCATGTCCAAGAACATGATTCTTAACAATGAATACAATTTTAAACATTTCAGCCTAAACACAGTCAACTTTCCATAATATACATATTCTTCTTAAGCTTTGAAACATACCAAAGTTAAAAACCATTTATGATGAAAGTGATCCTTACCTTCTAATTACAATAAATCATAAGGAAATTTATATTTCAGAAAAGTCAACGATGAATAGTCAATATTGGCAGGTGAAATACATTGTTTGAATACAAACACGTTCCCTTGTGTCCAAGTCATGCCCATGTGCATTGAAACTTCTTTTAATTTATTTATTTATTGCAATTACAGCCTTTATTTTTATTTTTAAATTTTTAAAGGAATTTTTATGTTGTTTCTTTTTAATATAATATAATTTATTTTTTATTTAGTTTATTGGTAAACTTTCATCATTTCTACTCATTGTGTGGTCCTTGAAAAAGGAATATGAAGCTGTTATTGTTATTATTTTATCGATTTTTCCTGTCTTTAATTTCTTTATGAGAACAAATTTATGAAACATCACCTTGCAATTCAATATTCCATTTGCTACTAATTGTTTTATTTTTAAATCTTATTAAAATAATAATAAAAAGTCACGTGACACCGTATATTAACCTAACAATTCACTAATAACCATGCTATTTTGAAATGTTTTTAATTACAATTTCTCTACCATTAGATTTGGCTATTAACTAAATAGGTATTATGTGTTATACGCAAACAAAGTTATTTTTTTTAATATAAAAAAATGTTTAGACGATAGCAATTATTTTTTAAAAATAAAATTAAGATTTAATTAATTGATTTGACTGGAGTTTTTTATAATTAAATAAAAACCACCAACGACCTCTTTTTCAGGAGGAAAAAAAACCCAATAGTTCTAGTGGCATTTTAGTTATTGTTTAACCTTCAGGACTTTTTAAGTATAATGACACTTGTGAATAATATATATTTTTATTGATCCCCCCCGATTTTGAGGATGTAAAATTTTACACGCCATCAAAATACATGATAAAAAATATAATATTTTAAAGTATGGTTGCAGAATAAAAAACGAAAAACAAAACCTTGGTGTGCAAACGTAATTTTCCCTTTATTTGTTTTTATTAAAATAGATATTCGAGTTAGTTTATACATATTTTAATTAATTACATAAATTTTAAAATTAATAGTTATATAAAATGACCTCTTATTTTGTTTTCACCCAACATTTACCCCTAATTAGTTGAATTTACTGTATCATTCGCTCATGCTATAAGTTGATAGAATCAACATATTTTAATATAAAAAAATATTAAATTATATAAAAGTTAATATAATGTGATCCTGTAAAATTTGGTGAATTTAAAAACAGCATTGATAACTATTAAAAATATTTAAATAATAAGATAAAAATATATTGAATCGACTTAGATTAACTCATATTAACTTGTTAAATTTATGACCTAAATCATAAAATTGAATTAATCCCATAAAAAGTAAATTAAAATAAATTATAAAATTTAATTCTCAATCAATTTAATATTGAAAGATTAAATTAAAAAAAATCAATTAAAAAAAACACAATCTAACCGTTTAACCCACAACTCAAATAATAAGACCAAACCTCATAGAAAGCAAGAAGAAAAGGATATCTATTTTCAAACCAGCTCGATGAATTTAATTTAGATATTCTATAAAATAATATATTATTTTTCAACAACTTCGACAGTGCACGTGACAAAATATATTGACTTCGTAGCAATTGGCTCCCACGAATGTGAAATGGATGGAGATAGCATATTATCAAAGCGCACAAATAGGCGCTACCGCAGAGGGCATTTAGGCTTTCACTTGAATTGCAGTCTTACAGCAGAGCAGGTATTAGATGAACATAAATTAATCTCTTTTTTTATGTTTTAATATTTTTTATTTTATTTTTTAAAAATATTATTTCAACTTGAGCTCGAGGCTTCACTACTTTTCTGCCACAAACAAATCTCTAATGCCAGCACCCCAAAGATGATAGCATCAGATTCCTTGTTGCCCTTCCTTCTGAGAATACCAGTAACATATCTGGTGAAAGTGGTGGCAATGGGGTCGACATGATAACGAGAATACTAAAATATATTTTAGTAAGTGGAAGGGCTAAGATTTAGCAATTGAGCAGGGTAACTAGATTATAAATTTTTAAACAGAGTGAACATAAACTTTTCAAGTGGACATGAATCTGTACTTGTTGCAAGGAGAATCAACTTACAGAAAAGACGTAAAAATTGACCAGTAGAAAGAAGAAAAGGAAACGATTAAATGTTTTAAGCGGATAAGAATCTCAAATTAATTACACTATTCACCAATCTAGCCTGTGTGTACAAGCATGGCAGATGCAGAAGAAGCTGAAGAAGATGTGGTGATGTGGGAAGAATTAGTGTTGTAAGCATAACTCGAAGATTCGTTCATCCCTCCTGTAGAATCTGCAGAGCCATAGGACATTATTGAAAGTGAAGATGCAGATAGTGGTGGGGCGAAATAGGATGGCACGGGCATCTTTGATGGGAGAATCGGCAATGGAGCATCAAAATTAAGTACGTGAAGTGATTGCCGCATTGAGGGTCTAAGATGTTCATCCGGATGAGCACACGAAAGGCCAACAATCATCAATCGTTCCATCTGCGTCTTATTAAATTCTCCGCATAGTCTTGGGTCAACCGCTTCGATTAGCTTTCCTTCACCATAGAGCTCCCAGACCCAGTGCACCATGGAAACTTGATCTTCATTACTGGCCTGTGGGTTGATAGGTCTTCTTCCACAAGCGATCTCCAATGCAACAATTCCAAAACTGTAGACATCTGACTCTCTGCTAGCCTTCCCTGTCAGTGCACACTCTGGAGCCATGTAGCCCATTGTCCCTGCCAAAACTGTTGTTTGAGAACCTTTTCCATGGTCAACCAACCTAGCCAAACCAAAATCCCCAAGCTTAGCATTGAATTCTGAGTCCAACATAATGTTGCTAGACTTAATATCTCTATGCACCACACATTGCTCCCATTCTTCATGCAAGTACAGCAGTCCCGATGTCAAGCCTTGCGCAATTTTGTACCTTACCTCCCATGGCAACAGGCTAGTTTCTTTGAAAAGATGGGAGTCTAAGCTGCCATGAGGCATGAATTCGTAAACAAGTAAGAGCTCCTTTCTTTCATGACACCAGCCAATGAGTTGGACTAAGTTTCTGTGCCTCAATCGGCTAATGATCTTTACCTCTGCTGCATATTCTTTAATCCCTTGTTTAGAACCTCTTGACACTCTCTTGACTGCAACGAATGAATCAATCTCCTTCAAAAAACCTTTATAGACACCACCGAACCCGCCCTCACCTAGCTTCTCTTCATCCTTGAAGTTCTTTGTAGCTCGAGCCAATTCTTGGTAAGAGAACTTCTTTGGTCCTGTTCCCCTTTCAAATTCATCATCCATGTACTCTTCAAGGACATGGCCTCCTTCTTCATCTTCTTCGTGCCTACACATAAACATGAAAACAAACCCAACCATAGCGGCCCCAACAACTATAGCACCACCCCCAACCCCCAATCCAACTGCCAGTCCCGTCATGTTCTTTTCCCGATTCCTACGTGTACCATTACCATCAATTTCTAAGCTTGAACTAAAATCCCACGAGCGAAGGGTATGTATGGCATATGCAGTTCCTGTTGAAGCCGAAAAGCCAAAACTAACTCTTTCTGGTAGGATATCCCTCAAATTAACTATATGACTAAGGAATTGCATTTCCGTAGTGTTAGTGCTCTTTATATAGCCAGTGAAGGAGACACTCAGATTATGTGTACTGGAATTATAACTAATCCAAGCTTCGGTAGTTTTCCCTCCACGAATATCACACTCCCAAGTAATAGTATTTTCAGATTTAAGAGAGTTAATGTCAATACCTACATGCTCGCGTGGTGGATCAAAATAATTTTGGAAGATATCGAACTCTACTGCAACAAATTGATTATCCGTTTTGTTTAGTGCTTGATTGCTCCTTAGAAGACCTAGACTTCCACCTTCAAAGCGAGGTGGAAGGTCTTCAGGCCCAAGAAAGAAAGCCAGTCCATCCCCGTACGTAGATGCATTTTGCGAATCGATGGAAAAAGAGAAATGGGTAGTGAAGTCTGTAAGATTCCCCGAGGCCTTGTCCCAGAGCTGCATCGGTTTGTGATACGTGGCTCGACCGGAACTTAAAATCATACCGGCATCTCTTCGATTTGTGATGAGCTGAATAGCTCCACCTGATGAAGATGCGTCGAAATCGTATGTAATGTTTTGATCGCCAGTAGAGAAGCTGGTGAAGTTGAAAGATAATCCACCCGCAGAAGGGATTATAAGTGGTAAGAGAGTTGAGAAAACAAGAAGAAGAAACGGAATAGGAAGCTTTCCCATGAAGGAAGTTGAAACTGCAGACAAATCTTGGGGGATAGGAAAATTGCAGGATTTACAGTGTTAATAAGGACAGGTAGAAGCGTGTCTGTGACGTTAATTTGCTTGGAAATGAAATGTTTGTCTCCAACCACTGCGAGAACCTAAAGACTGTTCTTTCTGTAACATCAAGTGAAAGTCGTTTGTTCATTAGAGAATTAGTTAAGAGCTGGGGGACGTTCAAGATAGGCTGCCGTCTGAACATGTCAAATAAAGAAACTTCTTGACGACTGACTTGATAAATGAGTATTTTCTCTCGTCAATTAACAATATGAAAAAACAAAAACTAAAGGAGGAGGGGATATATGGAAGTTTGTCAAAACCTTTTTTTGAACGACATGAAATATAATATAAACTCGAATTATGTAAAATTATAAAATTATAAATAAAATATTTTGATTATAAAATGATAAAATCATAGAAAAAAATCAAATACCTTAAACTTAAAAATACAATACAATTATGTTTAGAGATCTTCATTAGTTGTGAAGTTGAAAAATAATCCAACCGCAGAAGGGATTATTAGTGTGAAGAGAGTTGAGGAAACAAAAGGAAGAAACGGAGCAGGAAGCTTTCCCATGAAGGAAGTTGTGCTGCAGACAAATCTTGGGGGATAGGAAAACTGCAGGATTTAATCCATGTTTGTTTGCATGCGAGGACCTAAAGACTTGTTCTTTCTGTAACCTCAAGTGAAAGTGAAAGCCTTTGTTCATTAGAGCATTAGTTCAGAGCTGGCTGCCGTCTGAACATGTAAAATAAGGAAACCTGCTGATAAATGAGTATTTGCTCTGCAGCAAATAAAAAACTAAAACTAAAGGAGGAGGGGCTGTATCCTCTCATATTACACTATAACAATCATATTTTTTTAATTTCAATTGTTTTCTTTAATATATATTTATTAAAAAATTGTTTTATAATTTATTTTTTATATTAACTTCGTTGACTTAATTTTTTTTGTTAATTTTTTCATTAGATGAATTAATTAAAAATTACGCTTCCAGATTTATTTTAATTTTTTTTTGTAAATTTATTGCTTAGGGAAATAAAAACGATAGATTTTCTAGGAAGAAAGGAGACCCGCAGCATAAGCAAGCAACTGCAAGCTAGGAACCGGCATTCTCACCGACATAACCTTTCATTTTTTTCTATTTCCCGCTTACGAACAATTTCGAGTTTTTATATGTACATCTTCTAATTCATCATTTTAAATTGAAAAAAAATAAAAATATTCTTGTTTTATCTAATAGCTTAAACTTTTTTGCTGGGAGATCTTTTTAACATAATATTATTTTTTTAATAATTAATTGATTACAAGTTTGAATCTTCTCATTTTATTTTATTTTATTTTATAAAATTAAACATACGATGACATGAATCTATATAAATTCTAAATTCAAAGATTTTTATTTAAGAAATAATATAAATTATATATTAAAAGTTTATCCTTTAACTTAAACTATTAATTAAAATTTCAATGTATAATTTATATTATTTCTATGATTTAAAAAGGTTTTTTTCAACTAAAAATCTTGTAACTGGTTGCATTAATTGATAATAGCAGTAAAATATAAATCTTTCAAAAGTATCTTAATTAAATTCGAGGGACGATGTATAGATTCTGAATATTGACGAGTGAACACCGCATCCTTTTTCAAAAATTCGAGAGCCGTTTTCTCCCTTTTCTTTCTGGATATAGAGAAAAATGGGGCGAAAGACGGCGAGAGAATGAAAATGAAAGGTAGAACCGTCAAAGAAAAGACTATTGGGCAAAACCCACCTGGTCTGGCTTGGCTCAAATGGGCAAAAGTCACTTGTGTTATTGTTAAAAGGAAAATTCAAGGGAAACTTGCAAATTAATAGTTTCGATTTTAAAAATTAATTAATTTTACAAATAATAAGTTGTTATAAATTCATATTTATATATATTTATATTTATATATATATATATATATATATTGAATGTCCATGACTCTTGAGTTTAGTCTCTTGAATTTCCAAGAACAAATCAATGTGAACTTGAAGTTTAAAGGATAATTCATTTATAAAATATTGCAAATCAATTACCGGATGTTTTCATCAATAGTCAAAAGGTAGTTAAATCTCATATTCCTGTTGCAAATGCTCCATCTAAAATTGAAAGTCCTCAAAGAAAAAAGGTTAACATAGCATCAAATGAATCTATACCACGCTTGAAGCACGAGAGACCTATTGGAGCCAAAAACAAAAATCCTAGAAAACAAAAACTCCAATGAATAGATGATGATACTCTTGGAGAGTCTTCATCCACAAAACAAACATCAAATCTTGTGTCCAAATCATCTTCTAATAATGATCCCCCTTGAATAGAGACCTCTTGAAGAGAACCAGGTACCTAGAAATAATGAGATCTCCATAAACTATGTTCATTCATGAGAGATTTTGAAACGAGATAAAATTATCATATATGATGTATTTGCATTTAAGGATTCTTTTGTCATCACTAGAAGTGATGATTAATTTGAACCACAAACTATTGAAGAATACTGACAGAGAAATGATTGGCTAATGTGGAAAGAAGTAATCCAAACAAAGTTAAACTCACTTGCAAAACATGAAGTATTTGTACTTATAGTCCATACACCTAAAGGTATTATACCCGTTGGATATAAGAGGTTTTTGTTAGAAAACACAATGAGAGCAATGAAATTATGCGATTAAAGGCAAGACTTGTTGCACAAGGTTTCTCGCAGAGATCTGACCTTGATTATGAAAAAACTTAATCTCTAGTGATAGATGCAATCACTTTTGGATTTTTAATTGGTTTAGTGGTCTCAGAAATGTTACATATTTTAGTTAATATTAAATTATATTAAAGTTGAATAGTGAACAGTGAAAAATGCACAGTGAAATTACCTCACGGTTTATATTTTAGTTAATATTAAATTATATAAAAGTTGAGAATAGTTTATATTTTAGTTAATATTAAATTATATTAAAGTTGATGTAATGTGATCATGTAAAATTTGATGAATTCAAAAACAATATTGATAACTATTAAAAATATTTAAATAATGAGATAAAAATATATTGAATCAACCCAGATTAACACATATTAACTTATTAAATTCATGATCTAAATCATAAAATTGAAACAATCTAGTAGAAAATAAATTATGAAACTTAATTCTAAATTAATTCAATGTTGAAAGATAAAATTAAAAAAAAAAACACGAGTTAACCTAGGTTAAACCGTCAAATCCACAACTCAAATATTAAGACCAAACCTCATAGAAATCAAGAAGAAAATTTTAAATCAATCAAACATTGAAGTATAAAAGTGAAAAAAATAATTCAAGAAAACATGAAAAAAAAAAGCCTAGAGTTAATTCATCAAACTTCAACTTGAATTATGAGACCAAAATAAAATAAAAAATTAATATTGAATGATATATTTAAAAAAAAAAAAACTAATCCGTAAAAAAAACTTCAAAACAATGTTTTAATAAATTTAATTTAGATATTCTTTAAAATAATATATTATTTTTCAAAAACTTCAACAGTGCACGTGACAAAATATATTGACTTCGTAGCAATTTGCTTTCAACCTCGAGAGCAAGCTTTATTTAAAATGGGGAATGAATTAATGAACAGGGCAAGCTTTATTTAAGAGATAATGAGGAATGAATAAATGAACAGAAAGACTTCCGTTTCCATTCTTCTCGTGCAAAAGAGAAACAATCTCGGACTACAATGGCGGCAACTGTCATTTTTCCTCTCAACAGTAATTTGGCTCTTTTCATAGAAAGTGTAGATAAAGCATTTCTTTGGAAGAAAAGCTATTTTGGCTGTTGATATAGCAGCCCCGTTGAAGTTGTTAAATGAAAGAAAAAAAGCTAAAATGACAATTATTGAGTTTTGGGCATTTATGCTTTCACTTGAATTGCAGTCTTACAGCAGGTATTAGATGAACGGGGTGTTTGTGAGAGGCGTTCATGGTTTTTTATTTTTTATTTTAAATTAATCTTTTTTTATGATAATGAGAATACCAATAGCATATCTGGTGAAAGTGGTGACAATGGGGGCGGCATGATAAATGAGAACTGTACAATATATTCTAAGATTTAGCAGTTGAGCAGGGTAACTAAACAGAGTGAACATAAACTTTTCGAGTGGACATGAATCTGTACTTGTTGCAAGGAGAATCAACTTACAGAAAAGACGTAGAAATTGACCAGTAGAAAAAAAGAGGAAACGATTGAATGTGTTGAGCGGATAAGAATCTCAAATTAATTACACTATTCACCAATCTAGCCTCTGTGTAGAAGCATGGCAGATGCAGAAGAAGCTGAAGAAGATGTGGTGATGTGGGAAGAATTAGTGTTGTAAACATAACTTGAAGATCCGTGCATCCCTCCTGTAGAATCTGCAGAGCCATAGGACATTATTGAAAGTGAAGATGCAGATATTGGTGGGGCGAAATAGGATGGCACGGGCATCTTTGATGGGAGAATCGGCAATGGAGCATCAAAATTAAGTACGTGAAGTGATTGCCGAATTGAGGGTCTAAGATGTTCATCCGGATGAGCACACGAAAGCCCAACAATCATCAATCGTTCCACCTGCGTCTTATTAAAATCCCCGCAGAGTCTGGGGTCAACCGCTTCGATTAGCTTTCCTTCACCATAGAGCTCCCAGACCCAGTGCACCAGGGACACGTGATCTTCATTCCTGGCCCGTGGGTTGATAGGTCTTCTTCCACAAGCGATCTCCAATGCAACAATTCCAAAACTGTAGACATCTGACTCTCTGCTAGCCTTACCTGTCAGTCCACACTCTGGAGCCATGTAGCCTATCGTCCCTGCCAAAACTGTTGTTTGAGAACCTTTTCCATGGTCCACAAGCCTGGCCAAACCAAAATCCCCAAGCTTAGCATTGAATTCTGAGTCCAGCATAATGTTGCTAGACTTTATATCTCTATGCACCACACATTGCTCCCATTCTTCATGCAAGTACAGCAGTCCCGATGCCGAGCCTTGCGCAATTTTGTACCTCTCCTCCCATGGCAACAGGCTAGTTTCGTTGAAAAGATGGGAGTCTAAGCTGCTATGAGGCATGAATTCGTAAACAAGTAAGAGCTCCTTTCTTTCATGACACCACCCAATGAGTTGGACTAAGTTTCTGTGCCTCAATCGGCTAATGATCTTGACCTCTGCTGCATATTCTTTAATCCCTTGTTTAGAACCTCTTGACACTCTCTTGACTGCAACGAATGAATCAATCTCCTTCAAAAAACCTTTATAGACACCACCGAACCCGCCCTCACCTAGCTTCTCTTCATCCTTGAAGTTCTTTGTAGCTCGAGCCAATTCTTGGTAAGAGAACTTCTTTGGTCCTGTTCCCCTTTCAAATTCATCATCCATGTACTCTTCAAGGACATGGCCTCCTTCATCTTCTCCGTGCCTACACATAAACTTGAAAACAAACCCAACCATAGCGGCCCCTACAACTATAGCACCACCCCCAACCCCCAATCCAACTGCCAGTCCCGTCCTCTTCTTTTTCCGACTCCTACGTGTACCATTATTTGGAGGAGAAGCTGCAGCTGGATCTAGTGGATTGGTAGCATTACCATCATTGGTAACATTACCAACAATTTCTAAGCTTGAACTAAAATCCCACGAGCGAAGGGTATGTATGGCATATGAAGCTCCTGTTGAAGCCGAAAAGCCAAAACTAACTCTTTCTGGTAGGATATCCCTCAAACTAACTATATGACTAAGGAATTGCATTTCCATAGTGTTATTTATATAGCCAGTGAAGGAGACACTCAGATTATTTGTGCTGGAATTATAACTAATCCAAGCTTCAGTAGTTTTCCCTCCACGAATATCACATTCCCAAGTAATATTATTTTCAGATTTCAGAGAGTTGATGTCAATACCTACATGCTCGCGTGGTGGATCAAAATCATTTTGGAAGATATCGAACTCCACTGCAACAAATTGATTATCCGTTTTGTTTAGTGGTTGATTGCTCCTTAAAAGACCTAGACTTCCACCGCTAGAGCGAAGAGGTGGAAGCTGTTCAGGCCCAAGAAAGAAAGCCAATCCATCTCCGTATGCAGTTCGATTTTGCGAATCGATGGAAAAAGAGAAATGGGTAGTGAAGTCTGTAAGATTCCCCGAGGCCGTGTCCCAGAGCTGCATCGGTTTGTAATACGTGGCTCGACCGGAACTTGAATTCAAACTACCATTTCTGGTGAGCTGAATAGCTCCTCCACCTGATGCAGATGCGTTGCCCTCGTATGTAATGTTTGGATCGCCAGGAGAGAAGCGGGTGAAGTTGAAAGATAATCCACCAGCAGAAGGGATAATAAGTGCGAAGAGAGCTGAGAAAACAAAAAGAAGAAACGGAGCAGGAAGCTTTCCCATGAAGGAAGTTGAAACTGCAGACAAATCTCGGTGGTTAGTAAAATTGCAGGATTTCCTGTGTTAATAAGGACAGGTAGAAGCGCGTGTGTGACGTTAATTTGCATGGAAATGAAATGTTCGTCTCCAACCCCTGCGAGGATCTAAAGACTTGTTCAAGATAGACTGCCGTCGGAACATGTCAAATAAAGAAACCTTCTTGACGACTGACTTGATAAATGAGTATTTACTCTGCAGCGTAAACCAAGTCATCAATTAATAATATTAAAAAACTAAAACTAAAGGAGGAGGGACTCTATCCTTTCATGTTACACTATAAAAATAATATTTATTTTAATTTCAATTGTTTTCTTTAATATTATATTTATTTAAATATTGTTTCATAATTTATTTTTTATAAAGTCAGGTTAAGTAAGTTAACTTCATTGACTCAATCTTTTTTATAATTGATTCTTTTTGTTAATTAACTTTATCATTCGATGGATTAATTAAGAATTAATCTTCGTGATTTATTTTAATCTATTTTTTATGAGACGATCTTTATTTCATGATTCAGAACATGAGTTTAGTAGGTTAATTCTAATTGACTCGAATTGTATTTTTTTTTAATTTTATATTCTATACTAAGTTGATTGAAAAATGAATTTCATAATTTATCTTGGTTTTTTTTAATTTCTAATATCATAATTTGGATTGCTAATTTAACAAGTTAACCTGTATTTGATTCAAAAGTTTTTATATGTACATTTTCTATTTCAGCATTTTAAATTGAAAAGAAAAAAAAATATTCTTGTTTTATCTAATACTTGAATTTTTTTTGGTGGAAGATCTTTTTAACATAATATTATAATTTTAATGATTAATTGATTACAAGTTTGAATCTTATCATTATATTTTATTTAATAAAATTAAACATATGATGACATGAATCTATACAAATTCTAAATTCAAAGATTTTTATTTAAGGAAATAATATAAATTATATATTAAAAGTTTATCCTTTAACTTAAACTATTAAAAGTTTTTTTCAACTAAAAATCTTGTAACTGGTTGGACTTTCCAACTCACCAGCACTAATAGATAATAGCAGTAAAATATAAAATCTTTCAAAAGTATCTTAATTAAATTCGAGGGACGATCTATAGATTCTGAATATTGACGAATGAACACCGAATCCTTTTTCAAAAGTTCAGCTGACATCAGAAAGATCAGAAAGCAAAGATGATTTCACTGCTATTCCTGTCACCAAACACCGACGCATGTATATCACAGAACACGCCGGATTCGTAGACATGTATAGCGGGCATTAAAATTGGAAAAAAAAGAAGAAGAAGAGGGAACGACAAGCATCAGAGGGTTCGGAACTAGCAGCGGGGTCGTTTTGGAATTATCTGCAGAAACCCAGGTTCTCTCAGGACCTGTGCCTCCTCGGTTCGAAGATAAAGAAAATGTAAGGTTCTGCTTATAATTCATTTCAGGATACTTGAAATAAACGCGCCTAAATGGGCGATGAACTGATTCTGAATCGAATTTGACTCGGGGATTCTAGCGAGGCAACTCGGCAACATCTCCTTCATTCTCGCTATAGCTCTCAGACAGGAGCGAAGGGAGGAAAACGCCGGGAGAGCCGTTTTCTCCCTTTTCTTTCTGGATATCAGAGAAAAATGGGCCGGAAGACGGCGGGAGAATGAAAATGAAAGAGGTGAGGTAGAACCGTCAAAGAAAAGACTATTGGGCAAAACCCACCTGGTCTGGCTTGGCTCAAATGGGCAAAAGTCACTTGTGTTATGGTTAAAAGGAAAATTCAAGGGAAACTTGCAAATTAATAGTTTCGATTTTAAAAATTAAATAATTTTACAAATAATAAGTTCTATATATCATGCTTTTTTAAGACCAATAAGTTGGGTTTTTTTATGATTTTATTTTAATAATTTCACATTTTGCCATAATCCATGTAATATGCAAAAATATATTTAAGAGTTTCATATTTATGTTCTTTTTTAGAAAAAAAACTAAGAATTATAAATATGAATAATTTTCTAAAGTTTACAATAATGGGAAAATAAAAATAATTGATTATAATAATAAACTATTTTATAAATGAAAAAAAAATGGTGGTAAAAGTTTGTTTACACAGACTAAATTAAACAAGAAAAAATAAAAAAACCACCCGAATAGCAATTGCTTCAAATAAACTCGAAGACTATTATAGGTATTACGAGTGTACTTGCCCACGCGTTGCGTTAACCTTTTTTCTATGTTGAAAACTAATTAATTTTTATGTGTTATAATTAGTTATTTTAATATTTAATTAGTAAAATTGTAATAGTTAAAATATGTTTGAAATGATTTTTTTTCCGCCTAAAAGGAATAGTGTGATCGAAATGGGAAGTAATTCGTATATTTTTTAATTGTAGATAATCTAAATAAATTTGTCTACCTATTTTTTTATGAGTTACCTTTTTCTCGGTAATATTATATCTGAAATATTATAAATAAAAATATTGTAATTTTTTTAAGAAATAAATTGAAGTTTTTTTAAGAAATAAATTGAAGTTTTTTTGCGTGTTGTAATTAGTTATTTTAATATTTAATTAGTAACATTGTAATAGATAAAATATGTTAGAAATGAGTTTTTTTTCCGCCTAAAAGGAACAGTATAATCGAAATGGGAAGTGGTTCATATATTTTTTAATTGTAGATAACCTAGGTAAATTTGTCTACCTAATTTTTTTTTAGTTGCTTTTTCCCCAGTAATATTAGATCTGAAATATTATAAAGAAAAATATTATAATTTTTTTAAGAAATAAACTTAAACTAAAATTAAAATTAAAAGCCAAAATAATTTTTTTATTTTATAAGATTTATTCATCATATTATTATATTGAAAGTATTTCAGAATACTGATATTTTTTTTTCAAAAAATTCAAGGTCATTTTTTCTCTCTCTATATATATTTTTAGGAGATAAAATTAAATAAATATTAAAATATATAATTAGTCTCACATATTTATAAGAAAAAAAACCTAAAAATAATCATTATCATTATTTTAAATGCTTTATCTAGGCATTTTTCTATGTAGGAAATTGAATGATTTTATACGTATTGTAACTGGTTATTTTAATATTTAATTAGTAAAATTATAATTGATGAAATATGTTAGAAAAAAAAATTTCTGCCTAAAAATGATTGAATGTTGCTACTGTTAAAACTGTTAAAATTGAAAAAACTTCTGTTGAAATGAGCCATGTGCTCCATGTAACACATTAATTGATTGTTATGTATGTTTTATTTGTTTTATGAATTCTTTAATTAGCAAATAGTAAGATTACAGTTATTGAATTTTAGCACAGATGAGTGATTTATTTTATGCACCAAACAATTTGTTTTTTTTTTAACTAATTTGGTAATAATTTAATTGGTAGATAGCAAAACCGCAATCGATGATATTGACTATTTTTTTCCCCATAAAATCTAGGTCACACACACACACACACACACACACATATATATATTAAGATGTTAATATTACATAAATATACAAATATATAATTAGTTTGACATACTTAAAAGAAAACAAAACTAATAAATAATCATTATTTTGAATGCCTTATCTATAATAATTAAAAAATTTAACACCTAAATATATTAACAAAAAAACAATTAAAAAATATTATTAGATTTTAAAAAAATTATTTGACTTGAAGAAGAAAAAAGAAAATAATAAATATCAATTTTTAAATGATCACCAACACAAATTAAAATTTAAACATTAAATAAAAAAAAACCTTCATAATAGTGGAAATAATGAAAATAAAAAACAAAAACTAAGAGCAAGTACATATAAACATGGACAAAATAAGAATCATTTAAGAAATATATATATATATATAATGAATTAAAATAAAATCCAAAATTAAAATTATAAGGACCAAAATAAAAAACAAATATATAATAAATATCATTTAAAGGACAAAATTTAGCTAGTAGTTCAATTTGCTTTTTACCTTCCATCTCAACCACATGTCGTACCCGTTTGGCTTTGTGATTAAGGTTTCTTTTGAAAGTGTTTTTCGTTTAGAAATGCATCAAAATAATTTTTTTTAATTTTTAAAAAATTATTTTTGACATCAGCACATTAAAATCATTTAGAAACGCCAATTTTTTTTAATTTAAAATAAAAATAAAAATAAATTCAAATTTGTTCAAAAGCGATTTCCAAACGCATTCCCAAACACTCCTGCCATCTCCCACCAAAATCACAGTTCAATTCATCTTTTCAAACAGTAATGAACAACGAAAACCAAAGTTCAAATCACTGTCAATTTTTGAAATTGCGATCTCCTTTGGCTATCTATAAAATAATAGTTATGGTGCACGTAAGCTAACCCGGACATCCAAGTTATAAAAAGAAATTTATAGGCGGGAAAAAAAGTGGGTCCGAAGATTATTCGTGACGCGTGTACGCTACCCCGGTTATAAAAAAATATATACGTGGGAAAAAAATCGTGTTGCATATAAACTGACTCGAATACCATGATTATCAAAAAAAAAGGAAGCCCGATAAAAAAAGGGGGAAAGAATATTATCAAATAGTAACGAACAATGAAAATTGTAAGAATTTTTTTTTATAAAAATCGTGTGCATAACATTTTTCAAGTTCTAGTTAAGACGTGTATTTTTTATAAAAATTTAAAATAATTAAAATTTTATTCACTCACATGAGCCTATAACATATACTTTACAGGGTAAAATTTTCTCGTATTAAAAAAAATATATAATTAAATACAAATTTTCGATCTCCTACGTAAAAGAGACTTTCTGAAGGAAATGTTTTAGGTCTCACGGTCTTTTTTTTTTTATCAATGCACGGATGTTGACGATCGACACTTGGCTAATGTCTTACCTACAATTAAGCGTGGGACTTGAGATGTTAGTGATAAGATTGTTTTTTTTTTTTTTTTATAAACTTATTAAAACAATATATCTTTTTAAAATTGTTTTTAATATCAATACATAAAAAAATATCTAAAAAATATAATTTAATAAAAAAATCAAACACACCCCATCATACTCACCGTACATGGTTGGTTAACCCAAGGACTTAACTGGCGATTAAGGAAACATCCTATTATCTCCATTAGACAGAAGAATCTCCTTCACGTGGCCTCGTCCAATGAAAGGCTGGGTGCAGAAAAAACTTGCGCAAAATCCCATATTTAATATTTGTTTAGCGAAATGGTTGTGTAAACAATTACCTGATAGTACGAGGCTACTTGATAAAGGGAGCCCTAGCGATAATGCTCTTTTGTTTTCCCCCTTTTGTTATTGGCTGATATTTTTTTTTTAGGCATCAAGATTTGAATTGGCGTAGCAGTTCAAGCTTATCTACCCTTTTGTTTTCTATTCCATATTATCAAAATACAAATGGTAAAATCAAATCTAAGTAGCTATCATAGTGGTACAAGCTTGATGTTAAAAAAATAATCGAGTTGGTCGAGTTGCACGCAAGCTGCACGAAACACTAATATTATCAATATATATATATACATATATATATATATATATATAATTTGGTTTGATCCTAAGTTTTATAATATTAAAAGATTTATGATTTGAATAAAGCTTCTATTTTATTTTTTTAATTTGACAATAAATTAAATTACATCTTTATTCTTGAATCAAACATCAAAACTATATATTTACAATCTTGAACTAGTTATCTCATATATATATATATCAAAACTATATCTTTCTCTAGCTAAAACTTAGGTAAAATAATTGTCCGTATTTGACTTTCAGGTTTTTTTTTTTTGCAACGCATCGTTTTGGATTTCAAAAGAAGATGGCAATGCGAATGCATTGATTATATCGATACTCAAATATATATATCCATTAAGCTAGTCTTGTAAAATTTATATATATATTTATTTACACGCAACTAATATTCCTTTGACATAACGGTATCATAAATCAATATTTTTAACTTTCAAAACATATTAATTTGAACTTGAAATATAAAAACAATCCTAAAACAAAAGGAATAAATCTAAAAAGCATGTTCAATCTCAATTCCAAACACTCTTCACTCATGTACAAACAATTTAAGGTAAGGACAAACCATTATAGAATATTGGGATAAAATCATATCAACACACTCTAATAAGATCCAGAAATGAAAACTGAAGTTTGCTCAAAAGAATAGTAGAGTTGAGCTACTACGTTTTTGAAAAAGGAATGTTTAAATAAACCTTTCAATTAACACTAGTATCGTTGAATGCTAATGCGTTTCACTTATATCGCGGCCGACGCAACATGTTTTAACAGGAAATATTAACTAGTCACATTCTAGGTAAGGATATTATTATTATTTTTATTATTTTTGAGTCATAAGTTTTGTTTTTTTCTCTTTTTCAAGATGAGCACAGGGAGTGATTAATAGGATATTAATAATTATTTTTTAACATGGTTTTCTTTCCTTTTAGAGCACCATAATATCTATCTATTTATATATATATATTTGTTTTAAAATAGAGCATATGTCGGGGGGCGCCATTCGCAATTGATAAAAAAAAAAAAAAAATAGGTTGCCGTTCTGTGGTAACAGCACGTGTCGATAGCCTATTAGATAGATATATGTCTGCTACTAAAAAACACACGTGTCAATTGATAAAAAAAAGTAAGCATTGGAACCGGGTACGATGATATTTCTTTCACCACTTGCTAGTGTAGCTCTATTGGATGACTCGCTCTCATCTGTTGCCACCTGTCACAAACAATCTCTCCTCCGCTTCTCAACCCTCTATTTGATTCTCTTGACCCTAAACAATGGTCAATATGTACACCTCAGTTTAGCTCATAGCTTATTTAAGAAACATTTTATTTTTAACATCTCAAGGGCCAAAACACAACAACCACTTCAAACTTTCCACACAAAACATGACAGGCATCCTAAACATTTCTCCTAAACTGTAGCTGCTGCTGTTCCTCTTTCCATACTCCTCCTTACCTTAAACCTAGTAAGCTTCTTCTGTTTTTTTTATTTTTATTTTATTATTATTATTGTGATAAATAAGTAGCTAGGCTCTCTGTTTATTTACTCTTCTTTCATTAGCAAGCTGTTTATACGAAATTATTTTATTTTATTCTTACTTATTAATTAGCTAATGATATATTCTTTCATTGTCTCTTCTTTTCTGTTCGTGAGAAAAAAATCATGTTTTAATTACATTTCCTATAGTTTGTGGCTGCTTCAGTGCTACAGCTGTGTTGCTCGTTCACTTCCTCTCTTCTATTTTTGTGGAATGATCCCAAACTTTCATGTTTTTTTAAATATATATATATAAATATATCAGCAATTTGGTTTTTAGAGATCATTGATCTCTGTACGTATTAATTCAAAAGCAGTTTCGCTGAAATGTTTTGATAATTGACTGAGTTATGAACTCAGATCTCGGATCTATCCAGTGGAGCAGTGAAAAAACCCCAAAATAGGAAGATGGGGAGAGGGAAGATTGTGATACGCAGGATCGACAACTCGACGAGCAGGCAAGTGACTTTCTCCAAAAGAAGAAGTGGGTTGCTCAAGAAGGCTAAGGAGCTGTCAATACTTTGCGATGCGGAAGTTGGAGTGATTATCTTCTCCAGCACAGGCAAGCTCTACGATCATGCAAACACCAGGTCAGGCCTCTCTCTCCTCCTTCTATATATTTAATTTGTTGTATACGTACGTACAGTATGAATAAATAGTTAGCTCTGAATAAATTCGATCCCTCTTTCTTATATTTATTTATATTTTGCAACACAAAAAGTAGCTCCCGTGCTCTGGTGATTAGAATTAAGCTCCCAAAATTTGGCTCTAAGAAGTAAGATTAGCACGTTCTTATTACATAAAATTAAGTATCGACTTTGTGTTGCTAGAGCTTTCCAACCGCGAAGACCTTCGTCATGTGCATGCATGTTATATCTTACGACAGACACCATTCTCAGATGGTAATGGTTGGTCAATTCTCATCGGCGATTCTGAGGGTGATCACCAGTCCGGTAATAGTTGGTCAATGTTCAGTTTATTTAGGCATAGAAGCAGCTTGCGCAGATGGTAATGGCTGCTTAGTTGGAGTCCGTAAGCATCAGGAGCTGGCGTCTAGTTAATTTGCGAGCCTTACCTAGCTAGCTAGGAAGGGAAATCAATATTGGTTTGGTTTTAATATTTTAAACCCTAACCTTTAGACAATCTTTACTGGTTTGGTTTTAATGTTGCTCACCGATTACCAAAAATAAGATAAAATCTTCCTAGCATGAACAAGCATTGACTAGATAATGTAGCCATAGTGCATATCATGTGCGTTTTAACACTTACTTTTTACATTAAACGTATATATTGGCTTCGATTCTGAAAAGTTCATCTGTTTGAACAGATAAATCAATAGTTAGGAGCTGCACCTTTCTTAAAATCACTCTTGGATACCTTTTGGACGATCAAAATATCCAAAAAACGAACGCGGACATGATGAAGATATGGCCAAAATCCTTAAGAGAATCACACACACACACGCCCTTTTCACAGTAGCTCGTATAGAGCTCGAATTTGCCTTGTTCTTTCTAAATATTTACCCCTCTTGTTTTTTGTTTTTTTTGGAAAATTGTCCATATAGCATAAACTACATATAATAGTTTTCTTACGATTGTGTATCTATGAAATTATCGCTTTTACACGGACTATTTTGTAGTTGTCCCAGTAATTGATCTTTGATCTAATAGTTAAATATATCCTCACAAAATAGTGTTTTTCATCTTTGCTTTCCATACCTATAAATCCTAGTTTCACACTTGCTTTTGCAAGAGCACCACTAAATTACAAAATCTTTGGAATTATTTAAATGATTTTTGGAAGAGTGGAGTCCGCGAGCAGTGTATGTGATTGCGTAGAATCGAAAAGTGAGAAAGCTTCTCGACGTGATTGAAATGTTGCGTGCATGGCCTCAAGACTCCTAACAAAGCATGGCATTTGGCCTGTCAATCTCGATGATAATGAGGATTTCGGACCTTTTTGACTTACTAGTTTTGAGGTATAGAGTAAATTGTATCGGCCGAAGATATATAGGATGAAGTTTTTACCTCAGCTCGAGGAATCGTTAAGAAGGGACGTGTAATACTTTTCTTGACTTTCTAGATCATAAGTAATTTAAATAATCAGAATTTAGATTCTAAATAATCATCATATACGTGTGAACACTTCTAGATATATTATAAACAAATTATTTGAAGTAATAAAACTAATTAACCTAATTCTCTTAAGGGGATTTGTTTGGAACAAATTGTATAAATAATGATATAAAAAATATGATGAATATGATGGGATGATGGTGACAGCAAGGATAAAAGTAAAGAAAAATAGTGGTGTGGTGGTGGATATGAGTGACAATTACTTGTCCAGTTAATGGATTAAACAAATTCCAACTAAGGATGAGCATGGAGGCATTTTTCCTTTTAAATGCCTCTCCACTTACAGAGAACTTGAAACCAATTTATTTTTAAAAATACAAGAATTCAAAGGGAAATCCTAGCAAAAAGCAATTGCAAAAACCAGCTAACTTTAGCAACAATATCAACCTAGTAGTGATGAGGATCAATCATCAAAAACTATAAAATCCATCCACAACATCCAAAACCCAAGAACACCTGAACAAAATAACGCACCAAAAAACAAACAGAAAAGAAGAGGCAATAGAGCAAGCACAAAAGACCAAATTGATGATGTAGCAACGATGGATAGAAAGTCATGCACAAATGCTTAAGTCGGTGGGAAAACAAATAAAGAACAAACTAAACACAGAAAGCCCACACCCAAACAAAATCAACGCACCAAGAACTCTAATGACTAAGCAATGGGATATAGAGAAAGATGAAAGGACATATTTTTTCATGGCTAAACAAATGTCATGGCAATGAGTTACCTCGGTTTTCTGCAGTCTTCTTCCCTGTTCAGAGCTAATATGAAGCAAGGAATTGCACAACATCAATACTTCTGTCCAAGACAGTGCGTAGTTGATTTCATCACTGCACGGCACAAGAGGTGGCTTCATCCCTCTCATGGTTTCCTTCAACAGACGCATGTAAAAGAAAAAAATTATCGCAGAGAAATTTTTAACTCTGGTGCCGAATTCACTCTCAATAGATTTTTTGTCTCAACATCATTGCAAGGGGCTGCTTTGATTTTTCGTAGCTCAATTTTTTGTCTAGAGACATGAAAAGATACATCAATTAACTACTTAATTGATGCATCGATTAATTAGTGAGCCACAACTAATCCCAAGACAAAATCAGTAGCAAATGATTCAAAAGACAACAATAAAAGTGAGCATAACAACCCCTGCCAATTGATTAACATGAACAAAGCAAAGGATTTAAAAGACAATGTGAACACAACAATCTCTAAGGATTTAAAAGACAATGTGAACACAACAATCTCTAACTCTAAGGATTTAAAAGACAATGTGAACACAACAATCTCTAACTCTAAGGATTTAAAAGACAATGTGAACACAACAATCTCTATTAACTAATTAACATAAACAGTAATCATTGCAGTGTAAAACTTTCAAGCTTTTAACTATTTAACATATACATATTCAAGCCTCTCTGTAAATTAATTAACATGAACAATTAACATAGCAGTGTCGACTTTCCAAGCTTAAATTATTTTCACAACACAGCTTAGATTTTTCTTTAATTATTGTTATTGAGTTTAATTTTAAATTATTTATATTTAGTTATGTATTATATTTGAGATAAAATTCAATGTTTTATACGATCCATTTAAGATAGGAATGACGACTGTATATCCATCACATTATCCTTCGTAGTGACGGTTTGATGATGTTTTTTTTGCATGTTTTTTTATGATTTTAATGTGTCAGTATAAAGATAATATATTTTTAATTAAAACATGCTTTTAAAAATGACTTGCACTACATTACCAAACCCATGACTAAAAACATGTTTTTAAAAATTTCGTACGTTGATCTTTTCCCGTTTTGTTTTTTATCTATCAAAATATAGCAGCTGGTGTTAGTGTTATTGTTTTAATTTCTAGTTTTGAATATTACTTAGTGATGGTAATTACTAGTTATTTATTAATTAGTCTCCGGTGGTGCATAGTTGCCAAAGGTGGTGGTGGCTAATGAAGGTGTTGGCGGTGGTGGCACCGGCGGTTAATATTAGTCAGCAGAAATAGTAATAAAGGGCCACCGGTCAATGAATCTTAGCAGTTATGGTAATCGCAGTGGTCACCAAGTGAGACGGTGATAGCAGCAAGCACTGACCACTGGCCGTGGTGGAGAACACTTGACCATGGTAGCTTTGGAATTGCTAGAAGCACTGTTGGCTTGGATTGCTGGCGGCACTGTTGGTGTGGTTATTAGCTCACCACTGATAATCCATGGATGGCAATGAGTGGCAGGGGTGAAAATAGTGATAAGAGGTCGTGGTTTAGCTGTAGCAACCACCCAATCATGGCAGTGGCACGGTGGCCGTTAGGAAACGCTGGTGGTAGTGGCAGTCACCAGGTGTTAATTATTTGATAAGATCAGGTGCTATTGTTTAAATTGCTCTTCCTTCTAAATTGTAGTGAGCAGTTGAAAAGTTTAGATTATATTATAACAGAGGGATTATTTTTTATTTTCATTAATCTTCGGTTTTCTATTATATAAATGAAAAGACAAAAAGCAGTGTTAAACTTATTTCATTCGAATTAAAAAATATTATGGGAAAAGTTATATAATTAACTTGAAGAAGAAAGATATTTATATTAAATATATAGTTAATAAGAATTAAGTTTACAAATACGAAAGTATAAAAAAACAATTTTAATATTTTACACTAAAAGGTGCTTGTATATAAAAGAAAAGAAATTATATTGTTTACTTTTTTCCTTAAAAAAAAAAGAAAGAAGAAATATATGAGAAGACAAACCAAAAAACTAGAAATACATCAACCATTTGCATAAAAGAAATCAAAATGATAATCATCATAATCTAATCATAGTATATATTCATTCTTCTCTTTGCTTGTGACCGCGGCCAATGTCAGCAAGAATTCACTTAACTGTGATCAGAATCATGGAGACAGTATTTGAGAAAAAAGGCATTGATGGAGGCAAAAGATGTGCTTGAGTTTTGTTTGAGTTGAGTCCTGCTTTTGACTTGTAAATTACAACTGCTGACTGATATCATTAGCTCATGAAATTCCATCGCCATGAAGAACAAAGCCTGATTTTTTTGAACTCCCTGCCCCCTGATTCAGTATGAAGTCCATCATTGAACGCTACAGCAAACAGAAAGAGGAGCGCCAGCAGCTGCTAAATCCTGCTTCAGAAGTGAAGGTAACAAACATTTACGTTGCTTTCCAAGATAAAAGATTGAAAATATTTAGTGATTTAAATATCTCAGCTGTTGAATATTTCTAGGCTTGTATCTTCTTTTTACACACAAATAGCATAAACAATATTTTTCTCTTTCTACCAAATCCATCAACATAACCTATCATCTCTTAACTGTAATTCATATCATGCATGATGATCACCACCAGCGATAATGATTTTGTGATATGCCAAGCCATGTTCAATTTAACTTAACCCCGCAACCAAACACAATAGTAATGTCACCACACAGGGACACTTCCAATATTCAAAAACACAATCCCTGTGTTCTGTGTAGACTGTTGCACGAACATGGGGATTTACAAATCACTTCTTCATGCAGCTCTCATCAATTCTGTTCTACTGCAAATTTTATTGCTTGTCATATGATGTGGCTTCATTTTCTGCTCACTAGTTTTGGCAGAGGGAGGCAGCAAGCTTGAGGAAGGAACTGCTGTGCTTGCAAGAATGCCATCGGTAAGAGATAATAATCATTGATTATTCTCAATAGAGGATCTCAACAACACATCACCGTTGGCCCTAGAATAATGGTGTAGGCTATGTGGTTAAAAAAAAAATACGGCCATGTAACCTAGCTGGCAAAAATATTTCTAAATGTGTCATGTCATGGATCACGGTTGTAGCCGTATCAGCCACGAGAAAAACTAACAGATTTAAGTATCCATGTACAAGTTTTCTTTTTAACACTATATTCATGGGCAAGTATAAGACTCTGGCACCATACCTAACACTTGCCGTGAGATGTTGCAGGCAATTGATGGGAGAAGAACTGTCTGGTCTGAGCATCAAAGATCTTGAAAATCTAGAAAACCAGCTGGAGATTAGTATGAAAGGTGTTAGAATTAAAAAGGTAAAGCTTTACTGATCTCAAGATCACGTTTTGAACATGTATGCAGCATGACACTCGAAGCTAATGCAGCCTCTTTTTTGCACGCAGGAACAAATTTTGACTGATGAAATTAAAGAGCTGAGCCAAAAGGTTTTCTGTACTATTGACTTCAATATTTCCCAAATTGATTGTAGAGACATTCTCATGCTCACTGGCTTTGATTGGCTGGCTTCGTTGCAGGGTAATCTAATTTATCAAGAAAACCGAGAACTGCATAAGAAGGTTGACCTCATTGGTCAAGAAAATGCAGAATTGCGTAAGGTACTAGTCTTGGTAGCACATGTATCACTAGGAAATTTTATCCATCTCCCATTCAACTCTGAACTTCACTTTTTACCACGAAATATGGACCCTGCAAAGGATTTATACACACATTCTTCATAGAACATAGAATGCACTCCCTCCTACAATCAGCTAGCTCTTAAACAGCAAATCTAGAATTTAAGTCTAGTGTATGGGAACCATACCTATATAGCAGTGAGCTACAAGGGCAGTGGACCCTGAACTTGAGATTTTAGAAAGTGAACATTCATCAACATGCTAAAAGCCTAAATTAGAAGTTTCTTGTCCCAGGTTTATGCAGAACGGAATGTGGGTGAGGCCAGCAGAGCTTCCCGGCCACCCTACACGGTGGAAAATGGATATGACTTGCTTGCCCCAATCCGTCTCCAATTGAGCCAGCCCCAACCTCATAACAGTGAAGAACCAGCAAACTCAATGAAACTGGGGTAAGTTCTCGTCAAAATATGACAAGCTGAATACTGATCTTTATCAGAGCAAGAGCAATTGACTTGACAAAAATCTGATGACATTCTTTCCAAAATTTGCAAAAGGTTGCAACTTCAATAGTAAAAGCAGTTCATAACTGTGGATGGTTATCACTTATCAGTCAGCATCCACCACCATGATCCGAAGTTGAAATGTGCAAGCTTCTAGCGATGAGATCTCAAGCATCAGTTGAGAAATATGCTCAGTAGCAGGACCATCTGATGTGTATGATATGTTTTATACTAAAGTTAGAGGCTGGTGTACATGATTGCCAGACCAGCTATCCATATCCAATGTGCAATAATGGAAAGCTCAATATGAGCCAGGTGTTACTTGATGTCTAAATTTAGAGATTGGTGTATGATTGCCAGACCAGCTATCCATATCAAATATGCAATAATGGAAAGCTCAATATGAGCCAGGTGTTACCAGATGTCTAAAAAATTTAAATGTGCTCAATGCAATTAAACTGCTAGATGAAATGTGGTATCTATATATGCTTTTCATAGAGAGCGAGATTCATAAAAAATTAAGTGAGACTTGCGCGTTTTATGATCATTATTTGATTGGAAGCCCTGATCTCCGTGCTCTTTTCCGTAATAGTATACATTCTTCAATTCTTCAATTGGAAGTTCATGAAAGATGACAATGAATAAGAAGTTTACAGAATAAAAATAATAATAAATGTCCTGATCTTACAAGATACCAATTTCCAATGGGATAAAGTATAGTTAACCAAATCAGAAAGCTTGATTTATAATTAACAAAACATAATCCTAGTAGTAAAACACAATAAAACCTAGTGATAAAAGAAACAAAAACTAGGCAATAAGGGAAAAGGCGCATAACTAGAACATGATATTTTCAGATTGCAAATGGAGGGAAAAGCTGCATTTTTCTATCATTAAATGATAAAAGAAAAAAAAAATGATTTATATTCTCTATCATGGAATTATCAGCTAGACCTTGAATAAATACTTAATCGAACATCATGTCATAGTTTATGCAGTAATATTGTAAAAGAATGAAAAACTCAGTATCTTGAGAATATAAGTTATAGAGCTAAAAACATGTGAAGAATGCTTTGTGGAATTGACGTCCGTTCCTCATTTCCCTTTTCCAGGTCTAACATAGAACTCGGCAGACAAGCTCTAATCAGACAGAACTCCTCGGTAAAAGCAAAGGACAAAATTCAATATCTGAAGTTCAGTACCATTCAGGATCCTTTATAGCACAAGGAAGAGAAAATAAAAGCATTTTGCTTGTGTGTGCGTAAAGGAATTCAGTAAATAAAGGGCAGAGCATCCAGCATGTTGTTCAAAGATTTTTCAGCACTGTCATTGAGCTGCTACTATACAAAGCAATAAAAGTCCTTTGGGTTGCCTAAATAACAAATAGATAATGTTCATCTACGGCAGCTTCTAAGAGTATAATTTGCCATTCAGAACATAGATTAAAAATTACCTCTCAAAAATGGCCCATCAATATATTATGTGAAGCCAACAATAGATTCTCCACTTCAGAAGTGACATTCCAAATTAATAGGCATGTTCCATCAAACTTGAAAACAAGAGAAAACAAAAAGTGAGAATTGATAGCGACAGAAGCAAGTGATGAAAACCATAGCAGCACAACTACAAAGGACATTCAAATGTTCACATGCATGCAACGCATCACATACACATGCTGATTCATCTGTCAGAATGTCGATGCTTCAACAAACCTATGCTTTATTCACATTTGTCTATACGCATTAAACAAATGAAATGGGAAGGGATAGTGCGAGAGAGTTTTCATGGAACTGGTAGTGTTTTGACATCGATCTCCAGTTTAAAACTAAAAACACTGTTGAAAAATAAAACTTACACTTATCTGTGTTTCCAACATCAACCGACCTCTGCGATAAACAATATATTTGCAATTCCATTCATAATAAAAAGAAGAGCTGAAAGATTATAATGATTATTCTTTTAAAGAACATGTGTGTCCACAGTCTCTCTTTGAGCCTCTGTTCTGTTAAAGGTTTTATGATTTTCATCTAGTCTTAACTGGCAACTGTATAGACCCACTACCACACATAATGATGCAACTATGAAAAAAAGGGAGGATTTACTTCAAGGGAATTTTTTAATTTCTGCAACTCAAAGATTCCTAAGTGAGGCTCCTGGCAACACATGATGGAGAGGAATTTCTTTTAGTCTGTTAAGTTGGGTCAAAAGTGAGCTTGGGCATAAATTAACTTCTATTTAGGTAATCATTTCGTATGTTGAGTATTTCAACAAGCAGCAGAAAATCTAAACCTTTTATGGACTAAAGTAGTTTTAATCTATAGCAATTACCCGTTCACATAATCCATGAAGCTTTTCCAATATCTGAATCAGCACCTCTGCAACCCAAGCCCATAACTTTTACCGTTGCAGAAGCA
This sequence comes from Salix arbutifolia, assembly GCA_025169955.1. NCBI lineage: Eukaryota > Viridiplantae > Streptophyta > Magnoliopsida > Malpighiales > Salicaceae > Salix > Salix arbutifolia. The sequence continues at coordinate 1,426,971 of CM045917.1, read as the reverse complement.
GTTTCCCTTGAGTAAGATACCTTTATGCAGTTAAGACCTCTAGACTAGCATAAGCAAATGTTACCAGTACATGTGCCCACTACCAGACAACGAATTCATGAAAAACTTAAAGACTATGACTGTTTAGGAACTAATGTGGCATAAAGCCAGTGGCAGAAAGGTTCTTACAGTTAGCATGATCCGGATAAGATGTTAGTATGATCCGGATAAAACAATCTCCATATACAACAAGTATTCTATAGAAATCTAGCTATAAATAGTAGTGTTTTAATAGGTTACTTATCTTTTCATACTTAGCCCAAAATTGTAGCTAAGACATGTAAATTTCTTTTCTTCCTATTTAATAGACAAGATACTCAAGAGAGGGGTCATTCAGTTTTCTATTCATCCAATTTGTCATGGTATTAGAGCCTCACCACTGAAATTACATTACAAAATCTTGTCTGTTCCCCTTTTGGTTTCTTCTCGGTTTCTTGGTCAGTCCTAGATACATAGGGCTCTCGGTTTTTTGGCTTTTCAGTTTGGATTTCTTAGTTGTCTTTTGGGATTTACCTAAAATAATGATATCAAGCAATTATGACCTATTTGGTGTTTAGTTTACTGGAAAGAACTACTCAACTTGGGAATTTCAGTTCCAAATATTTGTTACGAGGAAAGAATTATAGGGTCATGTGGATGGGAGTGATCCGGCTCCCACAAATGTGTCAAAGTAGTCTCAATGGAAGATCGAGAATGCTCGGGTAATGTCTTGGATTTTTTGGTCAGTTGATCCTCTTATTGTGCTTAATCTAAGACCATATTAAACAACAAAGATTATGTGAGAATACTTGAAAAAGGTTTACTATCAGGATAACAATGCTAGAGTTTTCAATTAGAAAACGATATCTCTAATTATGCTCAAGGGAATCTCTCTATTCAGGATTATTACTCTGGTTTTCAGAATTTATGGGTAGAATATACTGATGTTATTTATGCCTAAATACCAGCAGAGTCTCTCTCTATTGTTCAGCAGGTTCATGAGCAAAGCAAACGGGACCAATTTTTAATGAAAATAAGATGAGTTTGAGATTACCCGCTCCAACCTAATGAACCGGGATTCCTCACCCTCCTTGGATGTCTGTTTTGGGGAACTACTACGGGAAGAACAATGTCTGGCTACACAAGCTTCAAGCAAGATAACTCAGGGGTTGTTGCCTTTGCAGCTCAGGGAAGAGGAAAGGGCCAGAGTATGGGCAATGTTCAGTGTTATAGCTGCAAAGAGTATGGACAGATTGCAGCCAATTGCAGAAAGAAATTCTGCAATTATTGCAATCAGCAAGGCCATATTATCAAGGAGTGTTCCAATCGTCCCCAAAACCACAATCAGCAAGGCCATATTATCAAGGAGTGTTCCACTCGTCCCCAAAACCACCGGGTAAATGCTTTCCCAACAGTATTGTCCAACAACACCTCCACATCAGCTGCAACCAGTCCTCTTACTCCAGAAATGGTGCAGCAGATGATTCTCACAACTTTCTCGACCTTGGGGCTTCAAGGTACTACTTCCGATCCTAAATTTTGGCTTGTTGATTCTGTTGCCTCAAACCATATGACCAATTCATCCAATGAGCTTAAAATGTGCGTAGGTACCTAGGTTCATCACAAATTCATGTTGCTAATAGTGTATATATACCTATTACTAAGGTTGGAGATATTGATCTTACTTTCAAAAGTGTATTTGTCTCACCTAAATTATCTACTAGCCTAATTTCAGTCAGTCAACTGGAGGATGATAACTGTAATGTGTATTTTTCTCATAATGGATGTCTTGTGTAGGATCAGGTGTCAGGGAGGATAATTGCGAAGGGGCCTACAGTTGGACGACTGTTTCCGCTGCATTTTTCCACTCCTAGTTGTCTATCTTTTGCTTGTACTACTGTTCAAAATCGATGTGATGTATGGCATAAATGTTTAGGCCATCCAAACTATTGTTTTATCTCGATTAGTGAATTCTGGTTTACTAGGAAATAAAATTAACTTCTCTTCCCATGATGCTTTGTTTAATTGTTCTACATGTAAATTAGGCATGAGTAAAACCCTTCCTTTTCCTACCCATAGCAGTCATGCTACAAAATGCTTTGATATTATCCATAGTAATGTTTGGGGTCCTGCACCAATTCTATCTCGTGCTCGTTACAAGTATTTTGTGATATTTATTGATGATTATAGTCGGTTCACTTGGGTATATTTTCTTCGTTCCAAATCTGAAGTCTATATGGTTTTCAAATCATATGTTGCCTATGTTGAGACTCAATTTTCTACTGGTATTAAGGTGTTATGATCTGATTCGGGGGGGATATATGTCACATGATTTTTCTTGCTTTTTTACAACAAAAAGGCATTCTCGCACATCGTTCATGTCCATATACACCACAACAGAATAGGGCTGTTGAGCACCACAACAGAATAGGGCTGTTGAGCGTAAGAATTATTATCTTTTGGATATCACTCGAACCTTACTACTTGAGTCATTTGTTCCATCTAAATTCTGGTTGAAGCTTTGTCTACTGCAGTTTATTTAATCGATCGCTTACCATCCCAAGTGTTGAATTTTGATTCCCCTTTCTATCGTCTAAATCATAAGACTTCTAGCTATCATGATTTGCATACTTTTGGTTCCGTTTGTTTTGTTCATTTACCTTCTTCTGAGCGACTCAAACTTTCTGCTCAATCTGCTAAATGTGTGTTTTTAGGGTATAGTATTTCTCACAGAGATTTTGTTTGTTAAGATCTAAGTTGTGATAAATTTTGTATCTCTAGAAATGTTGTTTATTTGAAAATCAATATTTCTTCCCTACTCCTGTTGAATCTTCCTCGGTTGCTCCTATTCTTCCTCATTTTAAGAACGTGTCACCTTTTGAGCAATTTAAACCAGGAATTGTGTATGAATGTTGTCAACCAACTTTGCCTTTTTTGATGACTGATCCACCACCTAATGTGGCTCCTGAGCCGCCGGTTTTTTGCCACTCTACGAGTATCTCCTATCCTCCTGATCGGCATGGTTTTTCTGCTACTTCATCTAATATACCTATTCCATCATGTTACTCACAAGATGTCCAGCATGAGTGGTGGTAGACAGCTATGCAGGAGGAACTTCAAGCTCTTCAGGATAATCATACACGGGATCTTCTTCCTTGTCCTCCCACGGTTAAGTCATTGGGTGTAAATGGATGTACTCGATTAAGCTTCGCTCCGATGGCACTCTCGATCGCTATAAAGCACGCTTGGTTGCTCTTGTCGCCAAGATGACTACAGTCCATACTATCATTGTCATTGTTGCTTCCTAGGATTGGCCACTTCATCAAATGGACGTCAAAAATGTTTTTTTCCATGGTAACCTTAAAGAAGATATTTATATGGCACCTCCACCAGGTTTGGTTTCCTCTTCTTCGTCGATTGCGTGTAAATTGAAGCGATCCTTATATGGCTTAAAGCAAGCTCCCCGTGCCTGATTTGATAAAAATTGCACTGCCTTGCTTCGCTTCTCTTTTGTGCAAAGCAATTATGATTCCTCTTTATTTCTTTGCACCACCTTTGCTGGTTGTGTTCTCCTCCTGGTTTATATTGATGATATTGTCATTACTGGCAATAATTCTTTATTAATCCGCACTATTGTTTTATCTCGATTAGTGAATTATGGTTTACTAGGAAATAAAATCAATTTCTCTTCCCATGATGCTTTGTTTAATTGTTTTACATATAAATTAGGCATGAGTAAGACTCTTCCTTTTCCTTCCCATGGCAGTCGTGCTACAAAATGCTTTGATATTATCCATAGTGATGTTTGGGGTCCTGCACCGATTCTATCTCATGCTCGTTACAAGTATTTTGTGATATTTATTGATGATTATAGTCGGTTCACTTGGGTATATTTTTTTCATTCCAAATCTGAAGTCTATGGTTTTCAAATCATATGTTGCCTATATTGAGACTCAATTTTCTACTGGTATTAAGGTGTTACGATCTGATTTGGGGGGGGAATATATGTCACATGATTTTCATGCTTTTTTACAGCAAAAAGGCATTCTCGCACATCGTTCATGTCCATATACACCACAACAAAATAAGGTTGATGAGCGTAAGAATTGTCATATTTTGGATCACTCGAACCTTGCTACTTGAGACATTTGTTCCATCTAAATTTTAGGTTGAAGCTTTGTCTACTGTAGTTTATTTAATCAATCGCTGTCCATCCCAAGTGTTGAATTTCAATTCCCTTTTCTATCGTCTAAATCATAAGACTTCTAGCTATCATGATTTGCATACTTTTGGTTCCGTTTGTTTTGTTCATTTACCTTCTTCTGAGCGGCACAAACTTTTTGCTCAATCTGTTAAATGTGTTTTTAGGGTATAGTATTTCTCACAAAAGTTTGTTTGTTAAGATCTAAGTTGTGATAAATTTAGTATCTCTAGAAATGTTGCTTCTTTGAAATTAATATTTCTTCCCTACTCTGGTTGAATCTTCCTCGGTTGCTCCTATTCTTCCTCGTTTTAAGAACATGTCACCTTTTGAGCAATTTAAACCAGGAATTGTGTATGAATGTCGTCAACCAACTTTGCCTTTTTTGATGACTGATCCACCACCTGATGTTGCTCCTGAGCCGCCGGTTCTTTGCCGCTCTACGAGGGTCTCCTATCCTCCTGATCAGCATGGTTTTTCTGCTACTTATCTAATATACCTATTCCATCATGTTACAAGATGTCCAGCATGAGTGTTGGCAGACAGTTATGCAGGAGGAACTTCAAGCTCTTCAGGATAATCATACATGCGATCTTCTTCCTTATCCTCCCATGGTTAAGTCTATTGGGTGTAAATGGATGTACTTGATTAAGCTCTCTACCACTATAAAGCATCCTTAGTTGTTTTTGGCGATAGACATGAATATGGTGTGGATTATGAGACCTTTGCTCTTGTCGCCAAGATGACTATAGTCCATACTATCATTGTCATTGTTGCTTCCCAGGGTTGGCCACTTCATCAAATGGACGTCAAAAATGTTTTTTTCCATGGTAACCTTAAAGAAGATATTTATACGGCAACTCCACTAGGTTTGGTTTCCTCATCTTAATCAATTGTGTGTAAATTGAAGCGATCCTTATATGGCTTAAAACAAGCTCCTCGCGCCCTGATTTGATAAAAATTGCACTACCTTGCTTCGCTTCTCTTTTGTGCAAAGCAATTATGATTCCTCTTTATTTCTTTGCACCACCTCTGCTAGTTATGTTCTCCTTCTAGTTTATGTTGATGATATTGTCATTACAGACACTAATTCTTTATTGATCGGTCAACTTCCGTAGCATCTTTGAGATTGCTTTCATATGAAGGATCTTGGTTCTCTTACTTATTTTTGGGTTTGTAGGTCCATTCTTCTTCTTTTTGCATCTATGTGAGCTAGAAGAAATATGCTTAGGACTTGATTATGTTAACTGGTCTTCAGGATTCTTCTCCCGTAGATATTTATTTGGAGGTAAATGTTAAGTTTCGATGTGATGAAGGTGATCTTCTGCCCAATCCGACGTTATATCGACAATTGATTGTCAACTTGAATTAGCTTACTTTTACTCGGCCTGATATATCTTTCGTTGTTCAACAAGTCAACCAATTTATGCAATTTCCTCGTCATCTACACTTGGTTGCGGTTCGTCGTATTATTCAATATCTCCTTGGTTCTTTCGACCAGGGTCTCTTCTACCCGGTTGGGTCTCTTCGCCTCATTGCATTTAGTAATGCTAATTAGGCTGGTTGTTCTGATACTCGTCATTTCGTCACCGATTGGTGTATGTTTCTTGGTGACTCTTTGATCTCTTGGAAGAGCAAGAAACAAGATCGCGTTTCCAAATCCTCGACTGAGTTTGAATATCGGGCCATGTCCGTTGCTTGCTCGGAGATAGTTTGGCTTCATGGTCTCCTTGCAGAAATTGGATTTCCTCAATCCTCTCCTGCTCTTCTCCATGCTGACAGCACGAGTGCTATCCAGATTGCCACCAATCCTATTTTTCATGAGTATACTAAACATATCGAAGTGGATTGTCATTCGATTCGAGAGGCTGTGGATTCTCATGTTATTTCTCTTCCACATATCTCCACTGATCTTCAGATTGCTGATGTGTTTACCAAGTCCATGACTCGTCAACGCCATCAGTTTATGGTTATCAAATTGATGCTTTTGGCTCACCCAGCATCAATTTGAGGGGGAATGTTAGCATGTTCCGGATAAGATGTTAGCATGATCCGGATAAAGTAGTCTCCATATACAACAAGTATTTTATAGAAATCCAGCTGTAAATAGTAGTGTTTTAATAGGTTACTTATCTTTTCATACTTAGCCCGAAATTGTAGCTAGGGCATGTAAATCTCTTTTCTTCCTATTTAATAGACAAGACACTCAAGAGAGGGGTCATTCAGTTTTCTATTCAGTCAATTTGTCACTTACCTCTATATGCTAAACTAAGTGTCTGTTTGGAAGTATAATTGAAGTTGCTTTTGAAATGATTTTTTTTTATAAATGTATCAAAATGATATTTTTTTAATTTTTAAAAATTATTTTTAACATCAGCACATGAAAATGACCTAGATACACCAAAAAAATTAATTTAAAATACGAAATAAAAATAAAAAATTCATTTTTTTTCAAAACACTTTTGAAACACAGTATTAAACAGTCTATCTAGGAGCGTGGTAAAGGTTGTTTTCGAAGTGTTTTCTTGCTTGGAATTGATTAAAATAATATATTTTTTATTTTGTAAACCTCATTTTTCACATATAACATCAAAACAATCTAAAAACAAAAAAAAATGATGCTAAAAAAATTCAAAGTTTTTCAACGGCATGGTCTAACTGCAATCCCAAACACCCTCTAAGTAAATAGATCAAGCAACTCATCAAACCATGTATTTTAATATTAATTTATAAAGAAATACGTTCTTTTTGACATACATGAGTTGAAATTTTAATTTATTTACTATACTTTTCTAACATTTATGTAGAGGTCTGCACGTACCAAAATCAATCACCACGTCTCCTGAATAAATCATATCTTATTAACCAATAATGGGAAGCTGGTAGCACTAGTTTCTAGAAACATAAACGAACATGATCATAAGCAAGAGAATAAAAATAAAACTGACGTGGTTTTATTATGATAGAAATTATGAAATAGAGGCACAAATCTCTAGCTTTGAAGTGATAAAACATTTACTAAATGGGTGGTTCGATAAACTTAGAAACAAATTTGTCCTAAAGCATTGAAAGAAAAAGCAATCGTTAGTTAGAGAAGAAAAATTAAAGAAAAGAAAGAAAGCTCTACCTTTACTACAGCATGAAGGGGGTAATGACAGAGTAAGCCTACTGCAAATTGAATTATAGATATAAAATCAGAAGCAAGAAATCAAATTTCATTGTGTTGAGATGGAGCAAGTGGTGGCACAAATGAATTGTCCCAATAAGACTTTTCTCTCTCAATTGAGATATCACCCATTAAAATGAATCCTGAAATCTCCTTTCTGCAGTTTCTGGATGCTAGAAGATCCATTAAAAAGATTGAGAAAGTAACACAAACTTGGACATGGCACCACCCAAAATCATCTATAGCTACAACTTCAAACACCATCTACAGTTGCTCATCAACCTATGTGCTCTCAATCACCATGCTGATGACCAAACCTAATTAAAGAAAAACAACTAGGCCATGTCAAGCAAAGAAAAAAAAGTCATCCATTATAACCTGGATAACCACAAACCATATCGAACCGCTAGATAGACTAGAAATCTGATTCATGTAATCAACGAACACACCAGTATTAGGTCAGGCAACAAAATTCCATCACACACGCAAAATAAAAGAAGAGGAAGAAGAAAAAGTTACAGAAACAAATATTACTGAAATATGTGTATGTGCGTAGGAATGCTCATTTACCGACAGGAATCAAAGCCGCTGCAAAGATTTGAAAGTACAAAAAAAAAACTGCCAAAACTGGAAAATGAAGAAGATGGAGAACAAAGGGAGAGAGATCTGATCATTATTCATTGGAAGTGAAATGGAAGAGTGGCGTCTGTTCATGTTGTTGTAGATGGATAAAAAGCTGCAGCTTGTAGACGTGGATGGGAGAGAGAAGAAAATATCTCATCCAACTTTCTTGTGTCGAGAGGTTTTTTAATCTTTTAATTAGGAAAGGATAGGGCCGTGAAGAGAACATTTGGGATTGAGAACGCACCTGGCCGGGTTTCTGCCTTTTAACGGGCCCATGTGTCTGAGATGATTGGGCCCACCTATTTGACAGTCCGGCGTTGAGCTCATATATTCTTATTGTTCATGGCATATTAAATTATCCCATTATATGTATTTGATGTTATCTTTAACCAGTGTTTTGTTAAGAGATTTGTGGACCCTGTAATAGTAAGAGGGATTAAGTAATAAATATAGAAACAATATGTTTGTTTGTATTTTGATGTAATAAATATTTTGATACTCGTAAGTATTTATCTTCAAAGAATACAAGTTTTAAACTCTTGTCTAAATTGTTTGAAATGATTTCATATATTTCAAACCCATTAATTCTCTTTTTCTTAAAAAGATAATATATTTACATTGTAAATTAATGATAATTAAATGTCCTGAACATAGTTATTTAAAGAGGTATAAATAACTTTGTCATTATCATTTATGATAGGCATATATCTCTCACATTATATTTCATGATGGTCTATTCAGATAAAAGATATTAGGATTTTTTCTTGTCATTTGAGGATATTTGAATTAAAATTAAATCCTTGATAGTTGGCATCTTTTTTGTCTTTTGTTTCTTTATTTTTTAAATGACTTATAATTCTAATAAGGGTCATAAAATTATAAACTTTGAGGAAAATTTTAGATTTAAATCTAGAATTGAACTCACTCATCAAAACTCTAGTGCCAATAGGATAAAACTTAAGTTATAGAACAACTCAACCCAACCTAACCTTACTCCATTGAAAAGGAGAGGTGAGACCATCCCAAACAGAGTTCCAAACCTTAAAAGATGAGTTAGGCTACCTTAAGCTCCTGTATATGAGGAGTCAAGCGTAATATCACTTTCAAGTCTCATCTATTAATTCTAAGCAGCTTGGACACTTCATAGTGCGAGTGTATGATATGGATGAACGAATCAATTAGGTTCAATTAGTTTGCTAACAAATCGGTAGGGGTGAACTTATCATCATCGCATTTTTGTATGTCGAAATACATCAAAATGATATTTTTTTATTTTTTAAAAAATTATTTTTGACATCAGCACATTAAAATGATCTAAAAACACCAAATTATATTCATTTAAAATGTAATATTTTTTTTTCAAATTTCGGCAAAACGGCGATTGAAACGCACAGGCACTTTATCCACGACCCGAAACCGTACATTTGAGTCGGGTTTTAAAACCCTATAAATAGTCCGCCTAACGGCAACGTTCCTAACTAGCCACGGACCAAGGGCGTCCTAGCCATAAAGCTGATAATTTAACAGCAACAACTAACATTCTTGTTGCAGCTATCCGGTTCTCCTTCTTCCAATATTTGAAATAAAATTATGGCTCTCTTACTCCGGAAAACATGGAGATTTATCTTCTCCTCTTCACGCTTCCCCTCTATTTCACCATCAGCAGCTCGAGAATTCCGTTCAGATGCGGCTTTAGAAGCCATATCAAAAGCAAATGAAGAAAAAACCCCAAACATTGTGCTCTATAACTACCCTTCTTTCTCCGGTGCTTTCTCCGCTTTATTTGCTCACCTTTTTCACTCTCGTCTCAATCTCCCTTGCCTCATCTTGCCTTTCTCATCCGTCGAACCCTTCAGGATTGTAGATTTCAGTATTGAAGGGCTTGAGAGATGTTACCTTCTTGATTTTATCGGTCCACGTGGATTTGCGTCAACTCTTTCCCGCCAATCAAATTGCGAGTAAGCTAAAATGGCACATTGAGTTTTTTCTCTTTTTATTGAGAATGCGAACTGGTTTGTTTTAGGTCTTTTAATTTTTTTTTCCTTGCAGGGTAATTTGTTTTGATCATCGAAAATCGGTGCTTTCAAGGGTTCAATCGATAGAGGATTGTGGAGAGGAAGTTAGGTTTACTGTTGACGTTGAGAAGAGTAGCTCCACTTCTGTCTATGAGTACTTCTCGAAGAAGATTCTAGATAACAACGTAAGTATTAGCAGTAGGTGGTATTGGTGATTTCAGTTATTACCAATTTAATTTAATTTAATTTTTTTGGGTATTTTAATTGTTGAGACTGGGAGTTTGTTTTTCTTTTATTAAAATAAGGGGGGAGTTGAGGGTTTATTGAAACCGGAAGATCAAGATCGTGTTTTAATGACTCTCAAGTACATTGAAGATATGGACCTTCGACGGTGGAGTTTACCGGATATTAGAGCTTTTAAAGTTGGAATTGGTGAATGGCGCTCCAAGTTTAATTATGTCACCAACCCGTATATGTTTGAAGAGGTTTGTGCTTTGGATTTTGGTATCTTGCCGTGGATTCTGTTTTGGTGTTTCGAATTCGTGTTGTAATTGTTGAAATAATATATTTTAATGCCATTGGTTTAAAGCTTGAAGATCCTTAGAAGATGTTCTGAATTAGTAAAATGGCCTTTTCTTGTCTTTGTTTTTACCTGACATCCATTTTCCCTCTAAATGATGGTAACTGCTGGATTTTATTTAACTTGCATTTGTAGTAGCTGCTGGAGATAAGTCCTGTTGATATAATTGAGAAAGGAAATTCAAACATTTCATCGCGTTGGACTGATGCTAGTAAGTTGATGGATAAGGTTTTTAAAGTTCGATTGGGTCGAGGATTTTATGGAGAATGCCTGGTAATCAGAATCCACCATTTCTTAGATAAATCTTTTTGTGTTGTAGTTTTTCTACTTTATCTTATAGGAACTGGGCTTTAACAGATGATTTGACTGACATGGAATATAAAGGCTATAGTTTCTTATCCCATTAGTTTTTTTGGCCTTATCCTGCTTCTGTTCTGTTATTATAGGGAGTTAGAGCAGATGGCAATTCTCATTTAAGTGATGAAATCGGCAAGGCACTTAGTGTAAAAAGTGCTGCAGCTGGTCTAAGGTAAATTCTTTATTAGTTTGTATGTGGACATTCTCTTCTACTCTGGCATTGTCATCTAAATATAGAGAGTAGTATTTCTAATTTTCTACTATGGTAGTTACAATATTAAACATGAACCTGACTTGACATCGGGAGTATTTTTTGCTTATGTAGCTGATTGGGGCCCTCTTGTCTTTTCCTGGGCAGGGGGTGGGCTTTTGGGGGGTGGGGTGTGCAGTGCAAGAGGTCTCTTCTGCCCAATATTGTGACCGTCATAGTTGCCTTCTCTTTGGCATACTGTAGCTTCAAAGTTAATGAATTTCATATTCCAGGGCCCTGATTTCAGTTGTTTTTGTTGGTATCTCATGTTGTCATGGACTCAACTGTTTAAAGTAATTTCCTTCAGAATTCCTTTAAGTTTCTAATTATAATACAACTGTGCATCATCTCATGCTGTATGTATTAATGATTTCAGGCCCATAGGAGCTGTTGTGTACATGCTACGAAATAATCTTAAGATGTGCCTGAGGAGCATTGATAGTGCTACCGATACCTCTGAAGTTGCAAAGGTTGTGCATTTTGACTTGTGAATATCTTCTTACTTCCTGCATTGACTGTTTTGGGAGAACATTCAAAACAATTTTTCTTTGGCTTTCTGAACATGAAGGCATATGGAGGAGGTGGCTCACCAAGTTCCAGTTCCTTTATAATAAGGATGGATGAGTATAATCAGTGGCTTTCAGTTAATGCATCATGATCGCATTCACTTGGTAAGATTTATAATTAGGACTTTCTGATCATGATGTCAATTGAAGTTTGCTAAAGCACAAAAAATATCATGCCTGCAACGTTTCCATGTACCTTTTCAGTTTCTTTGTCTATTTTATGTCATTCACAATACACCATATACATGTTATTTCAATGTTAAAAATACCATATGCATGCTATTTCATAACAGCAAAGGGTATCCATACATAAAACATGCATGTTATTTCAATGAAATAGCTTATTCACTCATGGTTCAGCATTTTTCTGTGTTCTATCGTTATGAATGGCTTGATTTCTTATGCGTGGCTATGATTTAGTCGAATCAAGCTAAATAGTCCTTGATTATAGGGTAACGTGATGTTGAAAAAAATATGGAGTGTCCTATTATCACATACCAGGTTCAAGGGAATGAGTATACTTTAGTATCAGCGCTGTGTATGGCTTTCACTACGATAGGAAACATCAGCCAAGTATAATGCACCAACATTAACAATATTTTGTCGTCATTCCTTCCACCAGTCTAGTATAGTGTGCCAAAAAAGCATCCTGGACAAAATCCAAGTGACTCAATGTGAAGTAAGATGGTTTTGTCTGAAGGTATTCAGAAATGATTCATTTCCTTGGGCTAGGATTTTATTTCGATAAATACATGAGACCTTGCCACTATGGCTTGGTGGGTGTTGTTGAATACCTGCTAAATCTACCCCGTGTAACTTTTTAAACAGAAACTTGTACCAGAAGAGCAACGAAGTAAGTTTGCTGGAAAACCATCAACTCTTGTGCCCTTGGCTGCTGGACAAGATGCCAGCTCACCATCTGCACCCCGCCAGGTCAAACATCTATTTTCTATGCAGACTTAGAAGTAAAAAAGCACTGCCATGATAGCCACCCCATCATCCAGTGATTCCATGCTGAAAAAACATAATCGTATCTCTGCCACCACTGCTTCTGTAACGGAAGATGAAGAAATTGAAAATTGTTCCAACCATGATTCAGGCATTGTAGTTTAATGGTGTACCATCATTGCAGCTGACCCAAGGAAAGAAACGGCCTGAGCCATGCCTCACATATCCGTATGTTTTGAAGCATGCATTGGATTGACTCTTCTGCAAAACTACAGGAACTAATATATAATTTACTCAACGATCGATTGTATGGAACCACTCGCATGAGTAGCATCAACCGGCTACTTTTCCAATAAGCCATTCCCTTTTACACCATGGAACCACTCTGCAAAATGTTAGAATTTTTAAATTATTTTTTTATTTCATTATACAACATTAAGTTGATTAGGAATTGAGCTTTCTTATTGAGCATGAGTCTAAGATTTCACAAATTGTGTAGGCATTGCTCACGAGTTAACATGTGAGCTACACGCATGAACTGTTTTTTAAATAATATTTGTTATTATTATCATCAAACCTCTCTATTTTTTTTTCATAATAAAGGAAAAACATAATAAAAATATCTTAAGTAAATTTTGATTTCATGAGTTATTAAGCTATTTTATTATTTAAAAAAAATAAAAAGACTACAAAAGTTTTTATATACAAGGTTATTTTTTTTGCTTTTAAAATAATAAACAGATAAAGTTAACCTGTTCAAAATATTATCCCCCCACCCAATTCGTTGGATTTTACCTTGAATGACAAACATTATCACAAGACAGTTCCGAGCATAGTGGTCAATTTTGTTCTATTTTGGCTAAAATATTTTGTACCAGTTAATTATTTTTTTTAAAATGGTGTTGTTTTTATCTTGGTTAAAATTTCAGCTCGTTCTGAATTTTTCAGTCAAATACCGATCGAAACGTATCGGTTTCGTTCTGCTCGTTTCGTTTCGGTTAAATAATGTTTTTTTAAATAATAAATAATTTTATAATATCAATCATATCTTTTAATCCGACCGTTAGATTAAGATAAAATTTTACAAGAATTTTGTTGATATATTTATATATTATGTTAAAAATTTAGAGCAATCAGATAATTTAATGACCTTGCGAGATTGATGATGACATTTTCATAATAATAATTTTGTTCATAAAAATTATTTTATTGTGTCTTTTTTTTATTAAATTATACAATTCTAAATAATTTTATTTTTGGATTTGAACTAATTTTTTTTAAAATAATATATTTAATTATATATATATATATATATATATATATAAATAATACAATTCCAAAATAGTGCACCAAAATATTTGAAAATCAAAATATTTCATTCTAATTAAAAAACAAATAACAATGAAACGGTGTATTGAAAACTTTGATTACGAGTATCGGCTCACGGTCTCTCAGGGCAAGTCCAACGGGACTAGCCATCAGAGGAGGCAAAGCCATATTTTAAAAAAAATGACTCTTTTTGTTAAATTTGTCACTCCAACGGGGAGAGCCAAATGAAGAGGCAAAATGCCTTCTCTATTTTCGGGAGGCATTCCCACAGGTTTCAACCAGGGAGGCAAAAGAGAAAATCCGACCGTTGTAATAAAAATAACCGTTGGAATACAAGAAATTATACCATTGCAGAAACATAAAACATAGCAGCAACAATCAACAATGAAAACCTCTCATTTAATTCCAACAAAACCCAGATGAACCAAGAAAACAAGCAATCTTATAGTAATAAGAGGAAATCGAAAACCCTAAAATTGCTTTTCTCTCGGTACTGGTGTGTTTTAGGGTTCGAAAAGAAGAAAAGGGAGAGACCTCGATTGATCGATCAACTGTAAAAAGAAAAAAGAAAAAGGAGAGAAAATGAGGGAGGGAGGGAGGAAAATGATGGCTCAAGAGAGATTAAACGAGTGTGGGTGGGTGGGGAGCGGCTAGAGGGAAGTGGACGGGTGGGCAGCGGCAACGGCGGCACAAGCAGAAGGGAGAAGAGAAGGATGATAGGGTTTTTTTTAATAAGTTTGAGATGGGGAGGGAGGCGGCGACCAGAAGAGAAGAAGAAGAAGGTAGGGTTTTTAGATTTAAATGCAAATAAAGGTGACAAACGGGGTGGGGGTGGGGGTGGGTTTTTATAGTAAGTATTATTATATTATAATAATAATTATTAATTATAATAATAATTAATTAGATAATAATAATAATTATTAATTATAATAATAATAGTTATCATAAAAAATAGGGGTATTAATTTGTAATTAATTTGATTGAATTATTTGTAATGGAATGTATTTTAATTAATTATGTTTGAACTTATTGATTATTTGTTGATGTGTTCATTTTATTTTTTTTAGTTTTTCTAATACTGAAAGACAATAAGTAACATTAATTAATTTCAAATACAACAACCATAAAAAAAAACATAGAATTACTTAAAAAACATACAATAACTAGTTTAAATTTCAAATATTGTGGGTTTTTTAATTATATTTAAATTCATTTTTTTAATTTATATATAATTAAAAAAATAATTTTATTATTTGAGAGTTTTTCAAAAGCAATTATTTAATTATATAATATACTCATATTATTTGTATAATTAATTGTATAATTAAACTACATACAAAATAATTGCATTATATTTAAAATAATATAAAAAAATAGCTCTCCAAAATGGCTCTTACCATTGGAGTACACATTAATACAAAAACCATATAAACACTATTTAAGGAACCATTTACAGATTTGAATTTTAAAAATAGTTTTTACCATTGGACTTGCTCTTATCATAACATAAAATTCCTTGTAGTGAAGGCAAGAGCCAAAATCCAAGAAACTCTGGCCATTCAAATTGTTACCCAGACGTGGCAAATCTGTTCTACCTTTTCAAAGTCACGCATGATCCTCCTTTTTAGGACGAAATACGAACCAGCAATTTGCTATCATCCCATTCCTATTTTTTAAGTCAACCGGTGAAGGTAAACACGAAACTGCAACTTACTACAATTTATTCGACCGAGAAAAATGGATATTTTTTTTGGTTTTTTTGACCAACAACGTGAGAATATTTTAATGTGGTTAACATGACAGTTGAGGCTGTGTCTCATTGTTTTGCAGTAAAATTATTTAAAATATCCATAAGGAAGTTTCCTCGATGCTGCAGAAACTGCAACAACACGTATAGTCTGTGCCTTCCATCTCTCATAATCTCTGGACTTTTTCTCTCCTTTCAAATTATTCTTGAAAAGGCAACCCATTTTTTTCTTACATCCTGTTTGAACAATTCAATACGGTTTGTCTAGTTGTTTATTTTTGAACCAATGACCCAAAGTGGGCTTCTGGGCTTATCTGCTCTTTCTGCTGATCTCTGGTGGCTTTTGAGGATTCTTGATCTGGGTTTTTCTTACTGAGGCCATTCCTCTGCAAAATTCCAATCTTTTCAATGAGGTAAAATAATTCCTTATTCTGTGTTTAATTAAGGATTATATGTGATCATTTTGATTTTTTGGGATTGAGTGTAAGCTCAAAGATTGGGGATTTGTATTCCTTGTTTCAGGTTTTGATGAGCTGAATTTGGAACGTTAGAGGCTTATAGGTGTGGATTACTTGTTTGTTGCATATTTCGCGAAGAATTCTGTTAGGTTCCTTTCTTGCATCTCTAGTGCTGGCGCTGGCTTCTATTGAGGCAGTCTTAAGTGATTTTTATTTGATTCAGTGTCACCTTCTTCAGGTCTGATATGGGAGCATTTAAGGAGTTTTTATGTCTAATCTTGTGATTTGATCATTGAAGAAGGATTTTGATGTTGAACTCATATTGATATGTTAGCAAAGTTGACTTAGCAAATTTCTGGATTGGATTGGCTTGAGTTATTTGCTTGCTACATTTTGGATTTGATATTCATAGATAGCTAAAGCGTTATGCATCCAGATAGGGAAGAGACTGTTGGGAACGGGGAGGCAGAGGAGATGGACGAAGGCCTCAAGGAGGATACATCTCTCGGGGATATCCCTCTCTACCGCCCCCGTTTTTCAGGTATGGTGAGACAGAAAGCCTATATATTTGATGGTAAGGGAAAGTATTACAACAAAGATTGGGATTTTGCGGAACCCAAAGAAAATGAGTTCTGTTGGTACCATGTAGAGCTTCCAAAAATTAATCAGAAGCTACCGCTCTTTGCAGAATGCCTCATTGACATTCTTTGCCCTCCTTTGAAACTCCAAGATATTCTTTCACTAGTTAGCAATGGACCCTTATGTAGTCATGTTGATGGAGCACTTGTTTTCAGAGTTAATTCTTCTGGTCCTCCAACTAGCAATTATACATTTAGATTAGCTGCTAGAGTTACCGAGAATTCGGTGATTACTGTGTCACTAGGAAGGGTTCCAAGATTGGGTTTCTCACCAACGAGTGAATCACTTCTCTCTCAGATCCCAAGTGTGGAGACTTGTTCAATTGGTGGGACTCCCTCACATCATGGAGGGGATGGAAATGAAGGAAGCGGGATTGTGATTAGAGAGCATGTTCTTGAGTTTTTATTAACAATGAACCACTCAGAGGAGGCTGATAATCCTGTGCCGGAATCCGTCTCAAATCTTGTTGTTCACATCATCGACACCCATCTTGACCACCTTCAAGATGTTACCACCAAATTCGAGATGGAACTAGACTCTGTGGAGCTTGAATTAGACAAAGGTAAAATTCCTTTATAATGACAACCGACGGTCCTTATTGCAAAATCAAGTTTGCCTTGTTTTTTTGTGTTGTTCTACACTTGCCATTTAGATTTCTTTTGGGTGAAACATTGTTAGTATTGCTTCTTCTTTTTCTAGTCATGAAGATAGTTAAAAGTGTTGAGTTCATTCTGGTCATATGTGCTTCATATTTCTAGTGACCCTAGTGGTAACTGTTAGAGAATAATATAAATCATATTCTAGGACCTCACCTTTAAGCTTTTAGGTAAGATGGTTCCTTAACATGGTATCAAAGTCTTATCACCCAGGTCACGAGTTCGAATCTCATCGCCCCTATTCTATTTGATAAAAATCAAGCACAGAGTGATGTGAGTCTGTGCAAGTTTCAAACCCATAGGACTTTCACTTGAAGGGGCGTGTTAGAAAATAATATAAATCATATTCTAGGACCTCATCTAATAGCTTAAGCTTTCAAATGAGATGGTTCCTTAACAGTAACAACTATAATTTATCTGGAAGGGTTATTTGTAGATACACTTTGTGCCTCATGTTTATTTAGTACTGGTGTAACCTTTTTTGGACATGCTACTTCTGTTATAATTTTGGAAAATTGCAGCCTCTTAGATTCAGCCCTTCTGACAACATGTAGCCAACAAATGACAAATAGAGATACCAAAACTTGTCGAAAAAGCACTGTTGAAATGAAATTTCATAGGATTAATCCTGCGTTTGCAACTGTATGGTTTTCCACTGTCACTGTCACTGTCAAAATTAAATTTGATTGGATATATCACCCATTAAATAGTGAATCTTTACCAACTGCAGCTTGCAACTTGGAATGAATGATGTGATGTGTTATTCCAGTGTCATGGTGAACTGATAGTGATATATGATATGATTCGCTTACAAGAACATTTTTTGCCCGAGGTAGAAGGTCATCAAAGCATTGCCAAATTCATTCGTGAAAGGGGAAGCTTGTCGCTAAATGTGCAAAATACTATGTGGCAAAGTTCCCCGATAATATGAGAAACATTCTGCTGTTGATAAAAAAGAAAATCGATTGCTCTCCACATTGATCGATCTAAATAAGAGGCTAGCTATAATAAATTTGGTTATCATGTCCCAAATGATTGTTCCAGGATAGCTATCCTTTTTCATGTGGCATGTCATTTCACAAACCTATTTTTTCTGTAACATGTAGTCCTTTCAAATACATGATGTAATCTCATTGTTACCTTAAAATAGTTTTTCTTATAAAAAGTTATGCTTGATGCCTAAGATGTTATTCTTGCTAAATTAAATCTATACAAACTCCTTGAAGAGAAAAAAAGTCTACACGAAAGTCTGGATTTCTCAAAAATATATGATAAATCATCATGTCTGTGGACCATCAAAGCACCCATGCCTCTATCTTTAGTAAAGAAAGCTTTTTCTATTTGTCCTGAAACTCAAATTTGGTGTCCTTTCTGTTTGGTACATGATTTCTTTAAACCTTTGAATGGAAACTGAGCGTTGTTTTAATGGTATACTGCAGGAGGTTTTGCACTGAAGAAACAGATGCTTGATGATAGAAGATTTCCTAAAATGCATCTCAATCTTCAACGTATATTGCAGGTAGTTTGTCCACCTTTTTTTTATTTCTTGTTAGGATATTGCTGCATAAGTAGGTTTCTGAGTAACAATCTCACAAAATCAGTCTGGATAATAAGGTGCAAAGACCACTAACTCTAACAGCAGAATGCATGAAGCTTGGAGTCCTTATTTAGTATCATTGAATTCGTTTAGGGATCCAAATCATGAAACTTTATATCACTGCAAGTTGGCCAGTGACCATAATGGTTTTCAAGTGCTTTAATTTTTCACCAATGGCACCATCCCTGTATGCTGTACAGGAATGCATCCTAGAAATTGATATTTTGGATCATTTCTAGGGTACTTGGAAAATATATAACCAAAATGCATTAAACCTTGTATTTTATCTGAACTTAGGTGATTGCTCATGGGGAGCAAGTATTTCCACGAGTGAAAGAAAAATGTTCTTCAAAAAAATGGTTTTCCAGTGAAGACATAAACTCCCTAGAAGAGTTAATTGGAAGGCTAAGGAGGCTAAAAGAGAATGTGGGGTTTATATCAAATCGTGTCACTGCAATTCAGGCAGGTCTGGATAGCTGGCAGGCTGAGCAAATAAACAAGAAATTGTACTACCTCTCATTCCTTTCAATAATATTCCTCCCATTGTCAATCATTACTGGAGGTAAACGTTTCTCTCCTGCTATCTCTTTTTTTGGTCATAGTCACACCTTGGATAACTGTTAGAAGCATCATCTGATACGCAAACATTTTTGGAAACCCATGACAGTCTTTGGTATGAATGTGGGAGGAGTTCCATGGACAGAGCAAAAGAACCCGGAGGTGAAAGCTGGTTTCCGCAATGTGATGATTGTCTGTGTGGGAGTGCTAGTTCTCGTGCTTCTCTGCTTCCTTTTCCCAGCTCTTTACAGCCGAATAGCTGCCTGGAGACGAGCGATTGCTTTGAAAAGAAGCTGGTCTCTCAACAGGAAATCTTATCTCAAGAGAACACTTCCAGTTAAAGGAAGAGACAGTTATATTCGCCTTTGAGAGAGGAAGCCAAAGGAAGAGGGTGAGGATCGAATTTCAGTACGCGGGCTTTTCATTCTCAATTTGTTTCCAGTTGCAGAATTTATCTTCACTCCTGAAGATACATGTCCTAAAGGGAAATTCTTGAGCGTGGGCCGTGGATCTGTTTGTTTCCTTGATTCTTTAATCACTCTGCCTTTCTTTACCATGATCAGGAGCTTGGATGAAAGTGAGGGCTGTTAAGTTTAGCTATTTCCTCTATTAACTGAGATGCCCTCATTCAATGATAGTTGGAAATGCACTCTGCAGATTAACAATTGTCAATGATATCCTTGACCCTGCCCCAGAGATGGAAATTCTGGTAGAAGCACACGGTTTTTCCTCTTCTTTTCAAACTGGATTATAGGCAAGAGTTCTCCTTTCCTGTTTCTTATACGATCATGTTGTTAATGGCGGCATCTTTTGCAATCTTTGTAACACACTGCACAGGTATAACATTCATCGTTCTGAATATGTTTATTTTCAGAGTTTAAATTATGATTTGATGATATAAACAAGAGTTGTGAAAGCTGCTTCTATGGCTCCGACAGCTTTCTAATCTTTCTATGATTTGTATTATGTTGAATTTTATAGTTGAAAATGTAAAAAAGGGGAATCGAAAGAAAGCAGCAGCAGATCATAAAATGTTCAAACACGGAAAAGGCTGGCTTTAGCCGATGGTCAAAGATTGTACTTTTCATTCCATGGATCGTATTGTTTGAAAAGTAATCGGTCACAGGGTTGCTTTTGAATTATTATTAATTTTAATTCATCATAATTTATATTTATAAGAGCTCAACAAATTTAACCGGAAAAGTGTGGAAATTTATACAAAAAATGACTTTTATCCTTTTCTTTGAAAACAATCCCAAGGCTTTTCGTGTTGGAGGCATTACCATCTTTAATTATTATTATTATTCCGTAAGATATGGAGAGAAAAAAAGAAGATAAGAGGATGATATATATATATATTAAAATAACAAGAGAGACCAAAGTAAAACAATCAAGAGAGTAAAGGGACGAAACGAAGCATTGCAAGTATACGGGTATGTACATCTAGAACCTTCTGTTTCTCGCTAGAAAAATCCCTTGCCCTCATTAAAATCAAAAAGCCTAGCATCACAAAACCCTAAACCCTTATTTACAAACATCTACTATAGTCTCTACGTCCTTCCCCATCTTCCAACCCAAAATAAACCGGTAGATTACTTCACTTATGGCCACCTCCGCTCTCCTCCGCTCTCTACGACGCCGTGACGTCGCCTCCGCTCCTCTTTCAGCCTACAGATGCGTACGTCTCATAACATTTTTGCTCCTTTTCTTCTTCAGTTTTCCCGATTTGGTAATTTTTAAAAGATCAAACCGAGACTCGACCTGATTCTTGAAGGATAAATAAAACTTGTAATGTTAGTTTAGAAAGATGGCCCGTCAAGGACTTATCTTTGATGGGTTCTCTCATATGATTTCCTCACACAATCATGTATCGCTGTTTTATATATATATATATTAAAATCTTTTGTTTTGTATTTTTTTGTGTTTACCTCTTAATTACCAGATGGGATGTTTTATATTTGTAAGCCTTAAATTGAAAGTTCTAAGACATTGATTTAATAGTTTTTACCTATTTTTTTGAATAAGTAGACAATGATTGCAAAATTGGTGGTTTTTATACGAATTTTATAGCTGTGGTTGGTCCGACTCATTAAAAGCTGTTTGAGAATTGATGTCGTGATTGTGAAATGGCTGAGTTTTGGTGTTCATCTGTTGTGCAGTTGACTAATAATGTGAAGCCATCGTGGGCCCCTTCTAATTTCAGCCAAAACTGGGCTGGTTTGTCCAGGGCTTTCAGGTAGCCTGTTAAATATTTGGTGATTGTATTTGTTCAATTACCCTTCCTTTTTTATTTTCTGAAGTATTGAGTGTTTCCTATTCTGTTCAGTGCAAAACCTGCAGGTGGAGATGTTATTGGTATTGATTTGGGTACGACAAATTCATGCGTTGCTGTTATGGAAGGGAAGGTTAGAATGACATTTGTTCTGATCGTTTATCTATTGATTGTCACTAGGCTTTCTTTCCCCTTTTGTTCTTATTGATCCCATGACTGTGTACAGAATCCCAAAGTTATCGAGAATGCTGAAGGATCTAGGACAACCCCTTCAGTTGTTGCCTTCACCCCAAAGGGAGAGTTGCTTGTGGGCACTCCAGCAAAACGTCAGGCTGTGACTAATCCAAGCAATACAGTTTTTGGAACTAAGCGTTTGATTGGTAGGAAGTTTGATGATTCTCAAACACAAAAGGAGATGAAAATGGTTCCTTATAAGATTGTCAGGGCTCCAAATGGCGATGCATGGGTTGAAGCCAATGGACAGCAATATTCGCCTAGCCAAATTGGGGCCTTTATTCTGACCAAGATGAAAGAAACTGCTGAAGCATATCTTGGAAAAGGAATTGCAAAAGCTGTGATCACTGTGCCAGCATATTTCAATGATGCTCAAAGACAAGCTACGAAGGATGCTGGAAGAATTGCTGGCCTTGATGTGCAGAGAATCATCAATGAACCTACTGCAGCAGCACTTTCCTATGGTATGAACAACAAAGAGGGTCTCATTGCAGTTTTCGACCTTGGTGGTGGGACGTTCGATGTTTCTATCTTAGAGATCTCTAATGGTGTTTTTGAGGTTTGTTATGTGCTGTTCTATTTAGCTTAACTGTGTTTTTCATTTAGTTTGGCAAGTTAACCTAAATGACCAGTCCTTATTTAGGTTAAAGCTACAAATGGTGACACTTTCTTGGGAGGAGAGGACTTTGACAACACCCTTTTAGAGTATTTGGTTGATGAATTTAAGAGAACTGAGGGAATTGATCTTTCAAAAGACAAGCTTGCCTTGCAGAGGCTCCGTGAAGCAGCAGAAAAGGCTAAGATAGAACTCTCATCAACAACTCAGACTGAAATCAACTTGCCATTTATCACGGCTGATTCATCAGGTGCTAAACATTTGAATATCACGCTGACCAGATCCAAATTTGAAAGCTTGGTGAATCACTTGATTGAAAGGACTAGGATCCCATGCAAGAACTGTTTGAAGGATGCTGGCATATCCACCAAGGAAGTTGACGAGGTTCTTCTCGTTGGAGGGATGACTCGTGTGCCCAAGGTTCAAGAGATAGTAGCTGGGATCTTTGGAAAGAGCCCTAGCAAGGGAGTAAACCCAGACGAGGCAGTGGCTATGGGAGCTGCTCTTCAGGGTGGAATTTTACGTGGAGATGTCAAAGAATTGCTCCTCCTTGATGTGACTCCCTTGTCACTTGGTATAGAGACACTTGGTGGTATCTTCACCAGGTTGATAGGCAGGAATACGACAATTCCTACAAAGAAGTCTCAGGTGAGGCATTACTTCCAAATCTGTTTTCAAATATCTATCATCGTGGGCAATAAGTTGCCATGCCTGTGCTAGTGTCCAGGTGGCCCGATTTATTGTGATATTTGTCTGTTCTAGGTGCCCCGTGCGTGTATACTACCCTGATACATTTTTCTTGGATCCCAGGTTTTCTCCACAGCTGCTGACAACCAGACCCAGGTTGGTATCAAGGTGCTACAAGGTGAGCGTGAAATGGCATCTGACAACAAGCTATTGGGAGAATTTGATCTTGTGGGTATTCCACCAGCTCCCAGGGGCATGCCGCAGATTGAGGTGACCTTTGATATTGATGCCAATGGTATTGTTACTGTTTCTGCCAAGGACAAAGCCACTGCCAAAGAACAGCAGATCACCATCCGTTCATCTGGAGGTCTTTCAGAAGATGAGATTGAGAAGATGGTAAGGGAGGCCGAACAGTTTGCTCAGAAAGATCAAGAGAGAAAGGCCTTGATTGATATCAAAAATAGTGCGGACACCACAATCTACAGCGTGGAGAAAAGCCTTAATGAGTACAGGGAGAAGATTCCCTCTGAGATCGCAAAGGAGATTGAAGATGCTGTTGCAGATTTGAGGAAGGCAATGGGTGGAGACAACGTCGATGATATCAAATCTAAACTAGATGCCGCAAACAAAGCGGTTTCAAAGATTGGAGAGCACATGTCCAAGGGCAGCAGTGGGGGAGGTGATGGTGCTTCCGGAGGAGGTTCACAGGGTGGTGACCAGACTCCTGAGGCTGACTACGAGGAGGTGAAGAAGTGAGGGGTTAACCTTGGTTGCTGTCATTTTTGACACGGCTCTCAATCCTATTTGAAACATCCTTTTTAACTATATTTGCACTTAGGATATACGTTTCCTAGCGGTTTTGTATCTAAATGGTGAGATTAATTTGAATGTATTACTTTTGTTCATCCGCCAATGGATGCCGAGGCCGAGGCCCTTACAATTATAATATCAATAAACCATTTTTTTCTGCCTATCAATAACCTGGCGGCGGAGGCCCTTTCATTGCCGTTGTTGCTCACTTGCTCTACTCTAGGTGGGTAGCTACTTCAACCTGCCCGCAGCTATTCTCAGTAGTGTAGATAAGAAATGGCTGGGTGTCACTAGTTACTTCTAAGGATAGTGGAATGGTAGAAATTAACAATTTGCTTGTAATGATGGTGGCTGGTAGATGCTACGCGCCTACGCTGCGCGTTAATGTAAAGAAATAGTTTGCAATTTCAGCTTTGCAGCCTTAACTAGTCTGGAAGAACCGGGTTTCCTTTCGGCATTTAGGCAGGCAGTTTTCTTAGGGAGGTAGCTAAAGGATTGCACGATCTGTGAAAATGACTGGGGGAATGAGACCGCAATTAGCACCTTGAATCGTTTCCATGGCTGTTCTTCTGATTTTTTATTTTCATATGTTAACCCTGTGCTCTCGAGAACGTCCGATGTTCCTCATGTTCATGATCACCGTTTTCTCAGGATTTGCTTTTTGATGCATTCGTGTTATTTGAACGAGATGTAAACTCATTTTTTCAAGTTGAAACATCAAACCACCGAAATTCAACGCAACCAAACTTAATTCCATCCACCCAACCCATCATCCGAAATTTATCAGAACTTGACATTTTCCATTCTAACTAATTTGCCGACTAAAAATACACACATCTCAAACTGTCATTTCCAAGATTTAATGAGATAGACCCAGGAGGTCAATCATGTTTGAGGGATTTTTATTTTTATTGTTTAAACTATGGTTGTCATTATTTAGTGACTTGTTTAGAAATTATTTGAAAAGTATTTTTGAAAAAACAAATATTTTTTTTTGTTTTTAAATTATTTTGATGTATTTATATTAAAAATAATTTTATAAAAATAAAAATATATCATTTTAATGTATTTTTAAATGAAAAATATTTTAAAAAATAATTTTAATCACTCTCACAAATAAACACCTAGCCATATTTGTTTCCTCTTCTTGACTCGAATGAGATTTTTTTATTGTTTATTTAACTTAAATGAAAGTATATAGACATTTTTATAGCATATAGTTATAAATCTTATTTATTAAGGCCTTGATAATAACAAATTTGATTAGACCTTTCATTTGAGTATTTTTTTAATAAAAAAAATTTTGGTGTTTTTTTATAGTGTGATGATGAAGAGCTTAGTGTTAGCAGATATGCTTATGCCAACAATTTTGGTAAAAGATTAGAATGTTCTGCAATAAAATCATAAATTCACTTCACATATTTTAAATGAAATAAAAAAAACCATAAAATTTCCAATTTCAATACAAGTCTCACATTTTATAACAAGATGTTAAATCATTGCAGATAAACCTCCTTCCCTCGATCACTGGGGGTGCCAAAACTAACCCTACTGTTAATGCAAGTTGTCTGTAGTCTATAGCAGGTTGTTAATATTGTTTTGTTCTGGCTGGGATGACTGAAATGTTCCGTGCCGTTAAAAAAACCGAGATAAAACAGCATCGTTTTCATCTCGGTTTTTATTCCGGTCCGTTTCGGAAATATCAGCTAAATACCGGCCGGAATGTCTCGGTACCGTTTCGGGTGTGCTGTTCCGGCTTTAAAATCCTCTTTATTTTGATTAACTTGTGATTGTGTTTCTAATTTTGAGATTATATTTGTTTGACTTTGTGTTGTATTGTATAATTTAAAGTTAATTTATCTTGAATTTTAATTATGCTTGTTAAATTAATATTTTAATTTTATATATATATATAATTAATTATATATGAACAGTACAACCCCGAAACGGCATGCCAAAATGCTCCCAAACTAAAACGCGTTCCATACCAATAAAAAACTGGAATAGTATTGACAACCTTGGTCTATAGCCTATACTCTAGTAGTGTTAAAAAATGAAAAAAGAAAAAGAAAATAGTGGGCCAAGTAAACAAGCCTTAAACACTCATGAACCGTTAGAATAGGCCTCCCAATGGACTTATTCTCTACTGTTAATAAGAGCCCATGAAAATAACGGCTCAAAAAAAATAAAACGGTTACTCCTTTCTTCCTCTTTTTTTGTTTTTAAATAATAATAATACTAATAATAATAATAATAATAATAATAATAATAGACATCATCGTTAATCAACTAGGGTTTTTAGGGTTTTTGATTGCCGCTTATTCCCAACCCATCATAGAAGAAGAAGACTCTCTGTCTTCTACAGGTAACACTTAGAATGCATAGCCTCTCTCAATGCGGTTCCTTTATTAGGCTTTCTTTCTCCTCCTTTCTATTCATTTCTTCAACCTTTTTTTTTTTAAAAAAAGAAATAAATATTGAAGCTTAGTTAACCTCGAAAGTCCAGTTTATACCGAATCGCTCCTACTCGTTTCGCTAGCCAAAGGACAGTAATATATGCTCGTTTTCTAATTTTATGTTTGGTGTTTTTAGTGTTTATCTAATTCCTTTTGTTTTTCTTTTCAGAAATTAGCCCAGTTTAGTTGCTGTTGTTTCCTTTCTTTTCTTTTCTTTTTTATTTAGTTTTAAATGCAATTCTGTGGTTGTTATTGATGTTTGAGCTTCAGCCTCCCTACATTTTGTGAATTTTGAAGTTGAACTTTTCTGGGTTTTACTTATTCTTTGCATTGGTGTATGGTATAAACAGTTTTAGCTTGAGAACATATTTTCTGGCTAAAATGGGAAGCAAGAAAAGAAGCTCCAATTCAGCAGAGGAAGTTGAGGATTCAGATAATACAAATACAAAAACTGAGAATGCAAACGTGGAGGATATGAATATTGAGAATGCAAGTTCAAATCTAAGTAGAAAGAAAATGAAGAAGGATAAGAATAAAGAAAATGAAACCCTGGACGGAGATGCTTCTAAAGCAGGCCTTTGTAATATTTCTAGTTCTCTGAAGCCCATGGAAAGACGAAAGAAAAGGAAAGCATTGGATAAAGTGCGGCAGCATCCAACTTTAGAGGGTAAGGATGGGAAGACTAAAAAATTGGATGTTGATTCAAAGATTAGTGAAAATAGAGAGCAGATGGGAGCTTCCTCAAGTGGGGTGTTGCCAGAGTTTCACATTGCTGTCTTTACCGAATTGATATCGGCTGATGTGTTTGTGAGAGAAGCTGCAGTGGAGAGATTGGTCATGGAGTTGCAAAAGGTTCAGAAGGCATATGAAAATGCAGAGAATAAGGTGGTTGAAGATGGAATGAAATTGGAAGCAAAGAAGGATGATGGGTTGAATGACTGTGCTCCTTCTGTGAGATATGCTGTGCGTAGGCTTATTCGTGGTGCTTCTTCATCAAGGGAGGTATGGCTGGTTATATTGCAGACTGTTCTCTTGTTTCTTCTTTGTGAAAGCTATGTATCATGTACAAACTCACAACTTTTGCACCAAGGTCGTGGTTCTCTATATATGCTATGAGTGAATGGAAATTTGATTCATAATATCTAATGGTGAACGTTTTACTTGTTTTCAAAGTTCAATATCGCTTAGAAGTGTTTCCTAGAGTTGAATTAAACATAGGAACTGTCTTTTTTTTTTATGAAAACGGTACATTTGTTTAGTTTGATCATCACCTTCCTGCTGTGTAATGATTTGTAATCATGTCTAATGCCTGCTGGGTTTTGAATTTGTTGGATGATTGTGTAAAACATGCATTCTTGGTGTATCTGTTGCAATGGCTTATTTCTCAGTACCTGGTCATCACATTGTTAATACTTGCTTTGTACTTGCACCTCTGAATTTTATATGACCATATACATATTATCTGATTCTTGTTTCTTGGGGTGTTATAACCTACTGGTTGTTATGCAAACATTCTTTATCAGGGCATTTAGATCTTACTAAAGCTAGATAAAATGTCTAACTGGACAGCATTAACTGGAAACTGGAAATGGTCAAATGCCCAACCTTTTAGGCATCATATAATATCTTCCATAGACCATAGTATCTCTTGCATGGCTTTAAAGTTGGGCTATCTGTAACAAGAGGTTGTTTGGTAACTTGTGTATACCACATATTCTGGTTTCCCTTTTGCAGTGTGCAAGGCAAGGATTTGCATTGGGCTTGGCATTGTTAATTGGTACAATTCCTAGCATCAAAGTGGATTCAGTGATGAAACTAATAGTTGACATGTTAGAAGTTTCTTCATCAATGAAGGGTCAGGTGAGCGAGGGTAGACATTTTGTATTCTGTAGCTATCTTCTCTATATAAAATTCCTGAAGTTGCTTCTTTGTGGCACCACAGGATATAAGGGATTGCCTTTTAGGTCAGCTATTTGCTTATGGTGCTCTTGCCCGATCAGGAAGACTGGTGGAAGTGTGGATCTCTGATCATAACACCCTCTTCATTAAGGAATTCACCAATGTACTTGTCTCCCTTGCATCAAAAAAACGATATTTGCAAGAGCCTGCTGTTGCAATTATTTTAGAAATGGTCGAAAAGGTATCTTTGACAAATGAAGAAACTTGATTGTATTGGACATTTGCATCCTTTTATTTTTCAATGGGGCTTATCATATCTTTTTTGGGAGGGGGGATTCCCTTGTTTTGGATTTCCTATTCATTATGTATGTCTTGTGAATCCTGCTGCCTCTTGATCCCTCCACTGTTATGTCTTGTAACCGCAGTTGCCAACTGAGGCTGTGTTGAATCACATACTTGAAGCTCCAAGACTGTGTGAGTGGTATGAAGGTGATCCTGATGCTGGAAATCCTGATGCTTTGCTTTTAGCTTTGAGAATTCGGGAGAAAGTTTCTGTTGATTGTGAAATTTTTGGAAAGATTTTGCCCCATCCCTTCAGCCCTAGTAGGCTTTTTGCATCTGATCATTTGTCCTCTATTACTAACTGCCTGAAGGTGACTAATTATTTGTGTCTGAAGCGTGATATGCCAATCTTGTAAAAGGTTTCATATGTACTCATGATATTATTGTTTGTGGAACATGGCAGGAATCAACATTCTGTCAGCCTAGAATTCATGGCGTGTGGCCTGTTCTGGTAAATATTCTTTTACCTGATGTCGTTATGCAAGCTGAAGATGTGGTATCAGCTTCTAATTCTCTGAAAAAGCATAAAAAAAGTCGCAAGTCTAGCTCTTCTGAAGAAGAAGTTGTCAAGACTGTTCAGTCTTTCTGTGAGGTTATTATTGAAGGGTCCCTTCTTCTCTCTTCTCATGACCGCAAGCACTTGGCATTTGATATTCTGCTTCTTCTTCTCCCAAGGCTCCCCGCATCATTCATTCCATATGTTCTTTCTCACAAAATTGTGCAATGCTTGATGGATATACTTTCAACAAAGGACTCTTGGCTGTATAAAGTTGCTCAGCATTTTCTTAAGGAATTGTCAGATTGGGTAGGAAATGATGATGTCAGAAGGGTTGCTGTTGTAGTGGCTTTACAAAGACACAGCAATGCAAGATTTGATGGCATCACTAGAACAAAAACAGTTAGAGCTTTGGTGACAGAGTTTAAAACCGAATCCGGTTGCATGCTGTTTATTCAGAATTTAATGAGCATGTTTGTGGATGAAGGTCATTCTTCGGATGAACCCTCAGATCAGAGCCAGACCACTGATGACAATTCAGAGATGGGTTCAGTTGAGGATAAAGATTCAACTGGTGCAATGGCAAACTCTGATTTCTTGAAGAGTTGGGTGGTGGAATCCCTCCCGAGTATATTGAAACATTTGAAGCTGGAGCCTGAAGCAAAGTTTCGGGTGCAGAAGGAAATTTTGAAGTTTCTAGCTGTTCAGGGTCTGTTCTCTGCGTCTCTTGGCTCTGAAATTACATCTTTTGAATTACAGGAGAAATTTAAGTGGCCAAAGGCAGCCACTTCAAGTGCGATTTGCAGAATGTGCATCGAGCAGATCCAATCACTGCTGGCAAATGCTCAAAAGATAGAAGGGTTGCATTCTTTGGCAAGTGGCCTGGAGCAAAGTGATCTTGGATCTTACTTCATGCGTTTTCTCAGTACACTACGAAACATTCCTTCAGTTTCTCTTTTTCGATCTTTGAGTGATGAAGATGAAAAGGCATTTGAAAAATTGCAAGAAATGGAAACTAGGCTGTCTAGAGAGGTAAACTTTTCTTCCTTGCTTTCACAAACTCCGATTATTCTTACATTTGAATATGGACATGAAAGTGGTTTTGATTTCAGACTTGGGATGCATACTGAATCTTCAAATTACAGATTATAATGTGTGTGCTGAGTAAACTTTAAAAACTGAATGAATGAAAGGCTTGTCATTGGATGTTATTCAGAATGTTTTCACCTGTAGCTTGCAAAAAATTTTCAGTATGGGGTTTTCCTTGTGTGGGACTTTTCCGTAGAAAGTCTACCAATAACTGTTGTCCCTTGCCTTATTATGATTGCTTGAGAACTAATATATTTGCTCTTTGGTCTCAAATGCTAGCATATATGTCCTTGTGTTCTCAACTCAGGTGTCACTTTATCTGCTCTTTTATCTTGTTTGAGGATGCCTAGCTTTTAAAATGTTTTAATGATGCAGGAAAAAAATTCTGTGATTGGTGCTGAAGCAAATAAATTGCATGCAATGAGGTGCTTGCTGATCCAGTTGCTGCTTCAAGTACTCCTTCGACCTGGAGAATTCGCAGAAGCTGCATCTGAACTTATTATATGTTGTAAGAAAGCTTTTGCAGCTTCTGATCTTCTTGACTCCTCAGGAGAAGAGGAGTTGGACAATGATGCAGATCCTAAGTTAATGGATGTCCTTGTGGACACATTCCTTTCATTGTTGCCACAGTCATCAGCACCCATGCGCTCTGCTATTGAACAGGTGTGTAGTAATGGCAGGTTTAGTTTTGTATTTGTATTTGCACATGTATGTTGTATATCTATATGTCTCGACTTTACTTTGGCTTTACAATGAGCATTTATAATTAAAGCAGTGTATTACTTCATGATATGATGAGTTCATGAGTAATTAAAAGTGATTTTTGAAATGTTAATACATTGATTCTTTGTGATTGTTTTTGACATTTTGGCATTTCAATTTGCCAGTGAAACTATTCAGTTGGCTGTGTCCAAATTGAATAGCAGAACTGTTAGTCAAGTATGAGGTGCTTTTTTCAATTATTGTTATGGTATGCTTAGTATTTGTTTCCTAACTTATTTAGGGAAAAGGTCAATGTGCTTAGCTGCAAGGATTGCTGAAAATGGCTCCTCTTACTCATGGATTCCCATTATCAACATGATATTAACTATGGCAATAATTAATGTTTGTAGGTTTTTAAGCACTTCTGTAATGATGTGACAAATGATGGACTTCTTCGGATGTTGCGTGTCATTAAGAAAGATTTGAAGCCGGCTAGACACCGGGAAGAAGGTAGTGAAGATGATGGTGATGATGATGATGATGAAGATTTTCTTGGTATTGAAGAAGAAGAAGAAGAAGTGGATGAAGCTGAGACAGGTGAAACAGGTGAAGATGAAGAACAGACTGATGATTGTGACGTAATGGTTGAAGTTGAAGAAGCTGGCAAAGAGCTGCCTGATGATTCTGATGACTCTGATGGAGGAATGGATGATGATGCAATGTTCCGGATGGATGCTTATCTTGCACAGATTTTCAAAGAAAGAAAGAATCAGGCTGGGGGTGAAACTGCACAATCTCAGCTTGTTTTGTTTAAACTTCGTGTTCTTTCATTGCTGGAGGTTTACCTGCATGAAAATCCAGGCAAGTAATTGTTTCTTATCTTTAATTATCTGGGATATGCGAGTTAGACTCTTGTTTGCTTTAGTGTAATTGATTAATTCCTTGTAATTCTCTTCCGCTGAATTTAGCTGTGGCTTCATATCAATGAGAAAGGTATGGTTTAGATATATATGAAATTAGTTGTGTTGTGACTTATCACAACTACCAAATGATATTTCTTGTTAGGAGCTGGGGTTTGGCAAGCTGCTTCTTGTGGCTGTGTTGACAGAATCTCCAGCCTCAGTTGCAAGGAATATTTATTTCTACATTATGTTGCAATTTTAGAAGTTTTGTTTTTTTCTTGTTTTCCCTGGTACTCCTCTTGTTAAAAAACTGTTTTCTAATTTGTGCTCTCTTGCTGTCTTCATCCTACAGCTGAGCCTGGGGTTTTGATGGTGTACTCGAACTTGGCTCAGGCATTTGTTAACCCTCAGACTGCAGAAATAAGCGAGCAGCTTGGACAGCGAATATGGGGAATTTTGCAAAAGAAAATATTCAAAGCGAAGGACATCCCAAAGGGTGATGCTGTGCTACTAACTAATCTTGAATCTTTGTTAGAAAAGAACTTAAAGTTGGCATCAAAGCCATTGAAGAGAAAGAAATCTGCTGGTATCTTATCCAAGAAAAAACAGTCAGCCATGTCGAAGCGACACAAAATGATAATTTCCCTCGCTCAGGATTCCACCTTTTGGATTCTGAAAATTATTGATGCAAGAGATTTTTCAGAGTCTGAACTAAAAGGGGTTTTTGATATTTTCAAGGGTGAACTGGCACGGTATTTTGAGAGTAAAACATCTCAAATAAAATCTGAATTTTTGAAGGAAATATTTCGAAGAAGGCCATGGATTGGCCATCATCTCTTGGAGTTCCTTTTGGAGATATGTGGCAGTGCAAAGTCAGAGTTTCGTCGAGTTGGAGCACTTGATCTAGTCATGGAAATACTAAAGTCAATGGTTACTTCTGGCAAGGATGAAAGTAACCATGATGCATCAAAGAAAATATTTAGAAATCATCTGCAAAAACTCAGTCATCTGATAAAGGAGTTGGCAACAAAAATGCCAGAAAAGCAGTCAAGGCGAGCTGAAGTACGCAAGTTTTGTGGTAAGGTCTTCCGGTATGTGTCATCCTATGACCTGACCAAATGTTTTCTTAAATGTCTGGGCCCAGAAGCCGGAGCTGCTTGTGAATCTCAACTTGGAGAACTGTATCTCAATTTCAAGGAGTCGAGAGGTAGCTGTAACTGATAATGCAGAAGCCCTCGATAGTGTTTTGTGCCCGGGGAAAACTTATTTCAGCTCCTGTTCGAACAGCTTTTATTTAAAGCTCCTGTTCTGTGCGAACGTGCCCAGGTACTCTTCTGGATTTCCCCCTTGAAATTGGGTAGAAGGAACTTCGTTTGAAATTTTGCTTTATGATGGTTGATTGGTGTTTAGCTCCATAAAATAGCAAGCTCTCATGTTTTATCCCGTCAAGTTATATATTGGTACGGCTATTTAAAGCTGGCGTCAGATGCTATGTCTTGAGGTTCTCTTTATATAAAGACGAATTATTCATTTGTTTACATATAGGAAAAGGCTTGATCATAGTAAAAAAAAGCTTTTAACCTACTTGTTCGCCTGATGATCTGCTTATCTATTGAAGGAGGGTGAAAATCCTTCGCCAGTTTTTGCCATACACAAAATTTTGCTTCAACGGAAAATTACTAAAATTTTGTTTCAATTTTGTTGATGATTTTATGCTCTCATGACTGTTTTTTTTCTTAAAAAATGTCTGAAATGTTTAACGAAGTAGTCAGATAACATGGAGTCTATAGAATATGGTATGCACAGGAAGAGAATCATTGGAAATGTTTAACGAAGTAGTCAGATAATATGCTTCATTTCAGTTAAGGGAATCATTGGCTCTGAGGTGTCAGGGTCCCACGTAAAATTACTAAAAATTCATCCACCGTATTGTTCATTCTCTTGTGTTTTACTGTCCATCTAGGGTTTAATTTTTTTAATTTAATTCTTAGTTTTTTTTAAAAAAAAAATGTAATTTGAAAGACAAGATATCAAAGTATAAAAGACATCACAGATAGAAGATAATTTCGAAGTTTATACAAAAAAATAAATATTTTAGTCCTCAAGCTTTAGAAATTAAACATTTACAATTCCTCAAATGTTTTTTAATTGAAGTTTATTTTATTTTTAATGTTGTCTCTAATAAGTTCAACCTTGTGAGATATTCTCTTTAATTTTTTCCAATCAATTTAATTTATTATCATTTGATTAAATAAGAATTAATTTTAATAAACAAAGTCATTGAAAAAAATAAAGTAAATAAACTTTGTTGTGAAATCAAATATCTCTTAATATTTTCAGTAATAATTTACAATTAATTTTAATTGATTCCATCTTTCCATGAGATTATTTTTATCCTATCATTGATTTCACATGTTAACCATTTATTGTTTTTCAAGTTAGTTTTCTAAAAATATTTATCTATCATTTATTGTTATCTGTATTTTTTTTATTATATAATCAAGATGAAACAAGTGAAGCCCGGGGGACATCAATCTAGCTTTGATTATGTATGGTTGAGAAAACAGCATTTTGAACTATCATAGTGGTGGTTTGGTGAGGTCATTTTCAAACTAGGGTTTTGCCAAGAAATATCTCCATGGTGATCGTGAAAGCAACGCCCGTAGGAAACTTCCATGGTCAAAAGTCCACCTGCAGGTGATTAGCAAGAAACTTCCATTGATTAAAAAATATCATAATCTTCTCCGACCACAGTGAGCAACAACTAGTACACGGGCGGGGCTAGAAAGTTGAAGTTAGAGCGTGTGGGAACCTTAATTCCACAGGATTTGGCGAATGTCTTGCAGATTATTGGGCATGCGAGGCTCGAAATTTCAACTCCTGCTTCTCGAGATGATGATGACTGGAAGTTAGGTAGCTTTTGCTGTGGAAAAGTATTTTAAAAAAAACTGGTTAGGGTATCCTTTTCTTTTCCAATTCTTATTTTATAATATTTTCAAACAAAAATAATCTCTAGAATCAGAAATGTACTGTGCTAGTTCTGCTTATTTACGATGATGTTTCTCCTGACGTGAGTGAAGTTGTTCGACATGGCCGCATGGGCTTGCAGTTGATGACGAGACAGTGACGATATCAACGTTACTATTTACAATTAATTTCAAATAGGGTCAGCAACAACCTTGATCTATTAAAAAATAGTTATTTTACAATAATTAAAGCATGAAAGTCATCATTAAAAGAACCAATAAATTTATTATTATAATCATTCATAATTGATATAAACAAATCTCTTGATTAATATTCTAAATTTGCAACATGTGGAATTACAAACTTGGGCTCAAATAAGAATTCTAATTGTCAACCTAAATAATAAAATTAAAAAACCAACCAAAGAAACATAAGCATAAATATATAAAGAGAAAAAAATAATAAAAAAAGGGTGAGTTGAAAAGAAAAACAAATTTAAATATATTTATTAAATAAAAACCAAATAGACTATAAAAATTAAAGAATAGTGTAATTAAAAATAAAATAAGAACTACAAAATAAACAAAAGGAAAAGGAAAAATAAGATTGGTATGAAAATAGGAAGGGTAATTCATGAATTTATAAGAGGAAAGAAAAAAAAATGAAAAAAAGAAAAGGATATCAACCGTGCATTGGAGGTCTGGCCACTTTGGAAGCACTATAAAAATGCTGTTTTGAAATTTTTTGTTTATAAATGGATTTTTTTTAATATTTTTAAATTATTTTAACGTGATAATATTAAATAATTTTCAAAAAATATATATTATTTTAATGTATTTTTAAATAAAAATAACTCAAAAAAATAAATACATTCTCAAACATGCTCCTGAACAACTACGTAGCGGTCGACATGTTGATATTTATAATACCCGAGTCAACTTTTTATTTATTTGTTTTCAGAACAACCACTCATAAATAAGCCAGAAATCATTAAAACAATAACTTTGAACACCCAAAAGAAATCATGAGCATAATTAAATTATTATTTGATTTTAGGAATAAAAAAGTAATTTAATATACAGGAAGATTACAAAAAGACCAAGATACCCATTAAATGACATACGAAAAAAAATGAATTTTCCAAAGCAAAATCATCTATATTACAATCAATCCGCAGAGGGCATATTTACAGTGTTTTTCTCCAGGCTGAGACTGGTCTATCCCCATCCAACCAATTCACATTTTTAGTTAGCATATCTCCATCCATTTATCTGGCACACTCCCACACCGGCCCTCCATTTAGCGAACAGAAATCTAATTGCAGAGATGGGATATTGCTTCGCTTGCAATCCTTTCTGCCATGTG
This sequence comes from Salix arbutifolia, assembly GCA_025169955.1. Lineage (NCBI taxonomy): Eukaryota > Viridiplantae > Streptophyta > Magnoliopsida > Malpighiales > Salicaceae > Salix > Salix arbutifolia. The sequence goes on along the minus strand of CM045917.1, from coordinate 1,390,425 downwards.
CCCCCCCCCCGGTGAAGTCCTTTTATCGAAGTGCCTGTGAGGTGTCTAATCGAGATAGGAGTGTCTCTACTTATTGGTTGTTCATCAGTTGAGAGCATTCGCTGGCGCTGAAAATCATTGATTAAGTGCTGTAATGTGTACAAAAGTGATTCAACTCTCTCTCTCTCTCAATCAAGAATCTAACAGTCTATACTACTTTTCTCGTCACCACTTTCCTACCCTCCTATCCTACAAACCTTGACTTCTACCATCTTTCGGTCCCAAGTCAACGCAAAAAGCCACACCCACCTCCATCAAATTTACCTCCCAAGAAGAAAAACCCAACACAACAATCGCAAGCCCTTCCCTGTACAAAACAGCAGACGGGGTCAGAACTCCATCGGTCTTTTTACAAGGGATGAAAAATTAGATTGTGAAGAGCAACTACAACAGCAAGCGAATTGCTACATACCTCGTCCATGACCCTACTCGAAAGAACCTCGAAGCCCCTCTCCTGCAAAGCTTCAAAGCAATCCAGCATTCATTCAACTAGAAGAAAAAAAAGAGCTCATCATGAATGCGCGCCCTCTGAATCACTCCCCGAAGAACTCCCTGAATCAGAATCTGCAATTTAACTCAAGGTTAGCATTTCCGCACCAAAATAAACTCACTGACTCCGCAACATCAGAATTGAGCTATACCACTTGAAGATGAAGAATCATCACTTGAACTACCGGAGCTACTAGAGCTGCTACTTGCATGACCATTATCCTTCTCAATCTCCACTGGCGGGAAACTACTCATCGGCATCTCATCACCGATGTCCACATCTTCATCCCCGACGTCCCCTCTCTTTGGCTTCTTCGCCTCATTTGCCACTTCCATTCTATCGTTCCCAAGAACATCCTACGTAGTGAAACACCCGTAAGCAAACAGTATAGTTACCACAAGACAAATAAAAAAGCAAAGAAACGATAGCACAATAGAAAACTAGGACAGTTCATATACCTTATTCTTGCCTTCGCTAGTGGCAATAGCACCCACATTGTTGTTTATACCCATCAAAGCTTGCCGCTTTATCTTGCTAACCATCTTCTTGTAATTAGTCACAAACCGATCTAACTCCCATAACGTCTCTGTATCAACAGCCTCAATATCAAGCTCAATCTCATCACCCTCTTGCCTCAAATGCCCATTCCTCTTCCTAATAATCTGCACAACTTGCTCCATTTTCTCCTGTGGCAAGCTCTGCAACCCAACTCCCAGCTTATGCTTCTCTTCGAGGCTCATCTCTCTTTTATTTGGATCCTTTGCTTTCGGTTTTGGCTGCTTCAATGGCTTCACTTGGGGCACTCTCAAAGGCGAAGGCGTCCTCACCAAATTAGGGTTTTGATTCAACCCAATTGGCTGCTGGGGTGGTGGCTGATGCATCTGATGCCCAATTGGATCAGATTTCTCTGTAACTTGCATAAATTCATCATCAATTTGAATAGCCCTCTCTGGCTCTCTTCTAATATGATCCCAAGAACTCGCTTGCACTTCTTGAGCTTGGCCATTCTCCTCCTCATCAAATTCCTCACTCAACTTCTCCTTAATCGGCCTATACAAATCCTCAAATCTTGTTAAAAACTGCTCAGCAAGAGTATACACCTCATGACCCTTAGGGTTATACTTCATAGCATTATTAAAAGTCAATCTGACATCAGCAGCGAAATCCCTTGGCGATTCATAAAAATTCTTGGTCAGTTTGGTCTTCACCGTACCCAGATCCATCGGGGTCTTGATTATATCATAATAATCATGTAATTGCATACCAGCAACATCAACTGGAGAATTAAAAATATACCCTAATTTATGCTTCATCAATTTGGACAAAATTTGACTGCAATTCTTCATCAATTGCTCATTCTCTGGATGTGATCGCTTCAAATTGTTAAAACTTGAAGGAGCCGGAAATGGCCGTTTGTTGCCTGATGCTTTCTTGTTCGTAGAAGTTTGTTTTTTGTAGCTGAAATTGGGGGGATGTCGGATCTGGAACTCGGAGGACTCGATTCTATTTTTCAACTCTTGGATCTTTTCAAGCTCTTGAACCAATCGATTTTTTAACTCGATTAATTCTTTTTTTGAACGCGAGCCAACATTGAACGTCAAGTAACCTCCGGTGTTGAAATCTTGGTGATTGTTCTGTGGACGGCGGTTGATCGACGACGCGTCATCTGATGCGGGTGACGGGGACTCATCAGCGTCGAGGACTTGCGGTTGTTGCGGTGGTTGAAATTGGCGTTTTTTGGAGAATTTAGGTTTAGGGTTTGAGAAAGGGATCTTGCTCATGAATTTAGCTCCAACACCACGTTGCTGTGGCTGTGGCTGGGTCCAATTGGGTTCGTTCCGGTTCGCTAAGACAGCTGAAGCCATGAATCCGGTACGATGCCGTTAGATCTCCGGTGAGCATTTAACATGAATCAAGCGAGCGTGAGCTACACGCGTTGCCGGAGTTTTGCCCCCACGCGCTAAAAATACAACGGGAAACTCCGTAGAGATAAAAATCGAACAGGCGTGAAGGGTTAGGGTTTGTGAGGGATTGATTTAGAGCGAGGAAGATAGGAGGCGAGGGAAGGTTCTTAAAGGCAGTGAGATCTGCCCGGGGATGTTACGGGCAGGATCTGGGCCATTGTTTTTAGTTTTGTTTCTTGAGAGGTTGCCCGAGAAACTGACCGACTGACCTGGCATGGATGGTGAGGATCTGATGTCGATGACACGCAGTGGTGTTTAGAGACGTTGGATTGTGATTGTGATATAGGGTGAATTTGGGCTGAATTTGTCGTGAATTTAGGGTTTTGTAGCAGCTGTGGGGCCCAGGTGGGGGTGATGAGGTGGAGGGAGGACAGTTGGGGTGGGTGGTCCGGCGTAAGTAAGAAGTTAACGAGCATGTGATGATACGGTGAGGGTAATCGAGTCATTTGAGGTTTGCATCAGACGGGAGAATGATTGGACTGAGGGGTTTGTGCTTTTCTATGTGTCGAGATTACAAAACCACCCTTCCCCACGCAAATATAAAAGGGTTCTTCCCATTTGCTGTAATTTTTCTAGGTTTTGACTTAGGTTTGGGGATTCAAGGAGCGATGGGCTGCAAAACGGAGATTACTTCAGAAAAATAAGAAGTGATGATAATGAAGTGTTTATGGGTGGAGCATGAGTTCATGACATTTGATGATGAAGGTGAAAAGCAAGTCTTACATCATTGCTTCAACTGGTGGCCATGTGATGTTGATTTTATGTTAAAAATTCATCCCAGGTCACATTCTGAATAATTGAATCATAGAATATAATTTGTCGCAGTTACTGTGTTTTTTTATTTTTATTTTTTATTATCATTTTATATTAAGTTTTTTTATTATTTTTATATAACGATATTAAAAATAAAATTAAAAAAATAATATTTTAATACATTTAAAATTACAGATCATTCTGAAAACAGCCCACTTGAGTGATTTGATAAGCTGATCCTATGACTTGTTGATAGGCTGAGTTTGAAACTCGGTAAAACCCAGTGACTTCAACTTCAAAAAATAGAGAAAAAAGCTGAAAATATATTATTTAAAATAAAATAGTTAATCCCAATTAGAGTCGTGATTCATTAACTGGGTCCATGACCTAATAATCAAAACCATGAACAGAATCACATCCGACAAATAGAATTGGCAGTGGAGATTATGTTTTCAAGGGTATTTTTTTCATTCAAGGACGAGGGAGGGTGTCTAAGATGTTTTTTATTTTCTTGCACATTTAAGATGACAAGACACATGTAAATCACTAAACATGAAAACAAACTCATTTATCATCGGAGCAATGTCCGTAATAGCACGAAGCAATTCTTCGGTCAAAACAAATAAATTAAAAATATATATTATTGTAAAAAAAATCAGAAATAGAGCACTGAGCACGTTTCAGCGTTGGGTCTGTTTTTTAAACTAAATTAGGAAAGATCATCACGGTGGCTGGGAGACTTGGATTCATCGTCGATCACTGCACTCAGACAACTTCCTGGCCAGGTACTAGAATGTCACTATTTGTACATGGCTTCAGCCATCCGTACGACTTTCCGATGTTGAAAATCCCGCCATCCAGATTGTTAAGACTAGGGAAAAAAGGGCAAGTGACACGTGTCGGCTTTCCATGTTCAATTTCGCATAGCCTGCCTATGTTTTAAAAACATTTTTAAAAATATTTCAAATTAATTTTATTCAGTATTTCTATATATGAACAAAAATATTTTAAATGATATTTTTTTATCTTGATACATTTTCAAGCAAAGAATACTTTAAAAAATAAATGTTATAACACTCTCAAATATTCACTAAACAATTAATATTTGTATCAAATGATCTTATATGATAAGGGAAGTTTATAGTGTGTGTATATACACCAGTGGTCGGAATTTGATGATTGACTATACATCATCTTTTTTAGCTACATCATTGGGACGGATGTGGGCCAAGTACATGGTCTAACCTTAATTTATTTATTTTACTAATACAAATTTGTGACCATCCATATTTTTATATTAATCATTTAAGGTTTTTTCTTTTCTTTTGATTTTGTCCCTGATTTTTAATATATATTTTTTTTATTTTAATTTATTTCTCAAATTTTCTTTTGTTTTCAATTGCATCATCCTTTAATATTTTTTTACCAATCAAATATGTTTCTCATTCTTTTTTTTTTTTAGTTTTTGGATTTGTTTCTTTTTAAATTTCACCCCTTTATTTTTTCTACCTTCATACTTGATGTTCATTCTTCTTCTTCTTTGCATTGGTTTGTTTTTTTATTTGGGCTTTCAATTTTATAGTTTATGAATTTAGAATTTTAACATAAGCTTAAGCAATTCACCAAATAAATTGTTATGAGTTTAAACAATAAATTTATCATTTTCTCCATGATAACTTTGATGGTCGCTCTCCTTCAATTATTGTGGATTGACTATTTTTAAATTAATTAAAGTTATTATTGCCCTTTTTATTTTCTTTTTCAAAGTTAAGTTGCTATAATGCTTATAAATGCAAAACAACACTTAGCTTGAGTATAAGTTTTTTCTTGTTTGGAAAAAATTCACTTTTAAAGCTAAACTTCAAGGGTTTAATCGTTATCTTAGGGGAAATTTGTTATTTTACTTAATTTTAATAGTAATTAAAGAAATTGTTTTCTTTCAATTTCATCCATTGATGTTAAATTGGTTAAGAATTAGATTTCGTGGATAATTTTTTTTCATGGTTATCACCGTCTCAGCACAAACATTATTTTATGATTGATGCTCAGTTTTGAGAGCATCTAATTTCTATCATATAATTTTATTTTAAAAAAAAAAATAAACCTAATTAAACTCATGAGCCAAGTCGTCCAATATATCATGGTAGCTATAATTTTTTTGAAAAAATCTTCTTGACTTTTTTATTAGTTGATTTATGCTTTTGTTGATCATCCGAATTTTCTTTGAACCTATTACATTAACCAATTCGTACCAGGTTACCTTTTTTATTTGGTTTGGTTGAAAACAACGGCATGCAAAGAGTCAAGTCAAGGAATTTCAAGATCTACCTACCTGTTCGAGTTTAATAATATAGCAAAAAAAATCTTCATGTTCTTCAATTTGTTTTACATTTTAATTTTAGCCAACGTAATAGTTTAAACATTAAAGGATGAATGTGCATGACCATATAAAGTTGAAGCAAATTGGAGCATATTCTATTCTTCCATTTTTTCTCACAGCCACAAGAAAACGGGGCATGTTTATGTACTCGTCGAATTCTTTTCCAGCACAAATATCATAAATATGTCCAGGCTGGAGAAAAGGGGCCCCATTATTCTGATGGCTTTTTCGTTTTTCAGTTCCTTCAATTAGAAGAGTCGAATGTCAAATGGCAATAATGATAGGACCCTGATGATTAGATGGAATATATTGATCTTAAAGCGTAGACAAAACTGTCAAAAGTTTGTTTCTTCAATTCATGCTAGCTGAGTTGTCTGTACAAAGAAAATAATCCTCTTGCTCTGAAAATTCTCTTTCTTTTCCCATGTCGCAGGTTTGTTTAGTAGGTTTTGGAATCACATGTTTAGTGCTGTTCTCGTTTGACAGAAATAGAAACATTAATGCGTGTTTTTTTTTATTATTGACGGATGAGATTGTTGTCTGGAAAAGGGTTCTCAATGGTGTGAGCTGCTTCGCTTGAGTGCTTGATTTGGAGAAATGGCCAAGAAAACCATGTTTGTATTTTGCAGGACTGGTGGTTAATTTAAATAATCACAATTAGATGCCTGCCACATCTCTTGTTGATGGCCTCGACAGAGAGATCTTAAGGTTCCAACATGCTATCAGGCAATAGGTTTTAAGGAATCTGACAATTCTCAAACTCAGATTCCTCCACATTTTAGGAACATATTTTCTGAGTACTGATTCCATGATACATTTTATCGCTGCAGGCCGAACTGATTTGGAATTGCACAACTTATGGAAACTTCACCGCCATATCTGTATACTCCATTGGTGCAGAATCTATGCACTTAAGACGATGAAAGACTGTTAATAATCCTACTAATTGCTCATGATGTTAAGCTTGGCAAAAGAGATCGAGACCATGGATACAAGCCTCGAAAGCACGGCCAGTGAAACTTTTTTTGACAATTCAGAAATCAGAATCCCTCAAAAGCATGTCGATCCAGGTAATCGTAATAGTGGGGATTACCTCTGTTTAAGGGAGCAAAGTACTGATAGGAAAGGGTTTATGAGTTACATGGTAAATTAGTAAGCATTCAAAATCTTATTTCTGTGTGAATCGGGAGTTTTGGATTGATGAAGCAATCCCCAATTATATATGTACAGCGACTTCAAAAATATAGCAGGGAGCTCATGATCAGCTTTTAAAATGCCCTTAGACTGCTATTCTATGAAGGTTAAACACATACATCTTTTTGTTTTTTGGATTTGAGGAAACTTCACCCTGAAAGCGTACTTTGTAGGCCTAGGTAAACGAGTAAAACTCCGGTTATCCTAGTTTTTTACAAGATGTGCATGTCCTGACTCGAGTTCGAAACCTATTGTTCAGATCTCAAGCTCTTTGTCATCACGTCACACTCCTTAGGGACTAAACACATGCATCTGTTACTTTGTTAGCAGAAATAGCATCCCCCCTCCTGCTGGCTCTTAAAATTGAAGTTGGATATGTGGCCGAAGTTCAATATTATAGAAAAGATGATAATTATACAGGATAAACATAAAAGATATTGCAGCAGCATTAGTCTGGTGTAATTCAAAATCAGTTTTTTTATATGGGAACAAAATCCTTGAAAGCTATTTAAGTTACATGAAGAAGTTGGTATATTACGTAGCAGTAAAAACACATTGCAGAGTCTTCCCGAGCCCAATGCCATGGCACCATTGTAACTTGTGAAACCAGAAGTGTAATCCTATATCTAGAAACGTTACTGATATACCCTACTTTCAAATTAAGGTGTCCCATTTGGTTCATCTTGGCCATTCAGATCTTTATTGAAGTAAATCCATGAATAAATTGAAGTGTCTAGATCATAATAGCAGGTATACTTTGCCAAGTTTTATTTTGCTGGGCAGCTGGCTTGGCCTTACTAGCTAACCAACTACTGCAATGAAACCTTGTATAATTCAGGTTTGATATGTTGATAAATCGATGAAGTTTTTGGTCTATTCCTAGCACACAGCAACACAATGTTCTGAACTATTCATGCTGAATTTCCTGGAAGAAAGTGTTGATTTCTTCAAACTTCAGAACCTTGTCAAGGTACAATAATTTATTTTTTAAAAGCACACTTGAATTACATTTCATTTCTATCACTCCTGCTGCTAATCTATATGCAAAAGGGTAGCATCTGCTATCAATTATGAAGATAAAAGGTAAATGAAAAAACTATATTATCCAAAAATATACCATCCCTCAAGAAAGCCCACTTGCCGTTGCGGCGGCGCCATCACTGGAGGTGGCCCTTGATAAACTCCTGCATCAAACTATTCTGGACAAGGAAAAAAAAAAGTGGCGCGCGTAACTTGCTCAGGATCCATTCAATTCTGCCGAGATTTATTTTGCATCTGGAAAATTACTTGTTTGGAAGCAAGGAAGCTACCATCTAACCGTCGAAACTAACATTGGTACCATGATTTACAAGATGAAAAAAGTATTCAATCCATGACTTAGGATGAAATGCTGACAATGATATATCAGTATGTTAATTGATGACAGTAACATATAACTACCAGTACATGATGACAAAGAATTGTCATTCGAAGAGGATTAAGAAAGAAAAAATAAACCCTAAGGGGGGTACGGAAAACCATACTTGGGGTCATCCATACTGGCAAAAGACAGCAAAAACACACACCAGAAAGGGTCGACACAAGATGGGACTTGTGGGGCTCAGACGCGTGGCCTCTTTATCTATGCAAGAGGGAATATCTTGTAAGGAAAGGAACAGAAAGCTCCAGGGACATTTTCAGACGGATATCTTCTGCTTTTATGATGATTTAAGGGCTAATGAACTACGTTAAATGTGTTTTTTTTTAAATAATCACTGGGTATTTTGTTAGTTCAGCTCTGTGTTATATGGTGGGTTCTGGGAAAGGATAGAAATCTACACTATGGGCATGAAAAACTGGAAAGCAATCGTGTTGGTTTCGATTTCAAGTTCTCCTTAAAGAGGTCTAAACACCTGTTAAGATTCTGTTTCGATCTGTATCCACGGTGCTAAATATTTCTGAAGAAATGGAAATCTTCATCAAGAACATTTGAGTCCCTAAAGCAAATGCTCCCTGCACACGGTAAGACTTGTCTGGTTATCTTATTAGCATGGTTGGAGGCTGAGTCCGATCGGCAATTCATAATTTTGTTAATATCACCCTATACCAAAAAGGATTTGTTGATTCCCTTGATGCTTTTATTTAGCAAGCACACACACAAAATAACCAGAAGGAAATCACTTTTTTCTTCTTTTCGATAACCCAGATCGAAACTGCAATCAGTGAAACATGGAAACCCCTGTTTCCATTTCTGGTAATGCTGCTCATCACCTGACTGATATATATATATATATATATATATATATATAAAGTAACGATTCTCTTAGTTATGCTCTTCATCACTATAGAAGTAATTCCAATTCACTTTATTCCCTTTTCCTACAATAAAACAACTTGTATCTTTCATCTTGCTGATTCCCCATTGTATAGCTTGTTTGGGAATGCGGCTGGTACATGTAAAAACTATATTTTTTAATGGCAGGACAGATCTTCTGAAATGTACCACTACCTTCCAAGCAGTATCCTCTTTCTATGGCAAGCTATGACCCTTGCTTGTGCTGTCCTGTCAATTATCATCAACGTGATGGACAGAAAGAGGACTTTGTAAATAGAACGAATCTAAATCCAAGACTTCAATTTCTAAATCTACACCAATTTCATGCACACTGCAGTGTGGAGAATCAAAGTACGAAAAAGCGGCGCGTGGCTCAAGGCGTTGCATGAATTATTGAAGGGTGTTGACACCTTCAGTTCATGTTACAGAAAAGCAGTTGAACATTATAAGGGTGTGTTTGACACAGTTTTTGCTTTTGTGGTTGAGGTTTTAAAAAAGTAATTTTATAAAAAGCACTTTAGCTGCGGTTCAAAATAAGTTTTGAAATGTTTGGTTAAAACTGCTTTTGAGTTTGAGATTAATGAAAAGCAGTTTCATGTGTTTGGTTATCAAGCTTTTTCATATTACTTATTTGTTTTTAACTTGTGAAATTACTTTAAAAGGCATATATATATAGTTTTTTAAATATTGTAGATATAATAATTATAACAATATAATGTAATTAATAATTCAAGTAAATTGAACTTTTTTTTTATTCTCTCACCAAATTATTTTTATCAATATAATAAAACTTCATGTCAAATCTTATTTTGTTTTTATCAATTACTCAAGAACCCAATTATCAATTTTTGTTCACTTCAAATTATTCAACACTACATGTTAATTTTTTTTTTAATCAATTATTCAACATTACAAGTCATATTCCTTTAATTTTCAATTTGTAATGCCAATTAATCAAGAAACCAATTTTTTTTTAAAGTCTACGTATTAAATTTTAGCAATTTTATAATATTGATTTTAGCAACAATTTAAGATCCCACTGTTTTTCGTTTTTAATGACATTTAATCAAGAATATCAAGACAATTAATCAAGAATGACAAAATAATATATTTTAGAAAATCGAAATAACTCAATAAGAAAATCATAACTGAAAAAATTGTGCGCAACAAATTTCTTAGGTTACAGTCCAAAGGAAGGCAAATATAAAAAACAAACATGAACTCAAATTCAGGATGTTGTAGTTAAGCGTTTTTTTGGCGTGCGATGTTTCGTTGAAGCCAACTGTATTTTCTTTCAATACTGTTGATGGCAGCCCATGTTTCTCTATTTCTTCGCACATTTAGGAACGCAGTAGCTCGGTCAAAAAAATCATTGTCATCTGTCGAACTAGGTACTGATTGGAACTCAACCACTACTTCACGAATACTGCAACCCGGCAAATCCCTATTCGCAAAAGTGAAATCACTCCTACTAGACATGCTATCGAGAATCTGTTGTTGTATTGATACTAGTTGAGCACCAATTCCAGATGATATTTTCTTTCTAGCTCTTGGCTCCGGGTGCGCTCTTTCTTTTCTTTTGCCACTACTCTTTGTGTTGGTACTAGTAGACATCTGCACCCCCGCAACGCCTCGAGAAGTATGATTGTGAAAATCCTCATTGACATTCTCCTCTGAATCCCCGCTTCCTTCTTCCAAATCAGCACCTTCTAGACCGACATGGTTTGTGCCCAAATCGACTTCATTGGCACCAACTGCGCCTGAAGATGGTGCCCATGCATATTGTCCAGTAGCGGTGATTGCAGAGAACATTCTATCAAACTTCAACTTCAACGATAGCTCGATACCGGCCTGTCTGAATTTTTTTACATCTCTTGTTTCCTGCATGAAACAAATAGTTTTATTGTAATTATCTTAACAAAACATAATGAATGACATGGAATAACTAGTCCGATAAAAATTCACCTGAATTTTGGAATTCCATCAGTCATCGCTAGCCACAATTGTCCCTAGTTCATAACTCCAACCCACACCAGTTTCAGCTATCAATTTCGTCCACAATCTCCAATCTTTTTTACATGCATCCCATTTGTTTTTCAGTTGTACTTTGTTGAATGCATGACCTGTTTTTTCTTCAAATGATGTTACAACAAATCTCCATCCGCATCGATCAAAACTAGTATTTGGTCTCATTCCCATGTCAATTGCCTGGATGCATATGTCACAAAATGTATGCAACATTTCTTTATTCCAACGAGCTTTATCCATAGATTCATGATCATCCATGATATCTCGTAAAACTTTGAAAACTAAAACAAATCAACATTAAAACAAACACTAAATACTAAAGAGACAAAGTACCATATACGCGTAAAACAAATGTATATATTTCATTCTAGGATAAACTGGATGAATTAGTTTTCTGACTATTCTTCAATCTCACTCAACTGACGTAAAACGAATGTATATATTTCATTATAGGATAAACAAATGTATATAATTAACATGTACATGAACAAAATAATTCATACAGAACCCGTTTTAAACCTTTCTTCATCCACAATTAAAAAATATGTATGACCCTCTTATTCAAACGACCTGAAACACCATGAAGCAATTGTTCTTTGTGAATGAGTAATACACTCTTAGATGTTACTCCTAAGAAGAACCATGGGTGTGAAGTTTTTTCATCCTTTTACGTGTAATCCTAGAAATCTTCCTTACATCCTTCTATAGTTTCCAGCAAACAACACTTCAACCTCCATTTAACTCCTATACATACACATTTTCATACTAGATTAATCCCATAACCTTTAGCCATCAAAAGATCAACCCAAACCCCTATTTACGTTAGTGTTCACAGCCTCCCAAACCAGTCCCCAGACAGCACCTAAGTTGTCCTGCGTCATAGGAACTAACAAAAAATCTGAGTTTTGTGTTCTGTCTCCTTAGATTATGTATGATGATTTCTTGCCTTTTCTTCTCTCCCTGAATCCAAAAGGGTATAGATTCATCCTACAAGGTTATCAGTAAAGTTTTTATGAAAGACTACAACATTAACAATTGGATCCCTGGCATGCAGACATAATGTTTATTGATTTCGAAATTCTGAATCATTTATCTGCTTCATTTCATCATAACAGCATGAAATGTCACCTTTAATGATTGTAAATGTGGGCTTGTTCCACCATAACATAACAAGATGGAAAATATAAAATCAAACATAGACACTGCAGAAAAATCTTTAGAAAACAGGGACATGATGGCAAAGAGACTATCCCCAGACGAAATAGAAACTGCAGATTTGCAACTGAAATTAATCTTGGGTCTGTTTGTGAGCTTGTAGTGATAAATATTTGCAACTGAAATCTAGCATCCTAATAACTCTAAAAACTTCAAAATCCATATCATCACAGAGTACACAAAACAGATCCAAGCAAAAAAAAATCGTCAGATGAGAGGTAAAACTTACAGTTGACAGAAACAAGAGCTTAGTGTGGGGATCTATTGCCTCGATAGTGAGGACGAGAGAAGGGGAGAGCAGTTGGGTTCGTGTTGCAGAGGATGAAGGAGATGGGGGCGACGGGAGGGTGAAGGACAAAGGGAGAGCAGATGGGTTTTTTAGATGGTTTTTACAGAGGTTGAAGGGAGGTAAGGGAGCCGTTATGGCGTTGTGAAGGTGAGGGAGGTGAGGGAGGCGTTGTGGCCGTGAAGGTGAGGGTTACAGGTGAGGGAGAATGAGGGAGGCGTTGTGTAAAAATTAATGCTAACGATTATATTAATCAAAGAAACAGAGATGAGGAGCTGAGAAGAGATGATTGTTAAAAGTTGTTTTTCTCAGCTTTTATCACGCATGAAAAGCTGAGAAAAACAACATTTCTCAGTTTCTCACGCAACCCAGGTTTGTAACATTTTACCCGTGGGACCCAGTCAGTTTTTTTCACTTTTCTACTTAACCAAACACCTTTTAGTTTTTTTTGGAACCACTTTTTTCAAACCACAGGGAAAAAAGCTCTCCCAAACACACACTAAATCATTTGAATAAAATGAATTGATCCTTACAGAAGTTGTCAAAATTAAAAGCTTTGAATATAAGAGCTCGCGCCATGCAGTAATTATATTTCAAGTCAGCATCACGATCGCCAGATTGAGTGGATAGTGAAAAACTAAGATAATCTAGGAAAAAATCATTAACAATAAGTTTGACCATTTTTGTGGCTAAAATGCTTTTTTTTCTCTACAACTATCACCATTGTTTTTCTATTTTAAATTTGAATCTCTTTAGTTGAGGACAGAAACACATGGCTGGCTACCCCTTTGCACCCGTCAACTGCTAACAACATCAATGGCGAAATGAAAATGACACGTCAAGACTAGATAGTTTATCAAACTTTGATTCATGAATTCTCTCTTGGTGTTTTTTCTTTCTTTTCTTTTTCTGGGACAACGCACAGAGTTGAAAGCTTCTGAAATAAAATGACAAATACCTTAGCTTGCAAACAGCTGATGATTTTTTTGAAGTTAGCTGGAGATATGAGAATTTTGTGCTCTGTTGATAACAGCATACACTTTAATCTCATAATCTGTAATTATTTAGCATACACTAGTCTAGTCTCGCAGAGCGGTGCAGGAAGAACTAGATGCGAGAAACTAACTAGTACGAACAGAGACATTTCCTACCTCGATTGGTTCTTCTGTGGTCCTTGAATTAGGATTGAAGGATAGGATTCTAGCCAGATCTTAACCCTCCAGGAAGGGAGGGTAGAAATGGCGTAGTAGGAGATGATCGGATGGTGGATTTGGAGTGTAAATCCCACATTTCAATGCTGGGAAATGATCAGATAATGATGCTGGATGAAAACCAAACTAGTGATCACAAGATATTAGCATTTAGCATGACTAATTAACAAAAATTCAAACAAACTATTAGTGATATTGTGGTGATAAACTCATTTCATCTCCCCCACCACTGTGTACAAAAACTTGACATTAAAAAATAGAAATTTTTTATCTTGTAAAACATAACTGCATATCTATGATAAATATATAATTCATAATTTAACAATTTTAATCTGCCTTAATCACTCTGAAGCCTGCGAAAACTTTGGTGTGACAACCTTAACCTTCAGGAGCCAATTGCCCACCACCACCTACGTGCCTCATCTCACCACTTACTGCTACACCACCACCATTACCTTGAAACTGCGGTGGTATCTGCTGTTGCTGCTGGTGCACTACAGCACCTGGCGTAGTATAGTAAACCTGTCTACTAACCGCACTATCATACGCTACCTGTGCATATCCGCCACCAGTCACTGCTACCCCCGGCCCACTAGGCCTCACAACTCCCATGGGAACCATCGGTGGTGGGGGCTGATGGTGTTGTGGGACCACATTATATACCGGCTGCTCCCTGTAAACATCTGGACCATGCCCTGGAGCACCCGTTCTCTGCATGTAATATCCTTGACCGGTTTGTCCGGTAACCTGTCGCGTTACTTGAGGTGCGTGATAAACAGTTTCTGGAGCTGGACCCGTTATCATATACACGGGTTGCCCCATTTGACCAGGGGCAGTGGTCACCGCCACGGCTTCCTGAAACCCACCTCCAGCAGCCTGTTCATAGGGCCAATAACCTGGTGGTGCAGTTACCTGGGGTGGCATTGTCACCGGTAGATTCACCGGAGATACCTTTTCAGGCAATTTTTGCATGTAATAATCACCGCCAGCGGCAGCATAACCACCAACCAAATTCTCATCGCTGTTTTTTCTATTAAACCCAATCGGTTGCTCATGCTCTCTAATTTGCATTCTTTGCAACTGGGCCTGCAAATTCAAAGGAGCCGGGCCATTTAACCGGTCATCATGACCATACCCAACATGGATTTCAGGCAAATCTGACACTTTAGCAGGCGGAGGCAGTGGTGGAGCTCCTTTATCTAACCCAAAGAAATCAATGTTATTCGCTGGCGTTTTGGTTGCTTCAACAACCTGACTCGGAACCGAATTCAAAGCCTCAACAAAGCGCTCCCGATCCGATTTGTCACCATCGGAGCCGAAACTTGCATGTGAAGGGTTAACCGGGAAAAGAAACAACCTCATGCGAGCAGGCTTAGCAGAGGCACGATAAAGACGATCATACTCATGCATCATGTGCTCTAGATCATCATCATTAGTGACAGATATTAAAGCGTCAAGATCCTCACCTGGGAGCTGGTACTTGAACGCCACGTCGGTGTCACCACAAAGAGCTGAGAGTTTACTTGTTAAGGCAGGTAATTTAAGGTTTCGATCAAAAGCAAGGATTTTGGTCTCTCCACCTATGTAAGTAAGCTGGTTGTCATGCGGACGTGGGTGGATCTTGCCCCCATAACTACACATGAACTTAGCTTTGTAGTTATGAGTTTGTTGCGATTGTTCTTCCCATGGTGTCGGGTTGTCAAAATCAATTTCACGAGATCTGGGAGACGCGTCGCCTGAATCCGGGTATGGATTAAAGGAGTAGGTGTTCTCCATGAAGAAATTTTTAAGAAAAATGGGTAGAAAATAGAGAGTCGTGGCTTTTTGTGCGTGCGGAGTAATAAGCAAGCAATGATTACTTGAGAGAGGAGGAGACAGAATCGGGTTACACTTAGTGTATGTTTTACACTATGAAAAAAAAAAAATATATATATATATATATATATTTTTAAAATTAATTTTTTATATTGTTTTGATAATTGATATTAAAAATATCTTTTAAAAAATAATGTTGATTACTCTGCTAAAAATATCCTAAACAATTTTTATATATATTTTTCGTTTTGCTGTGGCAAGGAAGGTTTGATGGACTTTTTGTCAGAGGGCGAGTTGAGTTTAAGGGTTAGATGGACTTTTTAATTAGAGTGGTGGGTCCCGGTGAGCATTGATTGAGAAATGTGCTGGCTGGGGCTTTAACAGGTGCGGAAGTGCCAGCTGGGAAGTGAAGCACGTGCAAAACACTCCAATCTGTTGACAAGGGTTAGTGGATATGAATTGATCATCACCTCTCCGACGATTGTTGTTTCACATGTGGATTTGTTACAGTACATTATCCTATGCGATTTTTTTGTCGGGCAATTACTATATAGTTAAACCGTGTGTAGAAAGTAATGTTAAGGATTAAGCACCAGAATGTATTTAATTTGGGAATTATAATTATAATCTTAGAGTAATCAAGTAGGGACTTGATTGATGAAGTTTCTAAAATTATTCTTAAATAATATATAGATCTTATTCAAGGGGAATATATATATATATATATATATATATATATATTGTTATTTAGGGTTTTTAATAGAGGTTTATGAGTTTCCCAAATAATTTTGAATTATTATTTTCGATGAGTGTACAATATTTAGGAAGCCAATATCCCTGTAAGAAAGCGTGTACACACATTATAAAATTATCACATGAAAATTAAATAAATATTATGCTTTGTCAATTAACTTCTAGTAGCTCAACAGTCTTCACCCCGAGATAATTACTTTCTTAATTCATCGTTACTCTTCAAATCTCAGCACGTTGCACATATTTATCATCTTCTTTCACACACGGTTAAGACTCTGTGTGTGTGTGTGTGTGTGTAAAGGTGATAGAGAAAAGTATGCGACCAGAAACATACTTCGGTAAAGCTGGATGAAAATTTAACATATCAATCTTCGAAGAGCAGACTGGATATCAGTCTGATTGTTATAAGTAAAATTTTGTTTTTTAAAGTATTTTTTATTTAAAAATATATTAAAATAAGAATAGTGTTGAAATTAGATTTATTAGTATTTATATTTAAAATTAGTTTTTATATTTTTTAAAACTTAAAAAAAAAAATATTTTTTTATCATTATCATTAAACTTGACACAATTTTATGTTATTTTTGACTAACTTGAGTGTTTAATTAAATCTCATGGGAGCTAACTTGATTTAAATTAATTAATTTATAGGGTTAAAAATTATTTGGATGAACAATAAAAATATGACTTAATTTTTAAATAAACTTAAAGACAACAAAATTTTTAAAAAGAAATATTGAAAAAACATAAGATTGTATCAATTCTATTACCTCGCAACCGGGTCATGAACCCCATTAAGTTTATTAACTCTATTGTTTTATAAACTATTTTATTTAATTATATGATAAAAAATAGAAGCTCTTAAAATTAAGCATCAACTTTTAAATAGATATTTATTTGAGATTACAATAATCTTATATAAAACAAATAAATAAGTCATGAGATTCACTTCTTAATCAATTCATTAATGAAGAAGGGTGAAATTACAAAAAATCAATTAAAAAATAATGGACCAGGAACTTTAAAAAAACATATCGGGCTGGATAGGTAAACTTGTAAATTAGGGTACCTAGATTATTGCATCAAACTCATGAACATGTCATGAACTCCACTAAGATTAATAACTTTTTTCTTCAAAATTATTGTTTATTTAACTTTATAATAACAAAAATAGATCATAAAACCAAGCACAAACCCAATACCAGGATATATTTTTGAAACTAAAATAACATTATAAGAAACAGGTGAAACAAACTATAAAACTTAACTCTCAATTAGCTCAATATCAAACGATGAAATTGAAAAAAATAAATTAAACATGCCAAACCTATGAACAAGTCTATGAAAATTTTAAAATTTAATGATATGTTTCTGTTAAAAAAATTTAACTACACGATAAAAAAATTCACAAAAATAAGTTGAATTAAGAAAATAAAAAAAAAGGCATAGGTATTGTATAAAATACATAACTTGTGTTACACCACTAAAACTCACAAATCGATTTAATAACTCCAGAAAGTTTAATAATTTGATATGGCGGACACATTTCATGCTAAAATATATAAACATAAATATTTTTGACGAGGGGATAATAATTACACTGAAAAATTGGTCACTTAAATATAAAAATTAAATCACTTATGACTTTTCAAATATCCAGGGGATCATGACACATTATTAGATAATGCATTTGATCTTAAAATATAAATTACTCAATTATAAAATTGGTAATAAATTAAATTGTTTAACTTATTCATTATATCCATTTAGAATTGTCATTTATATTTGAACTAGCATAATAGAAACCTAATGAGTTATAAACATTAAGAACCATTGGTTAAAAATTAAATTGAGATACATAATCAAGTGTGACTTGATTGGAAGTAATTTTAAAAATAAAGCACTATAATGTATTTAATTCGGGAATTGTAATTATAGTCTCAGAGTACTCAAGTAGGGACTTGATTGATGAAGTTTCTAAAATTATTATTAAATAATATATAGATCTTATTCAAGGGGAAAATAGATATTTTGGTAGATTTTTAGGATTCTCTGTAAATATAAAGTTATACATTTTATTTAAAAAAAAATATTTGTTATATAGAAAAACTACGCCTAGTCATAAAACAAAGAGTTAGCATTTTTTTTCTTCTCTTTCTTAAAGAAAGGTTTAAGAGATTTCTACTAATGATTCATGTGAATTATTATTAGTGGTCGGACAATTTTTCCAAAACCGAGAAAATTTAGATCTTTATGTAATAAATCATTAAACAACTCTGGATTTATTGCAATAAAATCTTTTATTTTTTTGGAAAAAAAGTTTCACATAGTAATAACAAGGTGGCCAAACTTGTTTTTTTTTTAAAAAAAATTTGCACTCGGTAATATATATTTATTTGGAATAGTGCTTTTTTTTTGTTTGTTTTTTAGAAGCCATAATATTAGAGATGAGAAAAAACAACAAAAAATCTGATGGAACCAGGAAAATAAAAACCCTAAAAAAACAAATTAACATATTAGAAAAAAAAAATCGGTTTGGTATGAATTTCAATATGGATTTTAAAAGTATAAAACTGATTAGACAAAACCACACCAAACTTATTCTATATATACTTTGATTCTACTTTGGAAAAGAAGTTTCAACCTCGAAACTCACCCAACAATTTATTTATCAGTGGAATTGAAAACTTATTCCTTGTTGTCTTTTCATTTAGCTGCTCAACATCTCCTAAAAGCTTCCCAATTTTAAAACTTTTATATACCTTTTTATTTTTTATTTATTTCTTAAAGGCTATCTTCCATTTGAATGAAATCAAATATGTATATATGTATGTACGTGTGTGTATTAATCTTTTATTTATATTGATGGATTAAATATAAATATAAATATTTTTTTATTTTTTAGATAATAAGTGTATTATATGGATATTGGTTTTGGATATAGATACACGACTGCGAATACTATTGATATCCCTTGTCACAAAATTTGCTCCCCGGATCTAGTGCCTATTTGGCATTGTGGTGCCACCGGCGTTTGCAAATCTGCTTATTGAATTAAGTGTTTGGTAAATCTGATAAGTAGAATTTGGACATGGGATCCACATCTATTTTTTTGCCAAACACCGGTGCAAGAAAAACAACATTTTGCTGTTTTTCTTGCTGCGATTCGGGGGGCTTGCTGGGTGGGTATATATATATATAAAATAATCTAAAAAATAATTAAAATATAAATAATGTTTATATAATATATGTTTATTAATATAAAAAATATATATTTAATATTAAAATAATCTAAAAATTAATTAAAATATAAATAATTTGAACCCCAGACTCAACCACAGTTTTAACCAAACACTTCACTGATTATTTTGAACCGCAGTAAAAGTGCTTTTTTTAAAACTGTTTTTTTTTCAACCTCAACCACAAAAGCAAAAGTAATGTCAAACACACTCCTAGTTAATGTTTACATGGAAAGCATTACATATATCTAAAACAGAATGGATCGGTTACTGTAGCGCTAGACTCATTGTCACTGTTCACTGGCAATTTGCTCTGGTGCTTCGCGCGAGCATGTGCTCCCTTTTTTTAACAGGACTACTTTTTCTAATATTTACGGTGGAAATGACAAACAAGTGGTTGTGGCCGAGCGGTTGTCCGCGCGTAGCATTGGCGCGCGCGCGAGTTCGAGGCCCCAATTCTTGGCTAGTGATTGTGAGGCCCCAATTCTTGACTGGAGGGGACACCAAAGGCCTCTGCCCTTCCATCACTTGGATCGATAGAGAGGGAGGGCAGAGCTTTTGGTTTTTTTTCATGTTGTCAAAGAGTTGAACAATAAAAATAGATGGCGAGTACCTGATCAAATTGATCGGGTCATGTAGGAACAAGGTTCAAGTCTACCGGTCTGTTAGGATGCCTCAACTGCATACATCACTGCATTTCCACTTGACACCTATCGTAATGATAAACGGCTCGTCTCGCCGTGACCTTCTCTTGAATTCTCAAAACTTCTGTCGCTCCATCCCCGCAGGGGCAGAGAACCCGTCGCTGTCTCGGCTGTGCTACCGGAGGCGCTCCAAACGCAAAACTGATTTGGTTTAGTATTTTTTTTTTGCTTTTGCTTTTTTTTTCTTTCGGATTACGTTTTTCTTTTTTCATTTTATTCGTTTCTTGCTTTTGTCGCACCCCAAAAAAAACGAAGCGCGGCGTCGTGACGACTCTTCCCCGTGTACGGGGAAATATCATGTGTCGGGGGGATTATCTATTTTTGTAACAAAGGGAGTCGCCACCTAGTATTACGGTTACTGGGAAACCTAAAACTGGTCTTTCAGAGATTCTAGGGTAAGGGACTGGTTGCGTAAAGGGAAGGTTTTAGCACCCCTAGTACGCCCTACCTAAGGTAAGTTGCTTGACATTTTGGTTTGCTTATGATTTGCTATGGCTTAAAAAAAAAACATATTAAAATTAAATGGCAAATAGGATATCATTCCCACCGAATATTTTGGATATCAACTCCTTTAGGATTTATTTATCCAAACACCGACAGTGAATAATAGCATATTATTCCCGCCGAATATTTTGGATATTAACCCTTTTTGGATTTATTTATCCAAACACCGACAGTGAATAATAGCATATTATTCCCGCCGAATATTTTGGATATTAACCCTTTTTGGATTTATTTATCCAAATACCGACAGTGAATAATATCATATCATTCCCGCCGAATATTTTGGATATTAACCCCCTTAGGATTTGTTTATCCAAATACCGATGGTGAATAATAACATATCATTCCCGCCGAATATTTTGGATATTAACCCCCTTAGGATTTATTTATCCAAATACCGACGATGAATAATAGCATATCATTCCCGCCGAATATTTTGGATATTAACCCCCTTAGGATTTGTTTATCCAAATACCGATGGTGAATAATAACATATCATTCCCGCCGAATATTTTGGATATTAACCCCCTTAGGATTTATTTATCCAAATACCGACGATGAATAATAGCATATCATTCCCGCCGAATATTTTGGATATTAACCCCTTAGAATTTATTTATCCAAATACCGATGGTGAATAATAAACTCCAAAAAAATAAGATTTTATATTTTTTTGACATATTGGCCAATACCCTTTGGATTTTACAAACATGTTGTAAAATCTCAAAATGCAAGAAATAATTTTTTTCTTTGCGAAATCCATGCTAAAACTCATTTTCTCTTCAAAACCCAAGATAATATATATTTTTTTCAACAAAAAAAACAATTTTTAAAATATGCTAGTGTATTGGCCGTATGCAAGAAAACAACACATTTTTTCTTTAATAAAAATATTTTTTGGAAAATTTGTATTTTATATATATATTTATTTATTATTTTATTATTTTCGGTGGGCTGGCTGTCAGCCCACCTACATGGGGGCTGGGCTGCCAGCCCACCAGCTGGGCTGGGCTGGACTTATTTTTCATGGATCGGGCCAGGCACAAAGCCCGGCCCAACCCGGCCCGCAGGGGGAGTGAATTAATTCACTCCCCCTGCATGCGAGAAGATGATGAACAGTGACAAATGGTGAATTTTCAAGTATGATGAAAGGAGAAACGGTTAGTACCTTTGTGTAGAGGACGTCGAGGTGGTTCTTCTGGTCGTGGTGGTGTCGGAGATGGTGGCCTGAGGTGGCCGGAATGGGCGTTGGAACGGCGACTGGTCACGTTGCCAGGTTGCTGCTGCTTCTATTACCGTCGCCTGGGAAGATGACCGAACTTCTGGGGCTGACGGGAGGATGATGGTGGTGATTATGGTGGATAATGGCGGTCGACAGTGGCGATGCACGGCTGGCCGAGAGTGAGGAACAAAAACAGGGGGGTCTGGTTTTTTTTAGAGAGAGAGGCAGAGGACGACTGGAGAAAACACAGGGGAGATGCAGGTAGAAGATTAGCTCAAAATGCTTTATGTAAATGGCTCTGCCATTCTCTCTTTCTCTTCTTTTTTAACACTGATTTCTCACGTAAATTTCACTCTCTGTCTCTTCTGTTTTTCTTTCCTCCCCTCTCGGTCCTCCCTCTCCTTTTTTTTTCTTCTCCTCCTTCCTTTCACTTTTTTTTTTCAGTATGCAAATCTCTGTTTTCTACAAACTTCCCTCGTGATTTTTTTTCTTTCTGCGTCAAAACCCTCCTCTGTTTCCCTCTTTTTTCTACTGTCCTCTCTCTACATCCAATCCCCCTCCTCTTGTTCTGTGAAAGCTCCTATTTATAGCTCGAAAAACCCCACCGTTTGGCCGAGATGCAGTATCAAAACAGCTAAGCAAAATGAATGTAATCAGAGGAAAATCAGGAATGAAAGGAGGAGAATCAAGACGTTGATTTTTCGGAGATGAATTTGGGAAGAAGATCGTGATTTATAGGAAGAATTTGAATGAAATTTTGATCTGCTTTGCTGTGAAAAATCAATGCAAACAACGGGACAGTGCATGTTTCCTTAAATGCAGATTTCAAAATTTTTAGGAAGGAAAAACAATCTGATTTGGTCCTCTAAAAATTCTCTAAATGCACCAAATTGGATTTAAACTTTTTGTGCAATTAAATCCCATCAAAAATTCAATCTCAACCTTGGCTTTGCGCGACTTTCCAATCTGGCCCCTGGCTCCTAATTTTCGCGATTTAACCCTCAATCGACCAATAAACTCTCAATTCGATCGATTTCGCCCTTGAACAAAAATCTATATTTTTTGAAATATATTTTTTTTGAAACATAAAAAATAAAGAGTCAAAAATTGGGTAGCAACAGATGCCCCCTCTTTACAATGCTTACGACTAAAGTCTTGTAAAAGACTTTAAATAGTAAGTGTTGTAAAGAAAAACATAATGGAGGATATGGGTCTCGTTTTTCTGGGTGACCTACCCAAACTAGATATGAAGGGTCTCATTTTCCTGGGTGACCGACCCGGTTAGCATGGCCTCATATGATGGGTGACCAACCCGGTTAGCATGGCCTCATTCGATGGGTGACCGACCCGGTTAGCATGGCCTCATTTGATGGGTAACCGACCCGGTTAGCATGGCCTCATTCGATGGGTGACCGACCCGGTTAGCATGGCCTCATTCGATGGGTGACCGACCCGGTTAGCATGGCCTCATTCGATGGGTGACCGACCCGGTTAGCATGGCCTCATTCGATGGGTGACCGACCCGTGGTCTCATTTTTCTGGGTGACCGACCCGGCTAGCATGGCCTCATTTTTCTGGGTGACCGACCCGTGGTCTCATTTTTCTGGGTGACCGACCCGGCTAGCATGGCCTCATTTTTCTGGGTGACCGACCCGTGATCTCATTTTTCTGGGTGACCGACCCGTGGTCTCATTTTTCTGGGTGACCGACCCGGCTGACATGGTCTCATTTTTCTGGGTGACCGACCCTGATTAGATATGATAGAGACGGGTGATCCACCCGGGTCTCGTTATGACGGGTGACCTGCCCGAGTGTAAGATGAAGGCGGTTTTGTTGTCACAAGTGTCTTTGAGGAACGAAACAGCACCAGTCCTCAATTCATATTTTCTTCTGTGGTTTCGTTCACTTGAGATTCTGCTTCTCTCTTTTGGACACATAGGTCGCCTTTCTCTGATGTTCCATTATCACGAGATGTCTTTGCTTAATCTCCAAAGCTTTGCAGGCTTTTCTGATTGGATGGCTCATTCAAGTTTGTCATAAATCATTCATCCACTCAACGCAAGCACATTGCTTATCATGGGCTATCTGCGATGATCTTTGCTTTTATCCAAATCTGACCATGCCCCCAAGTGTGGGGTTGCTTGATTTTCCATTTAGCGCAGAGTTCTATTATTCTTCTTCTTTTGAAGTTCTGAGCATTATCAGTTATGATCTTTTCTAGTGGTCCGTAACGACATATCAAATCTCTTTCAAGAAATTTTTTCAACACCTTTTGCGTTACATGAGCAAATGACCCAACTTCTACCCATCTTGTGAAGTAGTCGATAGCCGCGAGAATAAACCCATGACCATTGCTGGCTTTTGGTTGATAGGCCCAATCACACTAATTCCTCACAGTGTAGAAGGCCACGGAGATATCAAGTTAAATATAGGAACCGGAGGGGCATTGATTTTGTCACCACGGACTTGACACTTATGACACTTACGGACATATTCGATGTAATCCTTCTCTAATGTCCTCCAGAAATAACCATTTCTTTGTATTTTTCTAGCCATCATATGCCTATTAGTATGGGTTGAGCGGATCTTTTCATGGACTTCTCGCAACGCGTTTCTAGCTTCAACTCCATCTAGGCATCTCAGCAAAGTACCGTCAGATGACCTTTTATACAAAACCTCCCTATCAAGGTAAAAATCCATCGCTAACCTCCTCAAGGTTTTCTTCTCTTTTTGGATGCCCCCAGGGGATAAGCTTGGTTTTGGATGAAATTCTTGATATCGTAGTACCAAGGGTTTCCATCTATTTCTCCTTCAACTGAGCAACAATGAGCTGGTTTATCTTCTGATATCAATGTGTATCGGCTGTAAGTTTTGCCCGAAGTCTATTCTAGCCATAGAAGCTAGTGTGGCCAAAGCATCGACAAACTGATCCCCTTTCCGCATACGTTTACAGCAACATCCAAGTACATAGTCCACCATTTTGGTTTCCCTTCTTCGCCTGAAAGTACATCTTCATCAGGAAGGTCAAAGTCTAATGACTCAATATCTTCTATAGCATGTCGTACTCGGCTAGTAGAACTTGTCATCTTGCAATTTGGCTGGACAAGTAGGGGTTTAACTAGTACTGCTTGATTTTCTCAGAAGCCTCTTCACGGCCTTCTTTCCATAAACTTTCAGGGATGATAAAATAGGCTCCGCTAAAATCTCAAAAACAGAATCCGACTGGGATCACCCAAATTTCACTTTTACTGTGGTGCTGATGGATCTAATTTTGCAATAAACCTTTGAGACTACCGCAGACCTTTTCTTGTCTTGGGAGGTATGATCCTACCACTTACAACAGAGGTTGGAGGAGGCCTTTTGGAAAACATAGATTTCGTTGATGGTTCTGACATCATTGACCTCCTTGCTTTTGAGGCTGCCTTCATCTGAGGATGTAGAACTCTTTAAATTCTTCTGGCTTCTCTTACCTTCAATAGATTTCTTTGTTCACCGGAGCCCTGTTTCTTCTTACTTCTTTCTTTTCCCTTGCTTTTATCACCAGTAATAGATTCACCTGGAATTACAGACTTGACATCCATTTTCCTGGAAGATCATGTTCCTCTCTGGCTTTTCTTTCGCTACTTCAGATATAAAAATCCTTACCGTCCCCAGCAACAGTACTATGGCATCGGGTCACAGAATGAATAGAGTTTTTATCCTTGTGCACTTTCTGCTCATTTTATTTGCCTAGTTTGCCACTGCCTCTAGAATTTTCAGCATGCCTAGACAGTCTTGAATGATTATTAATACTTTTTCTCTTGCAAGCACCCCTAAGAGCTGTTTCAAACAAGAATTCATATGGCGGTTTCGCTGAGATGACCAAATTCCTCTCTTTAGCATCCTTTACTAGAGCTGCCCAGTTCCGGTCCGTCTGCAAGATCCCCGCATTACCCAAAATCCAAAGCGAGAGCTTGGCTCTTGTCAAGGCAACATTCATCCGTCTTACATCAGCGACAAACCCAATACTGCTGGAGTTCAATCCATTCATAGATGAACTTAAATCAGCTGCTCTAACAATGGAAAGTATCAGTATATCAACCTCTCGGCCCTGGAAGCCATCAACAGTATTGAACTCCATATCAACAACAACAGATGATCCAAATGCACTAAAGGAACGAGAGCGCAGAAGTGAGAGCTGGCACTTATATGGAGTTATGATGCCAATTCTACCACCAACAAACTCGGATGAGTACCTCCTTTTGAAAAATCGTAGCAGCTCAACTGCAGCTTCAACCTCACGTTCATTATAAGAGCCGATGCACCGGAGTTTTTTTTTTTTTTAAATGTCATAGAATAAATAAGGGCCAAGAACCCCAATCTCATGAAATGATGCTGATGTGCTCTCCATTCATCAACTTGCTATCATAAAAGTACAAGGAGGGAAACTGGCAAATTTTTGAGTGCATCCTATACTGTGACAGATTCGTTCGACCTCAAAAACAAGCTTTATCCACCTAAACAAGTTCAAAACAAAATATGGTACCGAACCCATTCAGCCTGGAAAGCAAACGCGCAGGCAAGCAAAAGGGAGGTCTAAAGCATCCATGCCAAAATATATGGTTCTACGAAGTGTTGCGTGGTATTATTGCCTTCAGATTTCAGGAAATTTTACTCACAGCACGTAATGGAGACCATCTTTTCTTCAATTTATGATGATTCAATTTGTTCGCTGCATTGGATGTTCTTGTTGTTAACTTCACCTCATGAACAAAATGCACGATCTTCTCGCTTGATATCTGTGATTGTGCCATGGTCAATGGCTGGGACTTTCACGATTTCCATTTCCACTATCTTCTCGCTCAACAACCACTTTACAGTCTTTGCCTGCAGCTGCTGCTATCACCTCTACACGTTTGTCATCTTGCTCACATAATTCTGCAGACTCTTTTGTATTGGAGTAACTGACGGTTTCAATAGATGTTTTGCACTGTTCCCCAACATATTGCAGAAATAGCTGCTGCTTACTTTCTTCAACATTTCCAACTTCTTTGAATGCCTTTTCTGATCCACAGTTATAATCCAATCTGCTGCTCAACATAATATCTAAGGCATTCTCACCAGTTGTTGGGTAAGATCTATTCGCGACTTCAGCATTGTCAGGTAGCTTTTCATTTTCTCCATGGTGAAATGATCTATTCTCAGCTTTAACATTATCAGATATATTTCCATTACCTCTATCATGATCAAGTACACACTTGGTAATCCCATCAGCCTCAGAATTCATCGAAGGCAAACTATTTTCTGTACTACTATTCTATTCACTATAAACTGGACCAACCTCCTGTAATGCTTCTTTGCTGTCTCCATTAGCATTGCTGGGGGTCACCACACAGTTTGCTACCTTCTCGTTTCCTTCACAATCTGAACAGCCTTGAAAACCAGTATTATTGTCTTCAAGGTCAATATGAAGTGTCATATCTGGTAACTCAACATTCTGAGTCATCCTACTTGCATTATCCTGACTTCCGATATTAACATTGCCAGACGATCCATTACCACTGCATTTTGGCCTAATCAACCTTCTTCTTTTATGCTGCTGACCTGATAAGCCAATGTTTTCTGTACTCCCTGTATTGGCAGCACTCACAATTTTCTGTGCTTTTCTATGATGCTTGAAATCTATAAAAGGTATCACTTTGGGTATTTGGAGATCATCCTCCTTGCCAGCTGAAATATCATTCATGATAATCCCCTTTGAGACCTTCGGCAATTGACCCATTAATAAGTGGGAGTTCTTGTTCTGTTTCTTATCCTTGAAATTTGTAACCTCATCTTGCCTTTTCATCTGCGGCTTAAATTTTTTTTCTTCACTTGTTGGTTGTGACTTTGGACAACAGAATGTAGTCAGACAAAGAAGCATTGATGTTTAGGTTACTGCTTGTGCCTTCAGGCTCCATATGGGGATGAAATGATTGATCAAATGAATGAATGGCAAAGCTGTGAGATGCTGGGAATTCAGGTACTGAATTGGAAAGGCCACGGGATGAAGAGCACCTATTGCCAGGCCTGGGGACATCTGGGTCATAAGGAATATTGGATGCACCAACTCCATCTCCATAAGATGTTTGAATATAAAGTATTAGACCTAGGCAATCTATCATCATCCAATGCATAAAAAGAAAGCTCAGAATTATGTGGCTCCATCAAGTGACGTGCAGCAGGAGATGGTCGAAATTGATCCTTAATTGCTTGCAAAATGGGCTGTCTATAATATTGAGAGTTTGCAGCTCCACCAAGATTGCAGAAGATTGTTAAAGATGATCACTAACTGAGGAAGTTTCTTCTAAGATGGGCTTGCTGAAACTTTGAGGTGAATTAGACTGAAACATATCAGGTATACTTAGTTGAGGGCTTCTGAAAACCATTGTCCTCCATCAATTCTTGTCCTAGCCCATACCTGCTCGCAGAGTTGACATAATCAGAACTCCTTCTTCTTGTAGGAAAAGAATGCCCGTGATGATTAGTTGGAACATTTGTCCTAGACTCAATGTCCGCGTCTTGATCATTCTCTACCATATTGCTTCTCACAACCCAGGCATCTTCGGCCAAGCCTCCGACTTCACTCAAAGAGACCACAAACTGCTCCTTCGAGATAAGTGATCTGTTAGTTTTATGTCTATTTCTGAAAGGAGGGACTTGTGTACCTATCATACTCTCTTCTGTGCTTGCTGGTAGAATCCTCGAAGTTCTCTGTGGAGATGGCAGAGCCAAAAGTAGCACCTTTTTCGCTCATCTTTCTTGTTATAAATCGTTACAAAGCTGCCATCACCATTGACACTTCTAGCTTCTTTTGAAGTGTACCCAACTGATCTTGCAACATTGGATCGGGTAAATTGCCTCTCAAGCAACTTGTCTTTTATCTTTCTTTTACTTTGCAATAAAAGAAGCTTTTCAACCTTTCTTTCAGACAACCCAAAGTTGAACTTGTGGCGAAAAAATAAATCTCGTTGCATCACGAGATTCATTTTCAGAGAGTGCGTCACACTTCCTTAGGCAAAAATGCTTTTTTAGGGTTTTTCTCGTTATGCAAAAAGATATTATGGAGCATACATCCTAACGATAGGTTCTAGTTCCTTTACGTGAGACATAGGGTAGGTTTACTATTTGGTCTCTAAAGAGGGTCTCTTGCTGTCCCAGTGATCACCCTCGTAAAGGCGATATGGGGGTTCAGCAGATAGTGATATGGCACGTATACCAATCACCACCAGTCTAAACACTCAGCAAAGAGTTGGGGTTTACACAAACTTCAACCTTGACTCAAGTCATAGGTAAGCTGCTAGTCCCCCACTTAACTTAAAGTTTAGTGTGTGCTCTCAAAAATAATAAAAAAGTGATGCATGATGACAGGATGTAAAGATGCATGCTAAAGCTTATAAATAATCCATAGCAACATGAAAATAAATAAATAAATAAACAAAACATATCATAAACAAATAAAAAAAACTGCCAAGCTTAGCCCAAGTCCCCAGTGGAGTCGCCATTCTGTCGCACCCAAAAAAAAACGAAGCGCGGCGTCGTGACGACTCTTCCCCGTGTACGGGGAAATATCATGTGTCGGGGGGATTATCTATTTTTGTAACAAAGGGAGTCGCCACCTAGTATTACGGTTACTGGGAAACCTAAAACTGGTCTTTCAGAGATTCTAGGGTAAGGGACTGGTTGCGTAAAGGGAAGGTTTTAGCACCCCTAGTACGCCCTACCTAAGGTAAGTTGCTTGACATTTTGGTTTGCTTATGATTTGCTATGGCTTAAAAAAAAACATATTAAAATTAAATGGCAAATAGGATATCATTCCCACCGAATATTTTGGATATCAACTCCTTTAGGATTTATTTATCCAAACACCGACAGTGAATAATAGCATATTATTCCCGCCGAATATTTTGGATATTAACCCTTTTTGGATTTATTTATCCAAACACCGACAGTGAATAATAGCATATTATTCCCGCCGAATATTTTGGATATTAACCCTTTTTGGATTTATTTATCCAAATACCGACAGTGAATAATATCATATCATTCCCGCCGAATATTTTGGATATTAACCCCCTTAGGATTTGTTTATCCAAATACCGATGGTGAATAATAACATATCATTCCCGCCGAATATTTTGGATATTAACCCCCTTAGGATTTATTTATCCAAATACCGACGATGAATAATAGCATATCATTCCCGCCGAATATTTTGGATATTAACCCCTTAGAATTTATTTATCCAAATACCGATGGTGAATAATAAACTCCAAAAAAATAAGATTTTATATTTTTTTGACATATTGGCCAATACCCTTTGGATTTTACAAACATGTTGTAAAATCTCAAAATGCAAGAAATAATTTTTTTCTTTGCGAAATCCATGCTAAAACTCATTTTCTCTTCAAAACCCAAGATAATATATATTTTTTTCAACAAAAAAAACAATTTTTAAAATATGCTAGTGTATTGGCCGTATGCAAGAAAACAACACATTTTTTCTTTAATAAAAATATTTTTTGGAAAATTTGTATTTTATATATATATTTATTTATTATTTTATTATTTTCGGTGGGCTGGCTGTCAGCCCACCTACATGGGGGCTGGGCTGCCAGCCCACCAGCTGGGCTGGGCTGGACTTATTTTTCATGGATCGGGCCAGGCACAAAGCCCGGCCCAACCCGGCCCGCAGGGGGGAGTGAATTAATTCACTCCCCCTGCATGCGAGAAGATGATGAACAGTGACAAATGGTGAATTTTCAAGTATGATGAAAGGAGAAACGGTTAGTACCTTTGTGTAGAGGACGTCGAGGTGGTTCTTCTGGTCGTGGTGGTGTCGGAGATGGTGGCCTGAGGTGGCCGGAATGGGCGTCGGAACGGCGACTGGTCACGTTGCCAGGTTGCTGCTGCTTCTGTTACCTTCGCCTGGGAAGATGACCGAACTTCTGGGGCTGACGGGAGGATGATGGTGGTGATTATGGTGGATAATGGCGGTCGACAGTGGCGATGCACGGCTGGCCGAGAGTGAGGAACAAAAACAGGGGGGTCTGGTTTTTTTTAGAGAGAGAGGCAGAGGACGACTGGAGAAAACACAGGGGAGATGCAGGTAGAAGATTAGCTCAAAATGCTTTATGTAAATGGCTCTGCCATTCTCTCTTTCTCTGCCTTTTTAACACTGATTTCTCACGTAAATTTCACTCTCTGTCTCTTCTGTTTTTCTTTCCTCCCCTCTCGGTCCTCCCTCTCCTTTTTTTTTTCTCCTCCTCCTTCCTTTCACTTTTTTTTTTCAGTATGCAACTTCCCTCGTGATTTTTTTTTTCTTTCTGCGTCAAAACCCTCCTCTGTTTCCCTCTTTTTTCTACTGTCCTCTCTCTACATCCAATCCCCCTCCTCTTGTTCTGTGAAAGCTCCTATTTATAGCTCGAAAAACCCCAACGTTTGGCCGAGATGCAGTATCAAAACAGCTAAGCAAAATGAATGTAATCAGAGGAAAATCAGGAATGAAAGGAGGAGAATCAAGACGTTGATTTTTCGGAGATGAATTTGGGAAGAAGATCGTGATTTATAGGAAGAATTTGAATGAAATTTTGATCTGCTTTGCTGTGAAAAATCAATGCAAACAACGGGACAGTGCATGTTTCCTTAAATGCAGATTTCAAAATTTTTAGGAAGGAAAAAACAATCTGATTTGGTCCTCTAAAAATTCTCTAAATGCACCAAATTGGATTTAAACTTTTTGTGCAATTAAATCCCATCAAAAATTCAATCTCAACCTTGGCTTTGCGCGACTTTCCAATCTGGCCCCTGGCTCCTAATTTTCGCGATTTAACCCTCAATCGACCAATAAACTCTCAATTCGATCGATTTCGCCCTTGA